>JZKD02S1672694.1:933222-981121 GCA_000966675.3 Picea glauca
TTACTAATCTAAATCACAACTAATGGCCTAAAGCCGACATAAATAAAATAACATTACTAATCTAATATGCCCCAATTAAGTGGTAATGAGCCAATATTAGGGCTTAACAGAAACAACAATATGATATGTCTATCTTATAAGATCTTCGAATAATTTATTTTACGACTATGAAATCTCCTCCTCCTCCTCTAATTTTTATCTTATAAGAAAATTACTACTTTAAAATAACTCATTTTTCTTTTGAAAACATATATAGATATATCTTGTGATATTTGTTATATTATGTGTAAGAGAAATGACTCTTTTTTCTTTTGAAAACACATATAGATATATCTTGTGGTGTTTGTTATATTATATGCAAGAGAAAGGACATTGAAGGAGCTCATGTCTACCTTTTACCATGCAACAATTCTAAATGCATGCACTAACAAAAATCATTTTTAAAAAATTAATGGTGATGTTGGTTTTAATTAGCAATTGAAATCTCCAATTTTTTTTAAGTTTTTCATTTAAGTAGAAGATCGTTTACATGAAGTCCATGGCCTCAAAAGAAGCAATCTAGTTTCACAAAACATACTCTTTTTATAGAGAAAACATAATTAGTGTGTCATCTTAAATAATGTGTTGGTAGTTTTGGGGCCAAAAGCCCCACTTTTGTACTGTTGAAGCCCCTAAATGAAGTACAAGACAAGCATGATAGGAGTTGGCGCAAAATTGGAGATTGGGGTTCTCGGTGGTTACCAACGAAGGTATTGTTGTAGTCTAGTAGCATTGGAATATTCAACCTTTAGCAAGGGAAGGAGGTCTCACCTGAAGCGCAACCGAGACTTATGTGTGATAAAGTGAGTTATTGATGACACACCACCATATCTAGTGTAATACAGGGCAGATTCATACTCAAATGTAAAACATCATATCATCATAAGCCTAAACCAGGTTATGCATTAGATAATCCATGTTGCGCAGAATAAATATAAGTGCATGCGTCACAAGAGCATGTTAAACAGTATCACAACTAGCAACTACACAAAACATGACATATTGTGTAAGAGAGAAGGCCATACTTGAGAAAACTTGTCAGCGACAGCTGCAATAGTGGATTCAACCTATACCCGCAAGTCTTGCTCATATGCTTTGGCTGTAATTAGCTATACTATCAACGAACTTTTTTCGTCGATAGTATAGCTAATTCATTGCAAGATTATTTACATTTGTCTCTCTTGCAACGATATCAAATGATGCTTGGATTCATTTCATATTTGGTTTATCAAATTGAAATTAAAAGTTGATACTTTGCAAGCTAGCTGGACCTTGAGTCAAATACAAGTATGAAATTTGGAATCATTAAGATATCTACTAGAACATATGAAAAATAGGGTTTATGGTTTACATGATGATATGATAATGGAAGAAAGAGTGTGTGAGAGTGAAATTTGAGTCCAGAAACCCTCCCATATATTTAATTCATGCGAATAGTCTATCCATGTCAAATTTCAATGCATACAGATACAGTTTGAAAAAATTTCAACGTTGGCCACATTCACATGTCATTGTTGCCTGCTTCTAGTATTTTTATGGTGTTGATTAAACAATCAACAAAAAAGAGGGGTTTTTCATCACAAATATGACACATATACATTAATGTAGAACCTGAGATAAAAAAGAAGAAATACTGACGAAAACGTAAAACTTGTGTCAACCAAATTGTGTACTTTGAAAGAAAATTAGTGTTTATGGTTTACATGATGAATTGATGATGGAAGAAAGTGGGTGTGTGAGTGCAATTTGAGTCTAGAAACCCTCCCATATCATTAAGGCATGTGAATAGTCTATCCATGTTACATTTCAGTGCATACATAAACTGTTTGAAAAAAGTTCAATGTTGGCCCCATTCACAGGTCATTGTTGTCGATGTCTAGTCCTAGTACAATTTCCATTCCTTGTTCCTTGTTTTGTGTTCCTAGTTCCTTGTTAATCATTTCTTGACCATGGTGTAGTCCCAAAGATCCATTATTTTTGTAAAAAACATATTAATGGCATAAAAAGTCCCACATAAAGACCAAATTAATATCCGCTACATAAGTCTTTTGTCTTTTTTCAAGGACTATGTAATGAATCTCAATTATAAGAAGATTCAAATAGGACCTAATAACCTTAATTTATTTCCTTAACCATGGGTGACATAACACTATCATTCAATAGTCAAATTGTTACATTTCATTGTCAGGCATCATGTGTACTGAGGGCTTGAGCCACCGTAAAGGAAACATACAAAGAATATTTGTCTTATGAACAAGATATGGTACTATCCATTTTGAGGTTTGGAATAGAGATTGTTCTTATAGACTAAACCACATTGCACCATAATATAATCCCTACACTCCTTGAAAACCATGTAACACCATTCAAATTAGACACAATATTCTTGCGACGAATTAACTATACTATCGACGAACTTTTTTCATCGAGAGTATAGCTAATTCGTCGCAAGATTGTTTACATCGTCTATCTTGCGACAATATCAAATGATGCTTGGATTCATTTAATATTTGGTTTATCAAATTGAAATTAAAATTTGATACTTTGCAAGCTAGCTAGACCTTGAGTCAAATACAAATATGAAATTTGGAATCATTAACATATCTACTAGAACATATGAAAAATAGGCTTTATGGTTTACATGGTTATATGATGATGGAATAAAGAGTGTGTGTGAGTGAAATTTGAGTCTATAAACCCTCCCATATAGTTAAGGCATGTGAATAGTCTATCCATGTCAAATTTCAATGCATACAGATACAGTTTGAAAAAATTTCAACGTTGGCCCCATTCACATGTCACTGTTGCCTGCCTCTAGTATTTTTATGGTGTTGATTAAAAATCAACTAAAAAGAGGCATTTTTCATCACAACTATGAAACATATACATTGCATATACATTAATGTAGAACCTGAAATAAAAATTAATAAAGACTGACAAAAACTTAAAACTTGCGTCAACCAAATTGTGTACTTTGAAAGAAAATTAGGGTTTATGGTTTACATGATGAATTGATGATGGAATAAAGTGGGTGTGTGAGTGAAATTTGAGTCAAAAAACCCTCCCATATTGTTAAGGCATGCGAATATTTTATCCATGTCAAATTTCAGTGCATACAGAAACTGTTTGAAAACATTTCAACATTGGCCCCATTCACAGGTCACTGTTTTCGATGTCTAGCCCTAGTACAATTTATGTTCCTTATTCCTCCTTCCTCATACCTCATTCATTGTACCTCATTCCTCGTACCTCGTTCCTCATTCCTCGTTCCTCATTCCCCATTCCTCGTTCCTCATTCCTCGTTCCTCGTTCCTTGTTACTCATTCCTTGACCATGGTGTAGTCCCCAAGATCCATTATTTTTGTACAAAACATACTAATGGAATAAAATGTCCCACATAAAGAACAAATTAATATCTTCTACATAAGTCTTTTGTATTTTTTCAAGGACTACGTAATGAATCTAAATTCTAAGAAGATTCAAATAGGACCTAAGAACCTTAAGTTATTTCCTTAACCATGGGTGGCATAACACTATCATTCAATAGTCAAATTGTTACATTTCATTGTCAGACATCATGTATATTGAGGGCTTGAGCCACCACAAAGGAAACATACAAAAACAAATTGTCTTATGAACAAAATATGGTACTATCCATTTTGAGGTTTGGCATAGAGATTGTTATTATAGAATACACTACATTGTACCATAATATAATCCCTACACTCCTTGCAAACCATGTAACACCATTCAAATTAGACACAATATTCTTGCGACGAATTAACTATACTATCGATGAACTTTTTTTGTCGATAGTATAGCTAATTTTTCATAAGATTATTTACATTTGTCTCTCTTGCGACGATATCAAATGATGCTTGGATTCATTTCATATTTGTTTTATCAACTTGAAATTAAAATTTGATACTTTGCAAGCTAGCTAGATCTTGAGTCAAATACAAATATGAAATTTGGAATCATTAACATATCTACTAGAACATATGAAAAATAGGGTTTATGGTTTACATGATGATATGATGATGGAAGAAAGAGTGTGTGTGAGTGAAATTTGAGTCTAGAAACCCTCATGTATCGTTAAGGCATGCAAATAGTCTATCCATGTCAAATTTCAATGCATATAGATACAGTTTGAAAAACTTTCAACGTTGGCCCCATTCACATGTCATTGTTGCCCGCCTCTAGTATTTTTATGGTGTTAATTAAAAAATCAACGAAAAAGAGGGATTTTTCATCACAACTATGACACAGATACATTGTATATACATTAATGTAGAACCTGAAAGAAAAATGAAGAAATAATGACAAAAACTTAAAACTTGCGTCAACCAAATTTTGTACTTTGAAAGAAAATTAGGGTTTCAAAAAAAATTCTATGAAATGACATACATGTTCATCGAAACTTCGTTGATGCAATACTGTTACAAGAATATTAATGAAATCTTATATGATCATGATGGTATAAAAATGAAAGAGATTCTCTTGGTTTCAAGAATAATTTATCATCTTCATGATGGTAAAAGTGTATTGATTCACCCGCCCCCGCCCCGCCTCTCTCACTGTTCCAACAATATAGTTTTTAAAGCATATACATTACATTGTTTTATTGTGTTAAGAACATGTGTTTCTTCATTAGAAATATTTCTTCTTAAGAGGTTATGTATTTCTTCTATGATGAGAGTTTTCTTCATAAATATCCACAATATTGTTTATTACTAATAGATCCATATTATTATGATGTATAAATAAATTACTAATTATGTCCATTATATCTATTTACAATGTGATGAATAAAAACACCAAACATTTTTTAACCTCTATATATAAACAAAATTGAATTTGAAAAATTTTGTCACACACTAAATTTAATACCCTTCACTACATTGCTATTTAATGCATAATTCACTTGACTTTGAATACCCATTTCTAATATAACTTTAATGCATAATTCACTTGACTTTGAATACCCATATTTGATATAACTTTAATGAAATTATACCAAGAGAAAGGAATGAATCACAATTTTTATTGAATTTTTTTTAATTTTATAATAATAATAATAATAATAAAAATAAAAATAAAAATATTAAAATTTAATTAAATAATAAAAATGATATTTTTTTTCATTTAAAGTATTTTTATTTTTATTTTATAATAACATTATGCATAGCACATAAAACAGCAGTCAATACTTTGGCAACTCTCATCCTATGAAATGGATTTAAAATCCATTTATAAAAACTTTGAAAGAAGAGGATAAATTGGAAAGTACACCAAAGTAGAAAAAAAAACAACTGGATTGGTCCAATGAATAAATTTACTCTTCATAACTCCTTGTATTTTTTAATACATCCGTTAACCTGTTTATTTTTTAAGATTTATCTAATTATATTAAAAAATTATTATAGCACCATATAATTGCCACGTTTGAATTATTAACAAGCACTACTTCAACTTCCTCCTCAGCTGTTTCATTTGTTTCATAAACACGAGCCGATACTTTCGACATTCTCAACCGCGAGTTAACAACTCTAGTTGATACCAACTATTAAAATCTCCCTAATTGATACCAGCGATTAAAATCTCCCCGTACTTGGGAATCCCATAATAACCCCTATTTAAAAAAAAAAAATAGAAACTCGAAAAACAGAAAATTACAACCTAAATAACCAAAAAAATAGAAACTGCGAAAGACAGAAAATTACAACCTAAATAACCCAAAAAAATAGAAACTGCGACAGACAGAAAATTACAACCTAAGAGGCGTGGAAAGTGGGGCTGGTAGGAAATTACAACCTTCTAGATAGTCACTATAGTGACTGGCCAATTTTGCATTGTTACCGTATTGACTGGTGCGAGTTGAACAGACCCAAAACAAAATTGAACAGATCAAAAAAGGGTTGAACAGACGACATTCAAAGTCATTACCGCATTGACTGGTGCAAGTTGAACAGACGACATTCAAAGTCATCACCGCATTCATGAACACCTTATAAGACGTTTGAGAGTATGGTGAGGCAGCAGGGAAGTTCATTGATTTCAGAATGGGGAGCGAAAACAGCACGAGAGAGCAACTCCCTCAGATTCTGTCTTATTTTTTCCTCCTCCTCCTCCTTGTGTTGCTGCTCCATATAAAACGGGCCAATGCGTTAGACGCAGCTTCCGACAGAATAGTGTTAGGCGACTCTTTGACTGGTAACCAGAGCAGGATATCTAAGAGCGGCATCTTCAAATTGGGATTCTTCAATCTCATCAACAACAACGTTAAGAACTGGTATGTGGGTATTTGGTATGCCACGGCCTCTCAGCAGACAATCGCTTGGGTGGCCAACAGAGAGCAGCCACTGCAGAACACGTCCGGCGTTTTCAATCTCACGGAGGACGGGAGTCTCCTTCTGTCTTATGGGGGATCCGTCGTCTGGTCCTCCGAGGGAAACGGGAAGAAGCCTTCGTCAGTTGTGATAAAGGATTCTAGTAACTTGGTCGTGCTGAGTGCCGAGAATGCCTCTGAAAGCATTTGGGAGAGCTTCGATTATCCGGGAAATACCTGGTTACCAGGGATAAAGATTAGTGTAAGCCAAAGACTGACATCGTGGAAGAACCCTTGGGATCCAAGTCCAGGGCCCTTCGTCTTTCAAATGGATCCAAACGGAGTCAACCAGTTTGTGCTGAGGAAGAATCACAGCACATACTGGGAGAGCGGTGTTTGGAACGGCAAAATTTTCAGTAATGTTGCAGAGATGACATCAAATTACTGGTACGATGTTACTTTTCACAGTATCGGGTCGTACAAGTATTTCATTTATTCTATAATGCCTGGATTAACACGTCCAACGCGTTTCGTTATGGATAAGTCCGGAGAACTTCGAGTTTCCATTTTGCTGGCAAATAATGAATGGAGCATGATCTGGCAACAGCCCCTCGCCCAATGTGACGTTTATGCCGTGTGCGGGCCTTATGGATCGTGCAACAATAACAATGTCCAGTCCTGCAGCTGCGTGCCGGGCTTTGTTCCCAGAGACAGCCGCGAATGGGAATCTCAGCAGTGGTCAAGCGGCTGTGTTAGGAAGACATCGTTAGGCTGCAACCATGCCGGAAACCTGACAGCCAGCGACCGGTTTGTAGAATTGAGTGGCAAATCTATTCCCCCTCAAGGGGTTCGATACGAAGGGCAAGGGCAGTGCCCGGCGGCCTGTCTCAGCAATTGCTCGTGCACCGCATATGCCTACGTTGTTAATGACACTTCGCAGAACTGTGTAATGTGGTTCGGTGAATTGCTAAATCTCTACGATTCCTCCAACGGCACCTCTCTGTTTCTGCGGTTAGATGCCTTCGATGTGCCCGACTCATCTAATTCTAACAAGAAGGTGACTCTGGCCGGTGTGGTAGGTGGTGTAGTAGGCGGGCTGGTTGCTATTCTGGCCCTTGTCTTGATGTTTCTCTGGTTTTGCAAGCGCCCGGGATTGTCTGGAACAGAATACGCGCCGGGAGAACTTACTGTATTCACTTACAGAGCGCTGCAGAGTGCAACGAAGAACTTCTCTGAACGTCTGGGAGGCGGGGGTTTCGGCTCCGTCTTCAAAGGGACTCTAACAGACGGCTCTGCGGTGGCGGTGAAGAAGTTGGAGGGTGTGAACCAAGGAGAGAAACAGTTCCGCATGGAAGTGAGTACCATCGGAACCATACAGCATGTGAATTTGGTTCGGCTGCGGGGATTTTGCACTGAGGGCTCCAAAAGACTGTTGGTGTACGAACACATGCCCAATGGCTCCCTCAGCTCCTTCTTATTCCACAAAACCCAGAGCGACGATCAGCAGAACAAGGTGCTGGACTGGAAAACGCGCTTCAGCATCGCGTTGGGGACTGCCCGTGGAATCGTTTACCTACACGAGAAGTGCAGGGACTGCATCATTCATTGTGACATCAAGCCGGAAAACATTCTCTTGGATTCCAATTTCTGTCCCAAGGTGGCCGATTTCGGGTTGGCGAAATTCCTGGGCAGAGAGTACAGTCGTGTTCTGACGACCATGAGAAGAACCAGAGGGTACTTGGCCCCAGAGTGGCTCTCCGGCCTGCCCATCACTGCCAAGGCCGACGTCTACAGCTTCGGCGTGACATTGTTCGAAATAATAGCAGGGCGGAGAAACATGGACGAGGGCCCAGAATCCAGCGAGGTGTTCTTTACCACGTGGGCTGCAACGCAGGTCAACAGTGGAAACGCCATGGATCTGCTTGACAAGAAATTGATGAACAATGCAGACGCGGAGCAGGTGAAGAGGGCTGCCATCGTGGGAGGATGGTGCATACAGGATGACGAAGATGCGAGGCCATCGATGAGTGAAGTGGTGCAGATATTGGAAGGCATTATAGACGTACCCCCTCTTCCCCCACTTCCTCTATCTCTCCAGGCCCTGGCCTTAAAACCCGACAGTTTAGTCCTTTTCTTCTGGGAAACAGAATCTTCTGCACATGAAAGAAACAACAGTGATAATCCCTCCACTACGCTGTAGAACCCCACAATATTTTCTATTTACTAAGTTTATCATACTTCTCGAAGTCTAAAGGAGAATAGAATCGACGAACTCTCACATTATCCCGCAGCTTTTATTGGATAGGAGAATCCAATAAAGTTCTCGCTTGTTTTTTTGATATTACGACAGTTTATATTTACGCTTAGTGATAATGTTGCATATGTCACTTCCTTACTCATGTTTTGCTTTTGTTTTTATAATTGTTTTTATGATTAATTTTAAAGCGCTGGTTCGTTTTTTTAAGACATTGTCGTATGAATTTTGATGGGTGTTTAAAGTGTATTATTTTTAAGTAAGATTGGAATTTGAAAAATGTTTTATTTATTATTTACTAAAAGGGCGATGATTTTAATGGTATAATTATTTATATATAATTAACAATAATAAATATTAATAAAAAAATTTAGTTATAATAGATTAGTTAATTTAATAAATATTAATGATGGTTAAAATTTTAACAATAAAGTTTTGAGATATGAGATACTTATAGTTTTTCAAATAAATATTAGGAGCTGATTTGTTAAGCATTGAGAGGAATCAAATTTGGTGTAATATTTTCATAGTGTAATTCTATGTCATGTATTAATTGGTTCATCTTAAATGATAAAAAAACTACACTTTAAGAGATTTGATCCATTTGTTTAAAATGAATCTAGGCTAGTTTAATACTTTATTTAATTTTTTTTGTTATTTGCATGTATAATAATTTTTGTATTTGTTTTCAAATTTAATATATATATATATATAATGGATGAAGTCTCTTCAACAATATATTATTGTATTTTAAGTTTAGTATTAATTTAATTAAATATAAGTTATTAATAGTTTGTATTCTTAAGATTGTATGTTGAACTTTATAAACTTAAATTTAATGAGATTTATATTATAATTTGTTTAAAATTTATGTGTTTATTTATAATGTTTTAATTATTTTAGTTAATTAATATATTAATAAAAATAGATAAAAATATTTTTTTATTTATTATTTAAGTCATTGCAGAATTTATAAAATCATATGAAAAACCATAAAAACATAAAATTATATTGGTAACTTTTTTTTTTTTTTAAAGATGTCTCAATTTGCAATGTAGTTTGTTTTTTAAGATGTTATAAACATCTTAATATAAAGTTCTATTTGTTTTGTTGACAAATTCTACAAGTTACTTTTATGTGGAATTGAGTGTAATAAAGTGTCTCTCTTACTTGTTCACATATAGGACAATGTAGTATACCATGCTTTTCCTTCGTGTTCAAATGTGATTACTAATTAAAATTGGAAAAAGGTTTAAGGAAATAAATATTAATAGAAATTGAAAAATGTTATTAAATTTAGAAATTGATTATTATTAAATACCCATTCTTTTTTTCTTCCTTTCCAATGTAACTCCATCTTCTAAAGAGTATGCTCCATCTTTTTATCAACTCATCATAGAGCATTAATTTACTTGTATGGTTTTAAATGTTTCAATAGTTTTAATACAACATTATTACCTAGAGCATATAGGAAGAGAAACGTGCAATTGCCTTTGTTCATAATTAATGAAATCTTTTTTTACTTGTGCATTTGTGGTGGACACATTGTTTTGATGGGTTTGTATGAAACAACAATATGATATGTCTATCTTATAAGATATTCGAATAATTTATTTTACGATTATGAAATCTCCTCCTCTTTTTCTAATTTTTATCTTATAAGAAAGTTACTACTTTAAACTAATTCATTTTTTTTTTGAAAATATATATAGATATATCTTGTGGTATTTTTTATATTATATGCAAGAGAAATGACTCTTTTTCTTTTGAAAACACATATAGATATATCTTGTGGTGCTTGTTATATTATATGCAAGAGAAAGGACATTGAAGGAGTTCATGTCTACCTTCTACGATGCAACAATTCTAAATGCATGCACTAATAAAAATCATTTTTTAAAAATTAATGGTGATGTTGGTTTTAATTACCAATTGAAATCTCCATTTTTTTTTAAGTTTTTCATTTAAGTAGAAGGTCATTTGCATGAAGTTCATGGCCTCAAAAGAGGCAATCTAATTTCACAAAACATACTCTTGTTATAGAGAAAATATAATTAGTGCGTCATCTTAAATAATGTGTTGGTAGTTTTGGGGCCAAAAGCCCCACTTTTGTATTGTTGAAGCCCCTAAATGAAGTACAAGACAAGCATGATAGGAGTTGGCACAAAATTGGAGACCGAGGTTCTCGTCGGTTACCAACGAAGGTATCGTTGTAGTCTAGTAGCGTTGGAATATTCAACCTTTAGCAAGGGAAGGAGGTCTCACCCGAAGCGCAACCGAGACTTATGTGTGATAAAGTGAGTTATTGATGACACACCACCATATCTAGCGTAATATAAGGCAGATTCATACTCAAATGTAAAACATCATATCATCATAAGCCTAAACTAGGTTATGCATTAGATAATCCATGTTGCGCAGAATAAATATAAGTGCATGCATCACAAGAGCTTGTTAAACAATATCACAACTAGCAACTACACAAAACAAGACATATTGTGCAAGAGAGAAGGCCATACTTGAGAAAACTTGTCAGCAACGGCTGCAATAGTGGATTCAACCTATACCTGCAAGTCCTGCTCATATGCTTTGGCTGCAATAACTTCATCGACAACATCTCGCAAAGATTTTGTTTGTTGTGTGAGGGTTTGGTTGGTATGCTCAATTGTTGTGATCCTGTGCTCTAGTTGGTCAGTGGAATCCAAGATAAGGTGTAGGATCTATGTTGTAGCCCATGTGGACAACTCTCCACTGATGGAAATAGAGTCCAAAAGTGATCACGAAGCAAGCGGCTGATCGTTTGCGATAGAACGCTCAGAAAAGTTGGGGGTACCAGCATCGTCTGGGCTAGGTGAGTGAATTATGAGGCTTTGCGTAATTTTTTATGTGACTTCTGATGGAAGTGTTGCAAGCACCTATGTTTTCTCCAAGATAGCTCGTCGTTGTTGAGGGTCTTGTAGTAGAGGTGTAATATGCTCCTTGATAGAAGTAGTTCTATGCATTGAATGAGTATCATCCTAGGCATCTAGTTGGTCCTATGGAGGATCCTCATCCACCGTAATATGTGTTTTGAGACGTTTCTATGGTTGTGGATGATAGGTTGTTTCGAGGGTCATGTGAAGGGGGACAAGGACTTCCAGGATCTGAGGAGAAGTGGAGGGGAATGGACCAATGGTCCTGACAGTTGTGGCAAGATGGGAAGTAGAGTCTAGTGAAATTGTATCAAACTGGTTATGGGTTGGGGATGATGGAGTCGTGTTCATGGCGGGGGTGTTCCCATTGTTCTATGGAATGGTGGCTTCCTCGATGATAGTGGTATATTGGAGATGAATGGGAGGGTTGTCAAGAATATGGATGATCGCGGGTTTAGATGGTGAAGTGAATGGGGTAGAAATCCTAGTGTGTGTCTGGGGTTGGGTGGTATGTAATGGAAGTGTAGTGGTGTGAGCTTGAGGTGGGATGGAAGAAAGGGCAGTGGCTTCAGTGATGACAGTATCACCGAGGGGTCGGGATGGGGATTTGGTACAAAACTTTTTCTGAGGAAAAACCGAAGTTAGGACCTCCTGGAATTTCTTACCTAATATCGTGGAGTCATCAAGAATGGATGAAAACAAAATTTGAAGTGTGTCGCTCAACAACTCTTCCTCTTCGCCTTCATATGCCTCTTCCTATGAGCCATATGGTGTCTGGGTTCTCTTGCTCTCACTAGGGCCTACATCTAATGTCTTCTTTTGGGAGGACCTTTGGGAAATTGCAGGCATCGTATAGGATACACTTGTGTTCTTTTTTTCGATAGTGACCCTAGGCCAGGAGGTGACATCCTTATTGAACACGACCTCATACAAGTAAAATGGTAATGACTGCATATGAAAAAGAGACGGAGTCACCTCTAGAGGTCGCACAAATGTATGATCCCATCTCATCTCGAACTAGATATTGTGGGTATGCCTATTAAGTAGTTCCTATGGGATCTGTGGCTATTGTGTTGCGGAAATTATCTCATCATACCATTGTGCAAAGGCGACATTGTGAGTGGCCTCATTGGTGGATGTAGGGAGAAAATTCCATGGGTTAAAAATCTTGGTGATACGACCATTGACATTGTGATTGATACTATGCCCCCTTGGCGGCTGCCACTTCCACATGGTGAAGGTGAATAGTAAGTAGCCATAGATGAAATAGTCAGCTCGGTCATGCACATCCGCACAAGCCTGTAACAGCTCGATGAGAAGGTATTTTCACCAATTCATAAGTGTGCCATTCTTGTTGAACTCCACCACTACAATGGCATCCAAAGTACACTCACCCTTCATGTACTTTCACATCACCTTCCCTACAATCAAGTAACAAGCCATGCAAACCTGCTCATCATTAATCGGCGCAATATGCACTCCTCAACCTCTATGGCGTGTACCATATTTTTCATATAGGCTCAATTCCCCCTTCTTCTTATCATGCTTCCCAAAGCCTTGGAAGCCTTCGGTGACATCCTAGCCCTGCATGGACAACCCGATGAGAATACGAATTTCCTCCACATGGATTGGGTAGGCCTAGCTTAACCAAAGGGTATTGTTATGCACTTTGCTGATCAGAAATTTGGTGCATCATCCAAATTCTCCGACAGCACCAAAGACAAGCAGGTCACAAAGACACAACAAAGTGGAATCCTGCAGGGGAATGTAGTTAGGCTTCCACTACCACTAAAAATATCTATCGAGAAATGTAGTGAAATCCATAATTGTATTGGTAGCCATGACTGGAAATTTTTCAACATCATTAAAATAGAGGTCAACCAACCTAGTTTGTTTGAACTTCCCATGCAGATATGATCCAGGTGGATATTTGTGGCCACCCACTTATTCCACTGGCTCGAAAAATAGTTTTCCACCTTGGCAGTTTTTCGACAGCTTTTCGGGTTCCAAACTTCCTGGACCATTTTGAGGCCCTAAATGATGTTTTTTGGGGATTTGAGGCCCAATAATTTACCTAATTCTATAGCTTGCGATAGTCGAAAATCATTCTTCTCGGTTAGAACTTTTGAATGCTGTATCGATCGCCCCAAATAGAGATCATATGCAAAAGTTACGCCCACTGGAAGTTGACATATCAACTACCCCCATCGGGGCCCGTAAACCTTTTGGATTTTCATCTTCCGAGCTTAGCGTTTTGGATTTTAATTATGTTAAAAAGGCCTTTGGAGCCTCATTGTAATAATCATCTTCTTGTGAATGCGAGTAGCCGTCACATCTCTTCTCAGAGATAAGTTGTCACCATTCTAGCGAGTCTTTCACTTTGTATTTTTACAGTGTTTGTACATTTTCGCTCATTAATAGAAATTGTGTATTACTGTATCTCTGTGTTTATGGTTGCATATCTGACACATTTCGGTTATATTATTGGATATCCGAGATATTTCGTACATTTCTTTATTATATCTCCGCTCCCATTTTGTGATGAAAATAATCTGGATCAGTGGTATCAGAGAAGGGTGCTCTTGATCGCTTTTCAGTGCATGTCCCCAATGAGGTCCGAGTATAGCAATTTGGGTCTCTAGCTTGTCTCTCTTGAGGAAAATCACTCTCACATACCCAAGAAACCCTCCATGGCGGAAGAAAATAAAAACGATGGAGAAAAATATTTTATCAATCTGTTGCTTGAGCAAGCTCTCGTGCAACACATATTCATCAAGCGACCACTTTGTAGGCACCTCTCCTTTCGAGGTACAAGTTAATTTTGATATTCCTGTATTTGAAGGACATATAGATGCAGATTCCCTAAACAAATGGTTAAATCTGATAGAAGGATATTTCTCTGTTCACAATTTTTCCAACAGGGAAAAGATCACCTTCACACTCCTTATGACTCTCCCCCATGTCAAACATTAGTGGGAAAATTACTGGGAGCAAAGTTCCACAGAGGAGTCTGGAATATATGGGGTCGAGCCCACTTGGGATTTTTTTGTGGATGTGGTCAAGGAACAATATTACCATGTTGGCAACTATGAATACCAGTACATGAGATGGACCACACTGCATCAAGAGAGGGGCCAAGCAGTGATGGAGTTCACCAATACCTTTCATACCTTGCGCACCAACCTGGGTATCAAAGACTCTTAGAAACATTTGGTTTTGAAATACCGTGGGGCTCTACATAGATACATCCAAACTGAAATGGATTTTTTGGACATCTCATCACTCAGTGTTACTTATTGATATGTTGTTAAAATCGAGCAGAAATTTAAGCACCAAAAAAAGCGAGAGTTCAGGTCTGCAAATCTGCAACAACCAAAGTATGGTAAATATGGCCCTAACAACCAACCTTCAGAAAACCAGTCAAAACCATATGAAAAGAAGGGTAACTGAAAGATGGAGAAGGACAAATCATTGATGCAGACCCCACTGTTATTGTTGCGACCACAACAATTCAACCAGAAGAACTTTTATTTCGTTCGCAACATTGCATGCAAATGGTTATAGAAATACAATAGTTCCAAACACCTATTAGTTTACCTGAAGCACCAAAATGCATTTCCAAGAAGCAAAAACTATACAATTGGGAAAAAATTAACATGCGATGAATCACTAAGGGAAGCACGCACACAGTGCGCGGGCCAAAAAAGACCGTAGAGTGCACAATGTGCAATATGAGCGACTGTGCATGAGAAAAGATGCGCACTCCTGTGAAAAACGCATTTATGGTTCTTTTTGTCCCCTCAACCACTTATGGACCATCTCCCAACTTGATTTGACCCTCAGATATGAGATGAATCCGAATGGGGGGCTGGTCAAGGACCAAAGGGTGCCCTAAAGGGCCCCTTGTTCACACCAAGAACCAATTGAACAATTCCTTGAAGACATGTTATAAATAGAGGCCATGGGTGCACTACGAATTGAATATTTCCATAGTATTGTTATGTTGCCTCAATCCTCCCTTGAGAATCCTCTTTTCTCCTTGGAGCATTCTAGCAACATTCCAATAGGCCATTCCACTCACCTCTTGAGGGAATAGGCTTTGATTTCTTCATCATTTTCTTTCTTGTTTACCATTGTAAGAAGAGCTCTCCATTAGGGAACTCAAGATCCCTCCAAAGGAAGAAGAGGGGATTCATAAGTCCTCCTTTCTCTACGGTGTTTTTCCAACTAATATATTTATCCATTGGTGGCATAATCTTGGTCATTTGGTTGATTGTTTTTGGTTCAAAGTTTCTTATGCACTCTAGTTTTATTTCCTTAGTGGTTTTTAATTTGTTAATTTGTTTATTTCATGTGCTTGGATTGTTTAACTCATGCACTAACCTCTGTCTTGTCTAGCAAGCCAACCTAGACTTGCAAGTGCCCTTGTTTTTCTCACCCAAGTGATGAAACAGATACAACAGATTGGCGACCATACTGGGGAAAAGGTATCAATTTCCTCCCTATTTGGGCTTTGAGAGCACTTCTTTTTTACCCATTTTCCCTGTAGGTACCAAAACCAGCCTAGCCTTACCTATCAAGATCTGAGTTTGGAGTTGGGGTAGGAGAAATTCACTCAAAATCCCCCCCCCCCTCGACGCGTATCAGAACGTGCGCAGGTATTTTAGCCCACGGATGGGAACTGAACACACTATGTGCCCAAAGTACTTTTGTTCTCTTCACACTATGCGCCAAAAGGTCTTCGGTTCTCTACGCACTGTGCACCCACTGTGCCTCTGTCTGAACCGTAACCCACGCACTTGTCTAGAGTTTCAAAATTGTAAGAGTTTTTTGTTATGATTTGAAGGCCCCTAGCCTTCAAAATCTTGCTTTCATGAAATTTGTAAATGCACTCCACTTAGATTACTTTCCCATATGAAAGGTTAGTCAAACATAGGCACTTAGGGGGTAAAAAAGAACCATATTTCTCCTCTTTTTCTTTGGTTGCCACATGGATGGCTTGTTTGACTTGTAAAAGTTAAGTTGAGATTATTTTCTATCACATACAAAAACACTTGCATTGGGACCAGAAATCAACTTTAATCATTGAGTATGCTCTTCTCTTGCACCATAGAGCAATCTTGAGAATCAGAAGATGGTTCAGGGGACATTTCATCTCCCTTAACAAAATATTTAGGAGAGGACAAAGCCCCCCTAGGGATCTTCTTAGTTTCTTTTTGAAATCATCTTAAAATTTGTAAGGGCCCATACATGCCCACATGTTGCAAACTTAGGATAGTTTCTTGAAATTACTTTCTTAGTTTACATCACTAGGGAAGTTTAATTATCAAAGTAACGGGCACATACATTCCCACATGATTGCGATCTAGGATAGTTTTTCACATCTTTCTTAGTGTAAACAACATTATGGAGTTTAAAGGATTGGTAAGGACCCATATGTCCACATGCTATTTTTTTACGGCTTCTAAAATTCTGCAAGGTTGTACCAATGACATCTAGTAAGATAGGTAACCAAGATTTGTAAGAACCACAGGAAGTCCACATATTGCAAATTCACACCTATCTTATTAAAAATTTGGCACTTTGCATCACTTCCTCACACACAAAGTCACTCCTCACTCACATAATTCCCATCTTGAATTGTGGAGGTTGAAGTAGGTCTTCTTCAAAGGAATTCTGAAACGTCCCACTATTTCTTGAAGAAATTATCCATGCCCACTTAATTCAAACAAGATTGGTTCACACCCCCAATCTTTCAACCCACCACATCTAAAGTTTTTCTAAAAACTCACTAAGTTTTCCTCCGCAGGAGGTGCCAAAAGAAATTTTTTAGTCTACGTAGGATCTCAAGGGTAGGCATCCAAATAACCCCTCGTTATCTGGTTCTCACATTTTCAAACATTAGAAGTTGACAAATAGGGAACTTTAAAATCCTCCAAGTCAAGTGTTCCTACACCATAAGGCAAGGATATACCCACGAAGGGTCGAAGGCCGAGGTACGGTTGTTCTATGCGTCCCCCCTTGAGTCACCCAACTCTTGGAATGGATCCATCCCGTGACCCATTTCTGAGGTCGAAAATCTAAATGATGCACTTTGATCGAGGTACCTAGCAGCCAAATTTAGGACATCTACCCAGGTGGCAATTGTGGGCTGCAATTGCACCTTGATCAGATTTTGTGTGGCTATTGGGAAATATCTCCAGATCTTTCGGGATATGCACCCTCTACCCCTCATTACAACTGATTGTTTCATCCTTCACTAGTTCCTCTTTTGGTGGCTTCAGACCCCACCGTCGAGTTCTCTTGGAAGGTCTAGTGCTATTTGAGAGGAAGGATGATACGTCTTTTTAGGAAACGATCATTTGTTTTCTTTGTTCTCCCACGCGAAAAAAATCCACCTACCCACATCTATGCTTATTTACAGTTGATTTATGTATGATGCTCATTTGATTACATGCAATTGTGAGTTATATTGTGAAGGTCAAAATTATACAAGTATCTTGTTTGTTTATTGCTCTCATCAGCATTTGCACACATTCACTTTTCTAGTCTGACATCATAGGGGACCCACAGAATCCCCGTCATTCCAGACGTTTGCAGAATCTCCCTCCTATTCTAGGGGGAGTTCCTAGTCTTGCCAACTCACCAGCTCAACCATCTCACACCCCTGTGAGTGCCACTATTTTGGGATCATCTTTGCTTGGTTCCACCTTACTTGGGTCCAATTCTCAAGGCTATCCATCCACTAGCTCTCCTTTACAAGGAAGCGGGGGGGAATTCTTCTCGAGGGAGAAGCACAACCCCACCAAATCCCCCTCAAGGGTCAGGTCCACTACCTGCTCACACCATGGATGGAATTAATCCTCCACCAACACCCCCCATGCCATATTTTGCATCTCTCAACATTCATGATTTGAGTAAACTCATGAATGATCCTATATTTCATGACCCCACATGGCCCAATATGCCTACCAAACTACCTTCAGACATTCCCAAATTTGAAGGAAAATCGAGGGAAGATCATGCCAACCATATCATGACCTTCCACTTATGGTGCTCTTCAAAGAACATCATGGATGACTCCATCATCTTAAGGTTATTTCAACGCACACTCATTGTTCCATCAGCCAAATGGTATATGGACGAAAAATCAAGGTCCCATGTGACTTTTGAATCCTTGGAAAAATAATTTTTGGCCTTCTTTCAATTACTAGTTCGTCATAACATTGATCTAGAACTGCTCTCTGAGTGAAAACAAACCTCAGCTACACATATTGCCGACCACATTCATGAATGGAGTCGACGATGTAGTTTATGTAAAGAAGAAACCACCAAAGAACAACATCTCGATTGGTTTCTCAAATCACTCGTCTCTATACTTGCTAAAGAGGTGGCATCCACCTTCCCACAAATTGAAGAAGAAGCCATCATCAAGGCTCAACAGTAAGACCTCATTTATTCTCATTCGGGTTACTTATACATAGTAATACCTGACGCACTGAGACTTGTACTATTCGGCCAAGACAAACTTGGGATGTCTCACATGGTGGATGGATTGATCAGTACCACAACACACCATGACTTATGCATTCAGCCACCACCTATGTACAGTACACCCCAATATCCGTCGATATATGGAGAGTCGTCTTATTACCCTCCTCCCCTTTACCAACAACCATATCATTTTTCTCCCCCTCCTCCCATGAGTGGACCTTTCCCAACACCGATCATGCGCCTAGCTTCTCAACCAATTTCAGGTTCCCCCTCTACCTCAATATATAACCTGAGCACTAGTGAAATTGCTTTGCCTTCCTATATGCCCTAAGGATCATTGCCACAACATAATCTGTATTTTCCATTTCCTTGTCCTCCCCAACCAATTTCTCCTCCACAAGGACAACCACACATCGGTGTTAACTTTGTTCAGCGCTCTCCCATTCAAAAATTTTATACTTTTGAATAGTTGAATATGGAAAATCCGGCCCATCAGTCAAATAATGCCAAAAAGAAAGGGAAAAATTGGAACAATAATAACCCAGGACTAGGAGGAAATAACCCCCAACAAAACCAACCTGTTGGGGGCAACCAGAATCAGGGTAACCAGAACCCCCAAGGGGACAATAGCAACAAATGCCAAGGGAGGAACAACAACAAAAACCTCTAGACGAACTTCCCTTGCACTCTTTGCAGTGAGCATGGTCATTATACTCACCATTGCCCCCAAATTTTTGACTTCAAATGGATGAAAGACTCCTTGAATGCGCAACGCCCTACAACATCGCTTGCCCCTCAACAGGCCCCATAACAATATTTGCAACAACCACCCTCGACTTTTTTGCAAAACCCTATTCCACAACAAGGTGTGATGAATACTCAACATGAGGTACATCCTTCCCCACCACAAATGGGATAGTATCAAAACCCTGAAAATCCAACGGATCGCATTATCCTCCTAACTAGCGAAGAAGAAATTATTTTGCAAACGCAGAGTCGTCAATACAGCATGCCCCCTGAAGCTACTCCCACCACTTTAGAAACAACTCCAGCTACAGTCAGACAACCCTTGATGATCCCACGTCCTAACAATGAACCCCCAATTTGTATCCCTCACACTCCATTATGACAAAATGTCAACAACCCTCAGGCTAGAGCGACACATAATTATAGTCTAGTCGATGACTTGGCACAGTCCCCTGTAGCCATGTCGGTATTGGATGTCCTCCAAACTTGTCCAAATCAATGGAAATCCTTGCTTTCCGCCTTGGGGGCAGTCGACCCAGCTGATACTAGACTCGTCACATTTCATCTAGATTGTGGGGAACCTTGTCTCCCGACTTTGGTAGCTTTCCATATACCATTCAAGATTCAGAACATCACTGTTCCTCAATGTATCATTGATGAAGGTGCATCCACATGCATCATGTACAAAACTGAATGGCAAAAACTTGGCTCCCTTGAGCTAGTACCATCCACCATCACTTTAAGAGCTTATGATGGTCTACCATCCTGCCCTGAAGGGCTCTTTCAAAATGTCCCTATTGAATTCAGGGGAAAAACCATCCTTATCGACATTGAGGTTATCGACGCCCCACTTGATTAAAACATCTTGTTTGGACGTAGCTACATGTACGTTATGAAGAAAGTAGCCTCTTTTGTGTTTCGAACGATGATGTTCCCCCACAATGGGAAAATCATCACCATCAACCAAGTTTCACATTATGAGCCTAACCACTTTTCCAACATCGATAACATCCTGCCTCTTGTCCGCACTAGTTTCGATGTGTATCCACTCATGGATATGGGCCCTAGAATTTTCAAAGACCCATCCTTTCCGGGGGCATACCATGGAGCACCACCTCTCATACACCCTTTAGCACAAGTGTGTGTTGTATCTTCCGATGGAACCAAAACTAGACATACCATTCCTCCCACGGAGGCTTCTCCACCCCTCGACGTCCCACCAGTTGAAGAAATTTTACCTCAGGGATTACCTGAGAACCCTACTACAACACTTATCCCTGATTTCACCCTCCCCCAGGGGAAAATCCTGGTTTGGGAGACAATTCCCCAAGTCGTCACTCATATTCCCTTCTTCTACCCCCCACCGGGAGTACAAGCATTTCAGGTAGACACAATGCTTACCCTACCCAACATGGTGCTCATCATCCCTATATGGTATCTACACCCACCCATGATGGTTCCACAACCATCTCTCCCTCCTCTGTCAGAGGGAATCCCGATGCAGATTCCAGTACTATCTCTGGCCACACCACCCTCACCCCCAATTGTCAGCACCCCTGCCACAACTGGGGGTAGACGAAAGAAGAAAGAGCCCACTACTCCACTTCCTCCCCAAATTCAACCTCCTTGCCCACTATGTGAAAGAGAGGGACACCCCACTAATAGATGTCCCTCTCTTCCGGAGTTACGCAATCTGATCCAAATCCCTCGAGAAACCACATCGCTCGTTGCTTCACCAATCACCTCTAGTACTATGATCACATCTTCCACCATAGGTAGTAAAGGGTCGCGAACCAAATTCGCTTACGCCATCTATTCAGAGTATGGCCACTGCACTCATCATTGCTCAGCTCTATCTTAGTTTCGACAGACACTAACAACAATATGCCAAACCTTTCATCAAGATCCCTCTCCACCACCACCTTCGGGTACCCACGTCACTAACATCCATTATGTCTCAACCTTAGTCACCGAACGGATGAGATGCCCTGATCTCTTTGTGACTCACTTGCTCATTTCACGTACCAATGTCCTTTGATCATTGAATACAGACGTCGTCAAATAACCCTTATTCAAAATCCTTCGACCACCTCATGATCCAATAAGGATCTAGAGAAGGTTAAGACAACTCAGAACACATAGAAGCAAATCAGAACACTCAGAATGGCTTCAACAGATGGCAAAAGGGAAAAAATTCAAAGTTCCTAAAACTTAGTGAAAATGGCATAATCATGAAGAACGTGTCGCAAGCTTTCTAACGATGCAAACGACTCGTCAAACGGAATTACGAATCAAAAGTTATAAGCGACCAAAGTTCAATCAAACTTGGTCAAACATGCAAAAGTCAAAGTGACACGTGGCACCACTGAAAGGGTGACACGTGGCATAGCTGAGTTGGCAAGTTGACGTGGCATGGAAAACACATGGGCATGTTCGGTGATGACACATGTCAACTTCATTGGCAAATCATATTGTGACAAGTGGCAGTTTTGGTGGACCAGTTATATGGTGCCACGTGGCACCCCTCCCATGGTTGGAATGTGCAAAAGTTTATTTGACTCCCCAAAAGTCAACCTTGTGACTTCCAAACAACCCAAAGGCACCTCACACAAGTGCTAACCACTATACCATACCTTGACTCTTGGGTAAAAATTTGTTTAAATAATATTTAAGTTTAAACTTGAACCATGCGACCACACACCAACGAATAGAATATGCCGCCCAACTATCCACCAAGAATCACGTGCTCCATAACTATATGCCACAGTTTTAGAGTTTGGGTAAGTGGGTTTTTAAAAAACCACACTCATTAAAAGAGATGCCCTACGCCCTATTTTAATGGGGTTGTTTTTAATATTTGTTTATTATATGCTATAATTATTCATATGGCTTATGCCATGCGCCCTATTTATAAGGGAGCTGTAATATGCCTTTTGTTATATGGTTGTTATAAATCATATGCCATGTTTAACCTATGGCTAAAACAAACCTCATGCCAATGGATCGAATGGCCAAGGATGCCAAACAACCCAACCAAGTGGGTTATTTTAAGAAATTTGTAATTAATTATTTTGTTATGTAAAGATGCTCCTTTTGGGTTATAAAAAGGGGGTTCATCTCTCATGTAAGGGGAGTTCTCATTACAAGTTGGAGAAGAACACTTGTGATGAATTCTTCTGTATAGAGTTTTATGCTTATTTGTATTAGGAGGAGAACCAAGGGTGCATGTATGGAAGAGGCACAAATTTTGAGATCGGGGCACGAAATTCGAAGTGAGATTTTTTTTGGGTTAAGAAGTGTCAAACTCGGATTGAGGCATAGAGACAGTCATTTTTAGGTAAAACGACGCCACGAATGCAGTGGTGGTGTTATTTTTCTGATATGAGCAAAGCGTCTACGGATTAACTCCAGAATGAGGTATACTTATGTATTTTGCCCAATTCTTTTGTGGAGTTAATAAAAGGACCTACCCATTTGAGAGCAAGACCTGGAGACATAGTCCACCAGGGACGAACTCCGTTATCAAGTTCTTTGTGTTCATTTTGCATGATTGTATCTCTTTCATTTTGAGCTTTTCCTTCTATATGGTGTACTTTTGTTTATGCTCATTTTATGCAATTCTTTAATAAGTCACCTGATGAAAAGATCCCGGATCACCTCACCTCCTGTGATGTAAATGATTCCCCCTATCCCTTCTCTAGATACTATTCACATCACCTCCCCTGAACCCGAGTCACTTCCCACCCCTCCATGGTTCATGGATAGACTATCTGAGGATATTCTCCCAAATCCTCCCAAATCTCTGATTCATTTCCCCCAGGAAATATTACCCCCTACCATAGTTTACCCCCCATAGTTTCTAGACATCTGGTTTATGTCAATAGAACCATCGCAACATGGTTGCAATACCCCCTCTATGTCTTCACCACTTGAAGTCAATCACACAGCGACAGTCACCCCTATTACCTCCCCGGATCCTCTATATTCTCACATTTTCCACTGCGATGAAGATCTCCTGGAGGAAATCACTACCCCCAATTTCCCATGGAATGTGCTCCATCACAAAGTGTTTTTTCTCTCACATGAATCCTTTGACCCTCCTAGCCAAGCCTCCATATGTGCAATCGAAACCAAGGATTTTATTCCATCAGGGCATATAGGCTGGTTCAACAACCCTATCCCTGCCCCCGATGCTTTTGAAGAAGGCAACATGGCCAATATTTCCCCCATTGTCAAAATCAACATTTCCATCAAACTGGGAATCATAGAGGAAATCACCATTGGCGCTGCATGTTCCCCTGAGGAACTCACATCTTACAAATCTCTCTTTCAGGAATACCGGGATATTTTTGCCTGATCATATACCAAGATGCCCGGCCTTGATCCTTCTATAGTCGAACATCACATCGATACATGGCCATATGTCACCCCAGTGCGCCAAAAGAAACGACCACTTCATCCATCCAAAGTCGCGGCTATCAAAGATGAAATTGACAAGTTTCGCGCTGCAGGGTTCATATACCCCATCAAGTATACCTCATGGGTCTCCAACCCCGTCCCCGTTAACAAAAAACAGGGCACTATTCGCGTCTGCACCGACTTTCGCCACCTCAACCATGATTGTCCCAAAGACAACTTCCCAACCCCTTTTATCGACCAAATTATCGATGATTGTGCCAGCCATGAGGCATTTTCCTTCATGGATGGGTTCTTTGGCTACAATCAAATCCAAATTCATCCAACAGTTCAGTATAAAACCTCATTTACCACCCCATGGGGTACCTTTTCTCAGCGTGTCATGCCTTTTGGACTAAAAAACACATGTTCTCTGTTCCATTGGGCCATGAATTATGTTTTCCATGATCTTGCTCGCATCATCCTCGCTTACTTGTATGACCTCACTGCTCGATCCAAGAAATGAACTCAACATTTATATGACTTATGATTTGTATTTCAACGATGTCGCTAGTACAATATCTGCTTGAACCCCCTCAAGTTTGTATTTTGCGTCACCGTCAGACTCCTCCTTGGGTTCATATTCTCCCAACATGGCATCATAGTGGACCCCCTCAAGGTCCAAGCTATCACAGAAATTCCACCACCTAGGAATTTGTGCCAATTGCAGAGTCTACAAGGCAAAGCCAAATTTTTACGATGCTTTCTCCCAGATTACGGCCCCCGCATGCATGGTTTCCTTCTCTTACTGTGTCATGATATCCCATTTCGATGGGATGAACATGCCCAAACTGCTTTTGATGATTTAAAAGCGGCGCTATCCAATGCCCCTTTGATTAGTCCTCCCGACTATGATCGTGATTACATCCTCTACTTGTCGACCTCAGTTGTCTCAGTAGAAGTAGTTCTCGTCCAACTAGGGGATGATGTCCACGAGCATGTTATTTACTACATCAGTAAGAATCTTTCAGGACCACCCTTGAAATACAATCATGAGGAGAAACTAGCCCTTGCAATTGTCCTCGTAGCTCAGAAACTGTGTCATTATATCCTACTTCGCACTTTGAAAGTCGTGGCAGATTCCAACCCCATGCAATACTTGTTTAGTCGACGACAGATTAATGGAAATTTTTACCGATGGATCATCATCCTTCAGGAATACGACCTAGAGTTTTCAACTCCCAAAAGAAAAAAATCATTTTTTCTTGCCGAACTTATCACGACATTTCCCTCAGATGCTAAAGGTTCACCCGTCAATATGGACTTTCCCAACGAACACCTCTTCTACATCCCCTCGGATGACCCCTGGTATGGCAACCTTCTCGTCTACCTTCGAACACAAAAGTTTAGGTCTCATCTCTCTCAATATGATCGTCGACACATTCGCCATTAGGCCCCTCGGTACCTCCTCATCGGTGATGTTTTGGATCGATGTGGGGTCGACACCATACTCCATCGATGTTTGACCATCGATGAAGAAGACAGAGTATTGAACGATTGCCATAGCGATGATTGAGGTGGCCACCTCTCAGGTATGTCCACCTCACCAAAAATCATTCGAGTAGGATACTTCTAGCCTACATTGTTTCTTGACTACATCCATGTTGTCAAGCGATGAGACAAATGCCAACTTTATGCAAACAAAGCACGAGAAACACCTACTCTTCTCCATCCATTCATCACTATCGGCCCCTTCTACAAATGGGGAATAGACTTCATGACTTGCAATCCTCCATCTAGTAATGGACACAAGTACATCGTCGTGGAAGTAGATTACTTTACCAAATGGGTTAAAGGCATGCCTAATTTCAACAATATCGTTGACACAACAACGCATTTTTTCTTCAACCACGTCATTACCCGTTTCGGAATTCCACTACAGTTAGTATCTGATCACGGTAAACACTTTGAGAATGAGATCTTAGTTGAACTCTCCTCAAGGTTATGCTTCTCCCATGAGTTTTCCTCCCCATACTACCCTCAGTCCAACGGATAGGTTAAGGTTGTTCAAAAAGTCGTCAAAACCATGCTGCAATGCATTGTCAATAAACATAAGACCAAATGGCATCATATGTTGTTTTTAGCATTATGGGATTATCGCATGGTAGTCAAAACTTTCACCAAATTTACACCATTTCATCTCGTCCATGGGATCGAAGCCACCCTCCCCATCGAGTGTGAAATTCCCACGTTGCACACCGCCATCGAGCTATTACCTGACACTGCTCCAATGGAGCAAGGCTTGCTAAACTTAGAGTCAATAGATGAAGATCGTTGGTCTTCCTTACAGAACAATGAGGAAGCTAAAAAATATTCCAAGGCCACCTTTGACCGTCATGTCAACCTTCTCTCATTTAACGAAGGAGATCTCGTCCTAGCTTACGATATCGCTCACGATACTCTCAGCCATGGGAAATCCGAGTCATTATGGCATGGACCCTACATTGTCCAACACTGCCTCACTAAAGGTGGATACATCTTGGCCTCTCCAGAAGGCTATCCTCTCAAAGAACCCATCAATGGGTTGTACTTAAAGAAGTTTTACGCCTGAGCGTAGTCCTTCTACACTAGGCTTTTTCTTTGTACACATTTGTAGAGTTTTTAGTATTATTTTGTTCCCTCCATGCCAAATGTATGATCCACCATCTATGTTATTGACAGATGCATCCTCCATCGGCCTACCATATCAGTTACGTTGACGGAGCTAGCTATTGGACATAGAATCTCGCTTCGGCCGCTTGGGCCCTCTACACCCCCTCACATGAACTGCTCCACTCTAGCGACATATGTTTGGGCTCAGCCACCAATAACCAAGCAGAAAATGCAACCTTCCTTGGTCTCCTCGCTGAGGCCAACCACCACCACATTCGTCACCTTATCATTTTATTAGATTCCCAGCTTGTTGTCCTACAACTAAACAATGTATATTGTGTCCACAATCCTTGCCTCTTTTGCAAATATCTGCAAGATAGACTCTTATATCAAAACTTTGATTCATTTACATTTACACATATTCCACGACAATTTAATCAAATAGTAGATAACATGGCTAACTTAGTGTTATATTGGCATTTATCCCATCAAGACATCATTACATATACATAATCATCAACCATCGGTCACAACATATAGATAAGACATCATAAACCATCACAAATATTAGCACATGTAAACATCACAAAGATCCCAAAGATGTATATATATATATATATATATATATATATATATCGATGATAGTGTCATAACTTTTTACAAGAAAGTACAACATATACATCGCCCATAGGCTAGTGAGTCCCCTCACCCATATACATACAAAATGGGTACCCCCTACCCTATACAAAATGGGTGTCAAACTACCCTGTACAAAATGGGCTCGCAGGCCTATGCAAATAAAAAAAGACATAACCTGCACTCATGGTGCCCCCAGAGCTCCCCCACCAGGTCCTCTGTCAGCAGGAGGTGCCCCACTAGTCGGGGGTCCTCCAGGTCCAAGGGGAATTTGACCAGTCATCGCTGCCCCCACTACAATTGCTCTGCGGATCAGGGTCTACCACTCTGCAGGACTACCCACACACTACTCCAGGAATCTCCCATCCTGAATGTGGGACCACATGCCCTTCGACACACCCTACAACACCACCTCCAATCTGTGTTGGAGACCATCTATCCCCCCACCGACCTCTACCTGTGGCGCACGCGATCGACCCACACTTGGATCATCAAACATGCATATCTAGTCGTCCCTCACCTCATCTACTAGCCTTGCACCAAAATCATCCCTCCGGCATCGCTCTCCTACCCGTGGCTCTTCCCGCGACGGTCTCACTAGCCCCTGGCGAGATGGCTCTCCAACCATCTCCACGTCTCGGCCTCGAGGCCCCACATCTACAACAACAAAAAAAAGGTAGAGTCAGCATCCATATACATATAAACATATTCTACACTATCAAAATCACAAAACAGAAGTACACCAACATACCTCTTTGGTCCCAGACCTCCCCAGGAGGCAACTCCATGTTTGGTTCATGCTGGAAATCCATCCCACCATATGGGAATCTGAGTATGATATGTTGCATGTGACACCACACATGTTCCAACATGGTTGTAAAGTAGTGGCCACCCTCTCCCCCTCCATGTCGTGCCAAAATATGAGGCCACTGCATTAGTTGTGGCTCCTGCAGCCCTGCAGGGGGAAACAAAACCCTCGGGTGCAACATGGGCACTGTTGGCCCTTGGTTATGGAAGAAAGAAAAGATTAAGGAAGAAGTGTGAAGTACGAACTACGCAGAAGACAAGTTCACTGAAATAGGTTTGAAGTGGCCAAAAGAGAAGAAAAGATAGAGAGAAGTAAGAGAAATAAAATCGTTGGATGAGGAGATCGAGGATGACAAATCAGCAAGGAATATGGATCGTGGAAAACTCAACAAGTGGAAAAATCCCCCAACGGATGCTTTGGAGCACCTCGTGGGAAAGAAGGAAAGACAGGCTGGTGAAGCCCTGAAAAACACGGGTCAAGTTGACCTAGGGTTTTAAACACCTAGGGTTTTGTCATTTAGGGTTCTGACACCTAGGTTTCAGCCTAAGCATGTCCGAGAGTCATTGTAATGTATAAATAAGGGTCAAGAGGACCTGGGATGGGTTCGTTGATGTTATGAGTCATTATTGTTGTGTGTGAGAGAGGTGTTGAGTGTGAGAGAATTCTGTATTGTAAGATCTTCAGTTGGGTGCAAAGATCAACCCTGTAGCTGGGTGCATAGGGAGAGGAGAGAAGAAAAGATTTGCAAGATAAGTACGCAGAAAGAACTGTCTGTTTTTATATAATATCAAGAAACACAGTTATGTCGACGTAGTCTTAGGGAGAGGGTGAACCACGTATATCTTGTTGTTTTGTGTGATTGATGTTGCGTTATTTTTCTCTCTGATATATTGTTAATGCAATATTGTGTTAGATCTGAGATATAGTTTGCGCAGTAGGCTTAAGGAAGATAAATAATAACTAGGTTGTTGTGTGTTGTTGCCCTGGATCCACTTTACATTTCCTCTGGTTGTAGATATTGTGTCTTGCAACCCCCTATTGCTACTTCGGGAGAGACTACATCTGCTTCGCAGGTGTTAGGGTTTGTTGGTGCGTTGTTAGATTTGAACCCTGGGTTTGCCCTTGTGCCAACAAATGGTTCCATTTTCGAGACCGGGATCTTCTTGAGGGAATTTCAAGGTGGTTTCCATCGAAGACAAAAATTCAGAAATGGTTAGAGGAACAAGAGAAGGACTTCGTTGAAACCTAGAAAAAGAAACCTAATCTTAGTATAGAGGATTGTTTGGGAAGGTATATCTTTACTGATATACAAGAGATTTTCTTTGGAGGAATTCATCAAGAGCTATACAAGTGGCTAGCTATATTAGTAGATACCCAGCTCGAAAACAGACTCAGACCGCCTGTGGTTTGGACGTCGACACTGATCAAGAAAGTCAAGAGAGTTGATAACGCTGTGTCAAGAGCAGTAGATCACTAGTTTGATACAACCATTGGAGGGTACATCACTAAGTTTGTTGTTGATAGAGTAGGGTCATATAGCCAAGCTGAGAGATATTTCTTTAAGGGACCTAGAGGAAAATTTTTACACTTTTTGAAGTTGAAGATCAAGATGCTATTGCATGAGAAGAACATCTTGAAGATATAGTAATCCATCGGATCGAAAAGATAATGTTCAAGAACTTAGACAACGATAGTGACACAAAGGCTGGACACACACGCAGTTGGAGGTCGTTCAGAAAAGTCCCTCTTGCAAACTTGTTTAAGAATAATTACAGAGACGAAGGATTCTAAAGTGGAGAAGAGGCAGATCTGACAGATGGAGAGCATTCAGATTCCACTAGGGCAGAGGAAGGGAAGACCGAATAACCTCACCGAGAAGAACCATAAACTTTAGAGACTGCGCAGACTGTTGAAGTAAGTACTAATACTCCTCCTGTTATTTTAGTAGCGTTAAGTAACCCGAGTAGTCAGAGTTATCAGAGAACTCAGAGCACTGTTACTAGTAGTTCAGTACATACTTAGTCAAGAAACCTAGGAAGATCTATGGCAAATGAAATGAGGCTACCTATCTTTAGAGGAGATGGATCTAAAGATCTTGATCAGCACTGGTTTTTATTCAAAGTTGTATGGAGTATTAAGAATGTTAATGATGAAGCAGATAAGAGAACTCAGTTTAGTACTACCCTGAGAGACCGCACACTAAGCGGGTACATGAAGTTTGTTAAAGGAATTGCACAGCCTAAGCTGTTGAACGATATCAAGAACAAATTAAGTACAGAATTAAAGAAACCCAAGTTGGGGTCACAATGCATTACAAAACTGAAATAAATCAAGCAGAGAGTAGTTGAACCTATTTGGGATTTTGATCAAAGGTTTAAGACCTTGACAGGTCATTTGAGTTTTCAGATCCCAGACGAGCAGAACAAGGAATGGTTCATTGTTTCCCTCCTACCGCACAATAGAGTTCCTTTGATGCAACAGAAGATCGCTTCATAGGATAAGGCACTGGAGATCACCATGAAAATAGAATCAACCCCTATGGGAGAATCCAAATTAGGTATGAGTCAAATCTTGAGTCAGCTAACTAGCTTATCATTGCAGGTCGAAGATATGAAGAAATATCACGGAAAAGATAAAAGAGAATAAATATAGTATATCAGATGCAACTCAGAAGGCCATGACAAGGAACGTTGTCCCCTATTTCACGAGTACTTGGCCTCTGGAGCTCTGAGCCCTTTGAAGCAAGTTACCCTGCCATGGTGCGAGGTATCTAGAAATCGACATCGCCCTGGTGAATGTTACTATTTGAACAAATATGTCCAGACACCCACAAATTTGTATTGCACGTTTTGTAAGTCGGTGGGGCATGGTGATAGGGATTGTAGGTCTTATGACTTCATGCATGAAAGGTCAATGGATATATACAAAATTCAAGGAGAAGTACAACAAGAAGAAAACACTGCGTATTATAATTCTCCAGGAAGAGGAAACTTCAGCCCTCGCGGTGGATTCAGAGGAAGTGGAAGAGAAGGAGGTATGGGTCGAGGCCAAGGTCAGATCATTTGTTATAACTACGCATAACCAGGACACTTGGAAAGGGACTGTCAAAACCCTTGTACCACTTGCAGCTACTGCAACTCATTTGAACATGTTATTGAAGATTGTCCTATGTTGTTAGCCAAACTTCAGGAGAGATGAGGAGGAAACCCACAAGTACAATTGATCTCAGCATAACCTCGCTGAGAGGTTCCCAGAGTCGTTGTTATAACTAGAGGATGTGTTGTTACAGGAGAAAAGTGAATGAACCAAGGAAAGAATACAGAAGAATCAGGGTCATAAGAGTTGTAGAGAAGACACAAGAGTTTGACGTGAGGAAAGAAAAACATACATTTGAAGAAGCAAGAAGAGAATTTGGAGAAGATCAAGCTTCTTCTTCAAAGGCACAACCAGAAGTGAGAGAATGTGGAATGCCCCTAGCCTTTGATCAGTCTTCTTCACCCAGAGAAGGAAAAGAGGTAACCAGGCTTATGGAATTCTTATGTACTTGCATTAGTTTGATTAAGGATGAAAACAAGAACTACAAAATTTGATCACACAGTATGAGATAGGAAGGGTAGATCCTTTGTTGAATAAATCAGTACATCAACTATCTAGAAAGAGAAGGACAAATAAGGAACTACACATTAATGCTCATATTGGAGATTATGATATAGATTATGTGGTCCTCGACTTAGGATCAGAAGGCAATGGCATGACGAAGCAGACCTGGGTACTGATGGGAAAACCGAAGCTAATTTACTCCCCTATTAGGCTTAGGATGTCTAATCAGTAAGCAGTCAACCCCTTTGGAAGGCTGGAGCATGTCCCTATGGACATCAACGGGGTAAGGACATTTGTAGACTTTGAGGTGATTGAGATAGTTGATGATAATTGTCCTTATCCTGCACTGCTAGGAATTGATTGGGATTTCAACAATTCCACTATTGTTGACTTAAAGAAAATAAGAATGATGTTTGAAGGTGATGGCCTTAGGGTCATTTCACCTCTTGATCCAGATGAAGGTCGGAGATACAAAGAACCCATCGGAGAGGAATACCGCGCATATGAGAGGAATCGAACTACCTTTCATTGGACAACCGTTCGAGATCAAGAAGGTTAACATTGGAACAAAGAAAGCACCTAAGTTGGCTAACGTTGGAGATTACTGGGATGATGCCACTATCGACAAGATCACAGAATTACTACATGAATATCAGGACTTGTTTGCAACCAAGTTCACTGATATGAAGGGAATTAAAGGGCCCATGGGAGAGATGAAGATCCCCTTGGAACCAGATGCAAGGCTAGTCAAGAAGAGACCCTACAGATTGAAACCCAAATATAAGGAGAAAGTGAAGATTTGATTAGACAGAATGCTAGAAGCAGGAATCATAGAACCTGTTGAAGAGTCTGAGTGGATTATCCCTATGGTGGTCCAGGATAAGAAGACATGAGAGATCAAGATCTCTGTAGATCTCAGCTAGCTGAATGATGCTTGTTTGCATGACCCATTCCCTACACCTTTAATGAACGAAGTGCTAGATAATGTAGGAGGACAGGAGGTATATTCCTTTACAGATGGATTTTCAGGTTATCACCAGATCAGGATTTCTAAAGAAGATCGCCATAAGACAAAATTTGCAACATAATCAGGTTCCTACCAGTACATAGTGATGCCTTTCGGATTGAAGAATGCACCAACCATCTTTTCCAGGGTGGTGATCGAAGCATTCAAGGAGTTTTTACATAAATTTTTGGAAGAATATTGTGATGATTGGACTATTTTTAGCTTACTGCAAAATCATATTGAATGTTTAATACTAATGTTGGATAAGTGCAAGAAATGTTAGATTGCCCTAAACCTGAAGAAGTGCATCTTATCTTCACCCTTTGGAGTGTTGTTGGGCCATATTGTGTGTAAGCAGGGATTGTTGGTAGATCCATCTAAGATTTCCATTATTGCTGATCTACCCCGTCCCACTTTAGTTAGATAGTTGCGCACTGTGCTGGGACATACTAGATACTACAGGAAGTTCATTAAGGTCTATGCACATATTACAACACCCATGGAGAAGTTGTTGAAGAAAGATTGTCAGTTTCAATGGATAGAAGAATGCCAGCAGAGCTTCGACACACTGAAACAGAAAATGGTTACTGTGCCTATTCTAGTTTTCCCAGATTAGAATAAGGAGTTTCATGGGCATGTCGATGCATCCTCTATTGCATTAGGAGCATTGTTAGTACAACCAGGAGTAGGAGATATTGACCATCCATTAGCCTTTTCTAGCAAGAAACTATCTACATCTAAGATAAATTACACTACCACTGAGAGGGAAGGTTTATCCATAGTGTACCCGCTGCAAAAGTTTCGACACTACTTGTTGGGTGGAAATTTTAAGATGTTCACTGATCACTCTACATTGAAATACCTAATCGACAAGACAGTGTTGGGGTGAAGAATATGCATATGGCTACTGTTATTCCAGGAATATGATTTTGAGATTGTGGTCAAGCCGGGAAGAATGAACAAGGGACTTGATCGTTTGTCCAAATTAGAGCATGGAGAGGAACCTACTAGCTTGGAGGATACACTACTAGATGCATAGTTGTTAGCCATCATAAAGTTTGATGATCACTTCGTAGAGATAGTCCAGTTCCTGTCAACAGGAATGGCACCTAGTGAATACACAATCATTCAAAAGAAATAGTTGGTAGTTCATGCTGTAGATTTTTCACTTATAGTTGGATAGCTATATAATATGGGACCTAATGAGATCCTGAGGAGATGTGTTATGAAGGTAGAAATACCATTGATTCTGGTAGAAGCACATGAAGGCATCGCAGGAGGACACTACGCAGGGAAAGCAACAATGCAGAAGGTTCTTAGAGTTGACCTCTAGTGGCCTACTTTACATAAGGATGCGAAGGAATACTACAGAGACTGCGATGTATTCCAAAGAGTTGGGAAACCTTCCAGAAGAGATGCGATTCCTTTAGCACCTTAGATGAATTTATAAGCATTTGATAAATGGGCCATTGATTTTGTAGGACCTAGAAACCCAGCAGGATAGCACACAAGAGCCAGATACATCATTAATGTGACAGAGTACTTGACCAGATGGGCAGAAGCGAAAGCAATTAAGGATTGTAGTGAAATTACATTTGCGCATTTCATATTTGATGATATCATAACCAGGTTTGGATGCCCAAAGACCCTGATGAGAGATCAAGGTACCCACTTTATTAATAAGACTATTGAATCTTTGACTCAGGAATTTGAAGTCTACCATCAGAAGAGTACTCCATACCATCCACAAGAGAATGGGATGGTCGAATATTTCAATAAGAGCTTGGAAACAATGTTGATGAAGATTTGCAGTGTGAATAGGGATGATTGGGATCTGAGAGTACCAGCAGTGTTATGGGCCTATAAAAATACTTGCAAGAAACTGGCAATGCAAACTCCCTTTAAGTTGGTTTATGGTCTAGAATCAGTTGTCCCTATGGAATATTTAGTTCCTAGCTTAATAATTGCAACATTCACAGATATGGATAACACTGGTGTTGTTCAAGAGGGGCTCATGCATTTGGTCTAATTAGAAGAAGACAAATTTATTGCAGGATTTCATTGACATGTTCAAAAGGAGCAAGAAAAGGCCTACCATGACAGGAATATCAAGAAGAAATCATTTAAGCAAGGAGATCTGGTATTGGTAAATGATAGCAAGTTCATGAAGCATCCAAGGAAGTTCAAGACACATTGTCTTGGGCCATACGAGGTTTCTTATGTCACAGAAGGAGGAGATGCACAGTTGAAGACTGTGAATGGAGGATGGAAGGAAGGTTTGGTAAATGAGAGCAAGTTGAAATTGTATTATGACAACCAGCTGCCTCGCAACTCTCAGTAAATGCAGAATGTGAAGGGTCCAAGTACCAGGTGCATTTGAAACTAGGTACCAGACATAGAAAAGACACTTTTCACAAGGAAGGGAGGGGGAGAGCAGAAAGCACAGACTGCTCCACACAGTCTGAAGTTGAAGAAAAACAGAAGGTTCAGATCTGAAGTGCCTTGGGACAAGTCACATGTGAGTGTTGGGGGCCTGTTGGCCCTTGGTTATGGAAGAAAGAAAATATTAAGGAAGAGGCATGAAGTGAAAACTACGTGGAAGACAAGTTGACTGAAATAGGATTGAAGTGGCCAAAAGAGAAGAAAAGACAGAGCGAAGTAAGAGAAAGAAAACAGTTGGACGAGGAGATCGAGGATGACAAATTAATAAGGAATATGGATCGTGGACAACTCAACAAGCAGAAAATGCCACCAACGGATGCTTTGGAACACCTCATGGGAAAGAAGGAAAGACACGCTGGCGAAGCTCTAAAAATGTGGGTCAAGTTGACCTAGGTTTTTAAACACCTAGGGTTTTGGCATTTAGGGTTCTAACACTTAGGTTTCAGCCTAAGGTTGTCCAAGAGTCATTGTAATGTATAAATAAAGGTCAAGAGGACCTGGGATGGGTTCGTTGATGTTATGAGTGATTATTGTTGTGTGAGAGAGAGGTGTTGAGCGTGAGATAATTCTGTATTGTAAGATATTCAGCTGGGTGCACAGGGAGCGGAGAGAAGAAGAGAAAGAGAGAGAGATCTGCAAGCTAAGTGTGTAGATAGAACTGTATGTTTTTATATAATATCAATAAACATAGTTCTATGGACGTAGCCCTAGGGAGAGGGTGAACCACGTATATATTTTTGTTGTGTGTGATTGATGTTGTGTTCTTTTTTTCTTTGATATACTGTTAATGCAATATTGTGTTAGATCTGAGATATAGTTCGTGTAGTAGGCTTAAGGAAGATAAATAATAACTAGGTTGTTGTGTGTTGTTGCCCTGGATCCACTTTACATTTCCTCTGGTTGTAGACACCTGTTTCCTGCAACCCTCTATTGCTACTTCAGGTGAGACTGCATCTGCTTCGTAGGTGTTGCCAAAAGGGCTAGTAGTTAGGGTTTGTCGGTGCACTGTTAGAGTTGAACCCTAGTATTTCCCCTGTGCCAACAAGAACCCTCTCCAAAAAACAAGCCACTAAGATGGATCCAAACAAAAATTCACCATGGTCTGACACCAATGAATCTTCCCTATCATCCTCGCATGCAACATCAAACCCCAAGAGAAAAATTCCCCATCTAGGACCCTCTCCATAATCCTCAGTTGACCACTAGTGATCCGCTGAGTAACTAAGGATCCGTAGATCCTCACAATCATGGTCGCGATGCACTGATGCAAGAGCGCATCCATCGCCTTATTCCGTACAACTCAAACTGACATTAGGTTTTTCCCCATATAATAACTTCGAGCCACATCTATCCACCGCACATCCCCTGACAGTTGGGGGTTAGCAGGCAAGGCCATTCCCCGAAAGGGGAGCCCCGTCAAAAAATACACATCCTCAACAACTGAGAATGTCAGTTGTTTCCCCCGCACAACAAAGCACTGTAGATCCGTGCTCCACATCAATATTAGATATTGAAGAAGGTACTCTTGTACTGTATCAGTGGGTAGTTGAAGAACTTGAGCAGCCCAGAGGCTGCCAAGAGTCTTAGAACACTAGGCTCCTCTCTCACCACCTCCCGGAGGCGCTCCCATTCTCGCTCCCTCTAGTCGACTGCCATGATAAATTGATCACCTGCATCCATAAAGAAACCCTTGGTAAGCACTCATCATTTATAAAAAATATTCAAAAAATTCAAACTTTCAAAAACCCTTAGCTTCGTCTCCAATGTGCAACTCTCACCCCCACAGGAGCGCACATATGCGTGCATGTTCTTTTCATAGCCGTGCATCAATGAGAAACTATCGAAGAAATAGATGCACATCAATGCACAACTGTCACACCCACAGGTGCGCACCAATGTGAAAATATTCTCTACACAGTTGTGCATTGATGCACAGTTGTCTGAGAAATAGTTGCACATAGTGCACAACTATAATTCCAATAGGCATGCATCCCGTGCGTGCTTGTTATTCCCACCTACACGGCCCCATGCGTGACTATGTCCATCATAACCCCACATCATGCGCGGGGGATGGAATTATACCCGTGCATCTCAGCACAGATAGATTTCCTTCCCTCGCACATTAGTGGGCCCACCCCTAAACAAATACCCTAGTATGACCATCTGTATGACCCCTACCCAAAAATAGAAACTATCTACTGTGCAGGAGGATGGGACCACTAACCTGAATCTCACAAATCATGGATCGGTCTGCTCAAACTCTTGTAATATTTGAAACTCCTCCAAATACTCTTGTCAATTCACTATAGAAATAGGTACAAATGAGGTGGCATTGTGGGCCCCACAACCATATATAGTCCCTTTTTCCTAACTTCGACACTCAATTACAGGAGCTCAGAGTCTCTGTTTCTCGATCCATCTTCAGTCATGGAATCAGGGTCCCTCCTCCTACACAATCACATGCCCCGGGTCACCATCTGCACTCAGCCCCAGGGGAGCATTTTTCTGACATGACATCTAGGTACTCATGCTCATGTTCAAAATTATCAAATAATTGTTATATGTTCTTTATATTCATATATTGTTCACGTTGTGTATTTGGTTTTAATCTGTGCAGGTACTTGATCATCACAAACCAATGCAACCCCTCTCAAGTATATGATCGACACTGGAATGTAATCATTCCTTCTAAATATCAATCGCATATCCCAGCCACACCCTCTGACATTCTCCTTTAGGGTCCCGAACATTTGGCTTTGTAGTACTGTCACCTTCGCTACATTTTGGTACTGTCACCCGGTAGCACTCTCCCCCACACGAGTTGTCCCATTCATAATCCCCCTTGGCACTTTGACACTCATGCTTCTTTCACCCCCTAGGGATGGCAGTCCCGATAGTCTTACACATTTCCGAGAATAAGCCACATACTCCTTCTCATCATTTTTCTCACTTTCACACTAGACTCCTAGGTTATCTCATCTCGATTCTATTTTGACTACACCTCCACAGTATCATTAACCCTCCATTTCATCCATAATCAATTTTCCCATCTATAGATTTCCCTCCTTTCATTTACCTCATACAGAAACCCACCCATGGGGTCCCCACCCTCCGCCAGTTCTCCACACAAATTGTTCCCTCACAGGCAAAGCCACCTCACACTAGAGAACCCATTTATGTTATTATATACTCATCCCAAATTATTCTTTATTTATTTGGTAATTGCAAAAATCCTTTGTTTCCAACATTTACTTAGATTTTTGTCGTCACCCTTGACAAAATTATTTTTATGGAAACACAACCCATGTCACCCTTGGTTGGGGCATCCACTATTTGACACCTTCCATAAACCTCGAGTATCCCATAGTTCCTGTACCCCTGATCTCTAAGTTTTTCCACTTTGTCATGCCTCTGACACAATTTAACCCCATGTCTAGTCATCCCATTGACACTAGATATCGTTTTATGGTTGCTTCCAATCATCCTTCAAACATACCCCCAACCAAGGGCAGTCTTGAGTCTCACCGCCTCCTTCTTTCGTCCATGTTCCCTATCAATTCCTGATCTTATCTCCACATATTTCATGAATCCCTTTGCTTCTTGAATTCGTGTCTCCTTGTCTGTCGACATCAGCATAGTTTCTAGAAGGGCGACAATATCTTGACTCTCATTACCTTTACAATGAGGAGTCTCGGACGACACAAAAATAACCATCATTTCTCTCTAATGTCATTGACCCCCATAACATTCAACTTCGACAAAATATCATGTTACGATGGGTCTTACTATGCAACTATTGCAGTTGTTTTATACCATCCGAAGACCCCTGAATTTGTTAGGCCATCAATGCCTATGAGTCATGAACACTTCTTACAGGCGTCCTTGCCTCTTTTCAGAGTAATTTCACCATTAGAATTGTCATCTATCGTTGTCAAACCACCTCAGAGGGTGCTTCAGTTATCTACATCAACATATAAGTTCAGCTACTATCTTACCTTTTGAGTTACATGACACCAGCATGGGGCATGCCCACCTCGTTTGTATACAAATTTTATTTTTCTCCTAGAAAAAGATTTGGGTCCCACAGTTTCCCCTCTCCCTCCAAAAGATCTCTCTTCCAGTTCCTATCAACATTCTTCCTTACAATTCTATTCCCATTAGAATAAACATTGATGTATTTCGACGATACGTATGCTCCTAGACTCACACATCAGGGGGCATATGTTATCACTGAAATTTTGTCCGCAACATTGCACACATATGGTTACAGAAATACAATAGTTCCAAACACCTATTAGTTCACTTCCAATACCAAAATTCATTTCCAAGAGGCAAAAACTATACAATTGGGAAAAAATTGACACACTGAATCACTAAAGGAAGTGCGTGCACAGTGCGCGGGCCAAAAAATCTCGTAGAGTGCACAATGCACCATATGCACGACTGTGTACGTGAAAAGCCGCACACTACTATGAACGACGCATTTATCAGTCTTGTCAGCCCCTCAACCACTTATGGACTAGCTCCCAACTTGATTTGACCCTCAGATCTGAGCTGAATCCGAATGGGGTGTTGGTCAAGGACCAAAGGGTGCCCTAAAGGGCCCCTTGTTCACACCAAGAACCAGTTGAATAATGCCTTGAAGACATGCTATAAATGGAGGCCATGGGTGCACTAAGAATTCAATATTTTCATAGTATTGTTATGCTGCCTCAATCCTCCCTTGAGAATCCTCGTTTCTCCTTGGAGCATTCTAGCAACATTCCAATAGGCCATTCCACTCACCTCTTGAGGGAATAGTCTTTGATTTATCCATCATTTTCTTTCTTGTTTACCATTGTAAGAAGAGATCTCCATTAGGGAACTCAAGAGCCCTCCCAAGGAGGAAGAGGGGATTCATAAGTCCACCTTTCTCTACAACGTTTTGCCAACTAATATAGTTATCCATTTGTGGCATAATCTTGGTCATTTGGTTGATTGTTTTTGGTTCAAAGTTTCTTATGCACTCTAGTTTTATTTCCTTGGTGGTTTTTCGTTTGTTTATTTGTTTATTTCATGTGCTTGGATTGTTTAACTCATGCACTAACCTTTGTCTTGTCTAGCAGGCCCAACTAGACTTGCAAGTGATCTTGTTTTTCTCACCCAAGTGACGAAATGGACACAATAAGAACCAATAGATCCTGAAGAGGGGGAGAGCCTTTTTCATTCACATATGTGGGTGAAGGGGACCCTGCTACATTTTATTGTTGATATTAGAAGCCAGAAGAACCTCATCTCAGTAGAGGTCGTCAAACAGTTGGGATTGTCAACAACACCACTCCCGCATCCATACAACATCAGGTGGCTTTGCCAGGGACGATATCTCCATGTCATCTAGTAGTGTTGATTTTCATATGGCATCTAGCCCTTCAAGGATGAGGTATTATGTGATGTTTCCCCATTGGATGTCTATGATGTTCTCTTGGACTAGCCATATATGTGGAAGTGCCATGTTGTTTATGAGTCTTGAACCCGTTGTGTCATTGTTACACTGGGGGGTCATCTCTACGGAATATTAGAGGTAGTTCCAACTATTGTCCCACCTAAAAAATGTCATAAGGTAGTATCTCATACTACAAAATTTAGCTTCTTCACAATCTGTTCAAAAGGTGAACAGAAGGAAACTGTAACCACTACAACCTCGACCCATGCACCTTCTATCCAACAGAAGCAGGTCGACAAGGTTGCAAGAAAGCATAAAGATTCCTTCTACAAACAATCATCTCATGTAGCTCGACTATTTAAATAGAATCAAACCCGCCAACAATAGGTTCGTGACAACCTTCAACAAACTAAGCAACACAAATTCTCCAACAAGGCAAGAAAATCACCAAGGTTCAGGTTCAGTAAACGCTTCCCCCTCTCCCCTGGGAACTCAACGCAATGGAGACCATTGCTTCCTAAGGAGGGAGGATTGATCTAGGTGCATATCAGTGGCCACCTACCTATTCCACTGGCTCGAAAAACAGTTTTCTACGTTGGCATTTTTTCGGTAGATTTTCAGCTTCCAAACTTCTCGAGCCGTTTTGAGGCCCTAAACAACAGTTTTTTGGGGATTTGGGGCCCAAGCGACTACCAGAGGCACTAGCTTGGGCCAATTGAAAATCTTTCTTCTCAGCTAGACATTTCCAACGGTGTATCAATCACCCCAAACGAAGATCGTATGCAAACGTTATGCCCCGGGGAAGTTGATGTATCAACTACCCCCATCGAGGCTCGCAAACCTTTTGTCTTTTCATCTTCCGAGGTTAGGGTTTTGGATTTTACTTGTGTTAAAAAGTCCTTTGGAGCCTCATTATAACAATCATCTTCTTGCGAATGCGAGTAGCCATCACATCTCTTCTCAGAGATAAGATGCCACCATTCTATCGAGTCTTTCACAACTGGAAATACGTAGTAAGGGTCATACTTCCAGGGTCTGTCCAATGGGAACTTCATGGTCTCAAGTAATTGAGTGACCTCCTTGTGTATTTTTACAGTCTTTGTACATTTTCACTCATTAATAGAAATTGTGTATTACTATATTTCTGTGTTTATGGTTGCATCTCTGATACATTTCTTTTATATTATTGGATATCCGAGATATATCTGTACATTTATTTATTATATCTTCCCTCTCATTTCATGCCGAAAATAATCCGGATCAAGATCGCCTTGAATAGTGACCCATGGATCAATGAAATCTAGAGGAACATCGATTCTAAGGCCCCCTTGACCAGTTGTGCGAACCATTGGAACAAGTCGACATTGGTAAAAAAATAACACCGGGGGACAAACTTGTGGATGCAAGCTTACATGGTTGTCAAGAGGCTCTAGGACTGAATATACCAGCAACTAGATGAAAACAAAATAATCGTTAGGTCGTCAAGAAAATGGGATTATATAAGAACCATTGAGGAAGTGGCGCGCTCGAAATGCATTGAATGCTACAGGTTGACAATAGTGGGCATTAACGTCGACTAAATCCCTCGAACACAGAAAAATCCACGACGTGATTGGGCCAACTAAATGCATAAACAAAAATTTTCTAACGGGAAATTAGATCTACTCAGGAAAGTAATGAGCAGGTGGTTGTTTAACTAGAAAGGGTGGACAATTGTTAATATTTAATGGATTATGACAGGGAGAGACACGATGACAAATAAAAAGGTACTAATGGCTTTTAACAACCCACATGATGACACAAGAGCATGGAATTCAAACTTAGACAACATTAAGTACAAGATGATGTGAGTGAGACTTTCCTGACCACAAAGGTGATATCCCATCTAGACGACGTGCAAAGAACTACTAGACTTCTAGGGTCGGTGACAGCTGAACACGTGACTATTTTATTGACAGAAACAAAAAACATAGAGAGAATTGGAAAACAGAGACAAAAATAGAAGGCCTACCTACAAAACATACTCTTGGAGACAGGAGCACACCAAAACCTTATTTATGAGGTAGAAAGGTAGGAATTTAACCGTGCATCATTCACCTAGCCGGGTCGAAGAATTCCATCGAGTTGCACTAATCGAACAACTCCAGACTCACGGATTTCTGCAACTATAAAAGGTCCAAGCCAATACATTTGGAGCTTCCTTGGATGTTTCTAATACTTGATGTTGTATAATAGCACAAGGTCACCTTGCGTAAATGATTTATGCTTAATATTTCGATCATGCTAGGCCTTTTTCTGGGATTTATCCACAGTTTGATGAAAATATTCTAAGAATCTAGCTTCCTCAAGTACCATCAGTTATTCAACCCTCTCAATAAGGGATTCAACATCTGTCATCTTAGTAGCTTGCACAATAAATAAACTCTAGGTAAGAAATTCAACTGGCACAACCGCTTCTCTGCCATATACCAGTTGAAATGGGGTATATATGTTTAATCACTTTTTTCCTTAGAGGTAGTCCTGTATGCCCATAACGTAGTTGGAACTTTCTCATCCCAGTCATCCCGGTTTTCACAACAGACTTTAGTCAGACCCATATCCAAGAATTTATTAAATGCTTCCATTGTTCTGTTAGCCTGTGGATGGTAGGGACTGCTCTTATGATGCTAACTAAAAAATAAACTTATAAGGGCTATGATAGTCTTACTGATAAAGTGGGCTCCTTGATCATTGGTCAAGCTATGAGGAAATCCAAACCTGGTAATGACATTCTCAAAAATAAACCATGTTTCGGTGACTGTAGAACAATCCTGAAAATCCTCTGCTTCATCCCATCGAGTCAGGTCATCAATTGTGGTAATTATGTATCTTTCCTTTGAATGCTTAGAAGGGGGTTTATCGAACCAATGAAATCGACAACCCATTTTTCAAAGGCTTGCAACGCTCTGACCGGATGTAGAGGTAACTTGTCACGACGAGATGGATTTCCCACTCTTTGACATACATTGTAGGACCGAGCATATTCCTTAGCTAGCTTGCACAATAAATAAACTTGTGGTAAGAAATTCAGCTGGCACAACTGCTTCTCTGCCATATACCAGTTGAAATGGGGTATACCTATTTAATCACTTCATGGTAGTACTATATGCCCATAACATAGTTGTAACTTGCTCATCCCAGTCATCCTGGTTTTCACAACAAACTTTAGTCAGCCCCATCTCCAAGAATTTATTAAATGATTCCATTGTTCTAATAACTTGTGTATGGTAGGGACTTCTCTTATGATGCTAAATAAAAAATTATCTTATAAGGGTTACGATAGTCTTACTGATAAAGTGGGATCCTTGATCATTGGTCAAGCTTTGAGGAAATCCAAACCTGGTAATGACATTCTCAAAAATAAACCGTGTTGCGGTGGATGTAGAGAAATCCTGAATAGCCTCCACTTCATCCCATCGAGTCAGGTAATCAATTTTGGTAATTATGTAGCTTTCCTTTTAATGCTTAGCAAGGGGGTTTATCGAACCGATGAAAACGAAAACCCATTTTTCAAAGGCTTGCAGTGCTCTGGTCAGATGTAGAGGTAACTCATCATGACGAGATGGATTTCCCACTCTCTGACATACATTGCAGGACCAAGCATATTCCTTAGCATATTTAAACATTGTAGGCCACCATAATATTGCTTCTAAGATCTTTCTAGTAGTAGCCTTGCTGCTAATGTGTCCTCCCATAAATCCAATGTGACATTCCCATAGAACATCAAGTCTTTCATGGTCTAGCACATAGCGCCGCAAGATATTATCTAATCCCAATTTGTATAGTTGGCCTGCAATCAATTGATAATCCATTGTACGAACCATGAGATGCCTCTTCTAGGCTGTGAAATATCTTTTTGGCATAGTACCGATAGTTAAGAATAGGGTAATGTTCGACGGATACTCAGGAATAGCCTCAATACAAAAAAGATCTGCATCAGGGAGTTGATAATCTACATCTCCGCCACTTTCTCCCAACTCTAGTCTTGACAAATGATCTGGCCCCACATTTAGTTTACTAGGTTTAACAATGAATTCAAAAGAGAACTCTTGAAATAACAACAACCTTCTGCAAATTCAACCTTCTAGCATAGGTTTGTTAACCAAATACTTCAAAGTAGAGTGATCAGTGAAAAACTTAAAAGGACTACCTCACAAATAATGTCTAAACTTTTGTAAAGCATAAACCATTGCCAAATATTCCCTTTCAGAAGTAGTATAGTTGTGCTCAGCTTGGGAAAGATTCATGTTGGCATAGTAGACAGGATGATCAAGATTCCATTCCCCTGGTTGTGCGAGGATAACACCCAACACAATCACAAAGGCATCAATGTGCACATGGAACTAAATTTTCTAGTTAGGATAATTTAAAAGAGTTGTAGTACTCAACTTCTATTTGAGCAGGTCAAATGCTTTATCACAGTCCCGAGTCTAGCGAAATGCTTTAGATTTCTTTATTAGTTGTTCCAAAGGTGTGATTATACTTGTGTAATTCCTAATGAAACTGTGATAGTATCCAATATGGCCCAAAGTAATCTGCAACTATTTGATAGTGGTAGGAGGAGGATATTGAGAATTATTTCAACCTTCGTAGGATCAAATACAACCCATTCCCTACAAACCATATGTTCTAGTAGATTCCCAAAGGGTACACAAAAAATACATTTTCTCATATTAAGGGAAATTTTTAGTTGTCTGCAATGATCCAACATCAACTGTAATAGGTCAATGTGTTCCTTGAATAAGTTGTATATAGTCCAATCATCCAGGTATACCTCAAGAAACTTATGAATGAAATCATGGAATGTTGCAATCATGATCCGAGAGAACAATGTTGGGGAATTCTTGAGCCCAAAAGGTATAAGATTATAGGAAAATTGTTCCCACTCAGTAGTGAACATAGTTTTTTTCTTGTCTTCTTCGACGATTCGAACTTGGTGGTATCTCAAAAAACCATCTGTAAATAAATATGCTTTGTTTCCCGCTACTTGATCTAGTACCTCATCACTAAAGGGGGTAGGAAAGGGGTAATGTACACAAGAAGAGTTTGGGCTTATGTACTCCACACAAACTCGTATATCCTCCATACCTTTCTTGGTTTGTATGACAATAGGATTGATCCATTCAGCCTTATCGATAGGGAAAATCAGCCCAGTTGCCATCATTTTATCAATCTCCTTCTTCACTTTCTCTTTGACTCCAGGGTTTAGATGGTATGGCATGTGTTTAACTGGTCTTGATTCAATATTTAAGTATATCCTCATCTCCCCTAAATCTCCCTTAATACCTTTTAGTTCGGAAAATTTTGTAGAGAATAGGTCCTCATATTCCCACAATAGAGCCTGTATCTCTATCACGGTTTGTTTGTCCCAATAATCCCATATGTTAGATAGATTATGGTGGTCCTCACTCCCTATGTTTATTTTTTGCAACTTCATGGATTTAGATTAAGAACTATTAACATCATATGAATTAGTGTCGTGCACAACTCTAGTGCCTTCTAATTCTTTAAATGTCAAATGCCTAAGCTCTTCTAGGCTTTCGAGGCCCCTTGGGTCTTCATCAATTTTACTACAACTCAAAGGTACTCATGTAGGGGAGGGGTAAAGGATAGGATGAAGGAGGTATTCATGTTTAGAACATATGGTGGGAGGATGTATAGGTTTAACTTGATCAGTAAAAATCATTTTCTTAATCTGTTGCAAAACTAAAGTGATTTCAGGGGACTTACCTGTGAATAAGAATTCTCGACAAAACTGAATTTGAAGGATTTACTAGTAAACGGTTTGGCATAGATCCTCCTCATGTACATACCAAGCATTTGTAATTTGTCCCAAAGAGTGAATAAACTGATGCACCCAAAATTGAGAAGGAAGTTGCACAACTTCCCATGACTGAATACAATGTGCAACATGCTCCCTTGGATCAGAAAACCCATCGTATGCTACAAAATTTGAGGTTTGATTGTTTGGCTAATGATCCTTATTCGTCTGATTAATTGGTGATGGGGGAATAAAAAAATATTGAATGGCACACTTTACCTCATCCCAAGAAGAAAAAGTACCCTTATGGGTGGCCCACCATCTAGTTGAAGATGATATTAACGCAATATCAAGTACATGAATTCTTTTCTCTGGCACAACTTTATCATCTAACTCAACAAGAAAGTTGTGTAAATTTGAAGTGCCATCATAAATAGGGTAGTCTCTAACTTATGCTCCAACCCACCTGGAAACTCTGATAGTCACGCAACACCTTGAGAAGTTATCATATCTTCTCGGTTGCTAGTTGTTAAATTCTACCTTTGAATCTCCCCCTGCAAATTGAATACTCCGCCAACTTACCGAGCCATCAACAATGGGGTTAATGCAGTCTACACGCTTCCCTGTAGTTAGTGTATAGAGGTGATCCAAGGCATATTCTTCCATATTCCCCTCTACCGGGTCTGTATATTGAGGGCCTCGGTAAGGTTATAAAGGATGGGCTACCTTCATACCATCCACTTCAAAGGTCATGATTTCCCTCTTAAGATATATAAAAACATATTTTTCATAAGCCTAGTCGATTCCAAATAGAACGGGGTATGGGTCCTTCTCCCCCATGATTTCTATAACCACGAAGTCGACCATTATCGTTACGCTAGCCAAGTCCACTTCAACATTTTGTAGCCTCCGAACAAGATAAATACAATATTGATTTTCCATCTACAACTGAATAGGTGAATAAACAAGATCGAGATTACCCATGGCTTCCCAAGTTTTCTTCAGTAGTATGTTGACATCAGACCCAGATCTAACATAACATTGCTAATCTCGTAGCCATTGATGTGAGTATTTAGTCTAAATTCCCTTCAAGATATTTATTTCCTTCTCTATATTCTACTTGTATGTCTCTCTATAATATGAGAATGAATCATCTCTTCTAGGTTCCCTTCAATATATACAATCCCCTTGAGCATGTTTTGCAACTCCTCGATGATTTGTTTGTCATCCAGAATGTCAGAAAAATAATCACAGCTAAAAATCAATAGTCTGTTATCACCCTATAAGTTATAGGAATCAACTGGTGAATGGAATATTATCGGTCTCTAGTGTTTGTTGACAAATGATTTTTCATTATGCAAATT
>JZKD02S1672694.1:995767-1013407 GCA_000966675.3 Picea glauca
GAACCTTTGAGGACACCAGTCCTCCCTAGCACCTCCCAACCACCCTGGTATATAAATTCCTTGTTACTAAAACTTATTACAGTGATATAAAGTTATTCAATGGATTACCAGCCTTTTCGCTGTTCTGTTACACTACTCTACTCTGTCTACATCAGTGTCTTCTACACGCCCCTTGCACTTTCTGTTCTTCTGCCTTTTATACTCTTTGCACCATATCCCTTCAATGCAACCTTCCTCTACTGTGCATTTCTGCACCTATGCTCTGCCGCCTTGCTCACACTAGAATCCTTCCCACGACATCAACACTAATCTCTTCTTTGTTCCACGTTCTTATAGTCCTTGTGCTCCTTGTGCATGCAATATTTTCCATGCCTCTACATGCTCACACCGCGCCAAATTTCTCCACAACTTGAGTGTTCTGTCTGATCATCATCATGACTCTTCAGCTTCTCTGGTCGTTTTACACTTGTTCAACATCACTGTATGTTATACTGAGATTCCTCAGCCTCTCTGGCACTTTGAGACTCTTCGTCTTCTCTGTGACAGTTACAGGCCTCAATGCTCATCCAGTTGTCAATCGCCTCCACGAACATCTTCATCCCTCTTGAAGATTCCCATAGACTCTTCACCTCCCCTGTCAATCATCCCGAAGTGTCTTCGAGTCCTCTGGCAGAAACCATTAGTGGTTTCTAGCAGTTACACTATGTCGTGCTACAGTAGCCCTCCGATCTTGTTCAAATTCACCTGCATCGTTGGATTGATTCCAAGGGATCTTGCATTCATTTTGGCATTTCGGCTTTCGGCAGTTCGACATTCGTGTGACCATGTGTCTCGACATTCCCAATCGCGATCCCCGAAAAGGAGCTTAGTTTCTCTAGCTCTTTCCTCCATCTCTCGCTGATGTGACCAAGGGTTGTGACCACAACCTTATGCATAAGGCGCTTTCGTGATTTCGCATTTCATGAATCTGGAGATGAGGCATCTCGACTCTCCAAGTCGCGATCCTCGAAACCCCGAAATGGAATGGGATCTACGGTCTTAATCAACACTTGATCTGACGGCTCAGATCATTTTATGATTTCGACATTCTTAATGTTCAATGTTCTTGTCACTACAATGTCCCGATCCACGAAGCTCCAAAATGGGTTCGGATCAACGGTCCAGATCACATCTTGATATGATGGCTGTGATTAAGTCATGATTTTGCATATCGTGATTTTGGGATTCCTGTGGTTATTGTTCTTTGACATCTCCAGCTCTCGATCTGTGAAACTTCGAAATGGACTGGGATCAATGGTCCAGATCAAGCCTTGATCTGAGGGCTTAGATTAAGTCGTGATTCCGCATATCACGATTTCGAGATTCTTGTGGTTATTATTCTTTGACATCTCCAACTCTCGATCCGTGAAACTCCGAAATGGACTGGGATCAACGATCCAGATCAAACCTTGATCTGACGGCTCAGATTAAGTCGCCATTCCGCATATCATGATTTCAGGATTCTTGTGGTTATTATTCTTTGACATCTCCAACTCTCGATCTGCGAAACTCCGAAATGGACTGGGATCAACGGTCCAGATCAGACCTTGATCTGACATCTCAGATTAAGACGTGATTTCGAGAGGTTAGGGAACCCCATTCCTTTGACTCTCTAGTCAGCGAAATGACGCTCTTTCCCCACGTGTCATCACTGATGATGGACGGTCCTCCTTCTTTCGAGATTTTGTGAGCCTGCTACTCCTTGCACTTTAAAGAACGTGTAGGTTCTCCTTGATCCGACGATGGTCAGATCCTGTGCTTGGATTTAATGCTTGAGATCTATCCTTCTCTTCAGCACGCTCTTCTTGTCTACATTGAGAGCTGACAGTCATCGGGAATTTTGAATTGTTGATCCAACGATCACGGTTGCTGCTCTTCCTCGATTATCATTGCGCTGTTGATCATCGTTGCTGTACTCAAGCCATCATCGTTGTTGTACTTGCCATCAATGACAAGCATACACTGCCTGTAAATCATGCCAACACTATAATGCCTTGAATAGTAGGGATGGGTTTCAAGGCCATGAAAATGGGTGTGGGAAAAAAATAAGGCCCTCGGGATCTAGATGAAGACTTTAGGGGCCAAGGGCCATGAATAAGGCCACAAACCACAAAACATGCACTATATAGGATAGCATTGTCCTTAGAGTGGGATATGGGCACCAATATGAGGTTTTGTGCACTAGGGATGGGTCTTGGACCATGGTTAGGGAGAATTGTATGGAAATAGACCTAAATTAAAATTATTGAGCTAATGAGACATGATCAAGGCCTCAAACCACAACATAAACCATTTAAAGTGGATCTTTGGCATACAAGTGGGATATGGATGCAATCATGAGTTTTTGTGCAATAGGGATGGGTGTTGAGGCCTTGACCATAATCAAGGGAGGAAAATAAGTTCCTTAGAACATAAATGGATATCTAGGGATCATTGGTCATGAACATGACCTCAAACTACAATGCAATCCCTTTAGAGGCTTGATCATGGAATCTAAGTGTAATATGTGTACCATTATGATGTCTTGCATTCCATGGATGGGTATTAAGGTAGTGGTCATTTTAAATGAAGGAAAATAATGCCCTTTTGGGACTAGATGAAGCCTTTAGGGATCAAGGGACATAAACAACACCATAATCCACATAACATGTCCTCCATAGGGGATCATTTTCCTTTAAGTGAGATATGGGTACCATTATGACATTTTTTGCATTAGGGATGGGTCTCAAGGCCTTAATCATGGTTGAGGGAGAAATATTGGGCCAATGGGAAATGATTAAGGCCTTGAACTACAACACACGCCCTCTAAAAGGGATCTTTTGTATACAAGTGGGATAGGGGTGTTGCTAGGAGTTTTCTTGTAGTAGGGATGGGTATCAAAGCCTTGACCATTATTAGGGGAGGAAAATAAGGTCCTTAATCTATAAATTAATCTTATAGATCTTGTGGGACATAAATGATTCCTCAAACTACCACAAAAACCTTAAGAAATTACTTATCTCTGAGTACCATTAAGAGATTTTTCGCACAAGATATGGCTCATCATCGTTTAGCCCAAAATGAAGCTTTTGTGGCCTTGGTCCCTAAACTAGGAATCAAAACACCATGCAAACTCAAATCATTGGCCTCTTGGTGGGATATAGGAATCATTAAGATATTTTGTGTACCAAGAATGGGTCTCAGGGCCTTGACCATGGTCAATGAATGGAAACAAAAATTGTAGGATCTGAATTAATCATTTAGGGATCATAATCATTAATGACACCTTGAACAACCAAACAAACCCTCTATATGGAATATTTTACCTACAAATGAGATATCGTAACTGTTAGAAAGTTTTAGACACAATGGATGGGTTTCAAGACCTCAACCATAGTCATGGGAGAAAATAAAGGGTCTTAGAACATAAATGAATTTTTTAACACTCATGAGCTATGAACGAGTCCTTGAACCACTAAAGGTGTCCTTTATAGGGGATTTTTGGCCTTTAATTGGTATATAGGTTTCATTAGGGGGTTTTATGCACCAGTGATGGGTCTTGATGTATTGACCATGGTAAGAGGAGAAAATAAAGGGGCTCAAGTACTATATAAATATTTTAAGGATCTAATCCATGGACATGGCCTCAAAGCACCATATAGTTCCTCTAAAAATATATTTGACCTTTGAGTTGGATATGGGAACCTACAAGAGGCTTATATACTAAGGATGGATCTTGGGATCATGACTATGGTCGAGTGAGAAAAAAAATGGCCAAATGACCTAAATGAAGTTTTTAGGGCTCATCGGGAAAAAGGAGGTCTTGAACCACTAAATATGCCATTCAAGAGATATTTAGTCACCAAGTGGGATACATACACCATTAGGATATTCCATTCACTATGGATGGGTCTCTGGGCCTTAATGATGGTAATATGGAAATCATTACAAGTTGTTCCACACTAGATGGTTCTCAATACATAAACCATTCTTTTATGGTTCATAGACCATGCATAGGGTCTGAAACCACCACACAATCCCTATCAATGGAGTATTCACCCCACAAGTATAATATTGATGCTAGTAAGAGGTTTGGCACACTTGGTATTGGTATCAAGGCCCTAACCATGGTCCAAGGACAACCACTAGGGTGTAAAATATATTTTTAGGGATTTGTTGATGGGTCTAAATGGCATGTCAATCAAGTAAGGGAAAATGATCAATGGCGAGTCCGAAATTAGACTCACTCTCATTTAGTATGGAAAATTATGACCAGTATGTGGTCGTGGTTGCTAGTGAGAATTTATATTACAGAGTAGGAGGATGAATTATCCTCCAAATAATTATTGCTAAATATAAATTTAACTAATTAAAAAAAAATCAAATCTATCTATTCTAACTATTTCTAACCTATCCTGATCGAGATTTTTTCTAAAATGATAGACACAGTATTAGATAGTATTACTGATGAAATAAAAATTTCATGACAACCAACAATATGTTAAAATAATAATGCACCATATATTCAAATCATAAAGAGTTATAGATTACACCTACAACACCATCATTGCATCCATTAGTAACCACAATGTAATGACCCTCTCCTCGAGGGCCCCAAAATTTATCCAGTCAAACTTGTGTACATGCATTATGTTATCAATGTAAATTTATGATTCTGTTACAATGGTAAGTTTATGTTTCTAAATTGTAACTTTTGTATCTAAGGAAATACTTAGGAACAAAAAATTGATTTTATTTCAATAAAAATTACTTTAAATTCTAATTCCTAACTGGTAAGCATTTCTAGAAATTTAACCTTAAGGAATGAACTTATTAATAATGAACAATTAGTTTACAATATTTATAATAAATCAACTAAACGATTCCACTAGAAAAATACCTGTAAATTCTAGTTGGTTTAGTCCCTGCTCCCTTGTCCATTGTTGCTAGATGACCACTTCTCGAAACTATTTCTTCTGAGCGAGCTAGGAACAAAGCCTCTCCAGCTTCCTAGATCCACAAAATCAAATTGCCTAGCCCTCGAGCCGAAAATCCCAGCAACACCAATCCACCAGTAAGCCAACAAATTTTTTTCAACAATTTCCCCTTCTCATATTTCTCCTCATCTCTCTCAAATGATCCCCCAAATGTACAACTCACCCTTCCTTATCCCTCCATCCACCAACTCTCCCTATCATAATTTTTTCAACTCCCCTTATCATTTGTCATAAATTCCATACATACCCTTAATACAATAAAATATTCAATTCCTTTATTACTGCATTACTTCTAAAAAGAAATTAAAATCTAATTAGTTCAATAATTAATTGACTTAGATAAATTAATGAATTAATTAACTTTTAATACATTAATAACTTAATTTAACTTACTTAATTATAATCATTAATTAATGAATTAATGAATTAATTAACTTTTAATACATTAATAACTTAATTTAACTTAATTATAATCATTAATTAATCTAATTGGGGTGTTACATACACCCACCCTTCAAGAAACTTCGTCTCAGAGTTATAGTAATTTACAATACAAGGATAATAATAACATGATTTATACATCGAGATCAAATAAGCAACATCATTAATTTAAAACACTCTTAAATACTTGTGTACATGTGCAAGGCATGTATGCATAGCTAGCACATACACAACTCATGCGTGTACTAATGGCAATGAGTATCACATCTAATGCAATTTGTGTATGCTTCCAATCCAATCAACAATGCAATTAACTTCATAAAGAATAAATCAACCCTTTACAATATTAGCAGAATCCTTTAATTATAATAATTTAGCACAAAGTAATGTTTACCTAGATAATTGTAATTCAGTTAAGCAGTTTTTTTAAACAAGAGAAAATCAAACACTTTTGCTATAATATTAAAACCCCTCACACTCTCAACTACTTCTAACATCCTGCCTCCCTAACCTAGTTCCATCTTCCATCCCTATCCTTCCTCTGTTGGACTATCCCGGAGCATCAACTATATTGACCTAACTCCAAATAGAACCCCTAAGAGGAAGTGTCAACTACCTTGACCAAGTTTCCCCAGTAGGCAACTGACAGTCATCATCACACATCTAGGGGAGCATGATCTAACACCATCCTCCCATGACTCCAAGTTTTAGAGGATACACAGTGGAAAATTCCTCCGCCCCTCCTGATAGAACTAGGGTCAACACCCTATCATGGACCATACGGTGGAACTGTGTTGCTCAGAATTTTTCCATCCCATATTCAGTTTCAGGAAGTCTCGCTACCTGAAAAACCTACACTTTCCCACATATTATAGAAATGCATTTGAACGAATATAATTTAACATACAAAGATTCATACCATTGTTGATATTATGGTATCTACGAGAGGTATTAACCTCCACTTGTAACCTTTGACGAGACTAGAACATTCCAAGAAGAAAGAAGAAACCCTAAAGCATTGGACATAACCCTAGAAGACAAGTTAGCTAAAGGAAATATTTAATATTGAGTTTTTAGCCTCCAGAATGAGAAGTCAACCCAGACAGCTAAGGAGGAGCAGTATAAATGCAGGACACCATAGCTCATTTGGAGGACATAGCTCACAACTACAAAAATTCAGTAGTGTGCACTGCAGAACTTTAGTGCGCAAGTCTGGAGGGTAGTTGCAGCTGCAGTTACTGTAAACCTGTAATTTTGGTCTTTCTAGGTTGGGCTTTTTTATCAGTCTTGGTTATCTTTGATTGGTGCATTAGCCTTGGTTGGCTATTGGTTTTCTACCGGAATTATTCTCTGTCAAGGTTAAGGTCCTCGGGGGTGGCATTTGTGCCTATGGTTGGGTGAAAATATTGCTATATTGTCTATGGTTAAACGATAACATCTATTATTTCTAACAGGTTATGGGCCCACACTATCTTCAGACAGTCTAACCGCTGGAAGATATATTGGGAGGATTTTCTCAGTTATAGTTGCAGTTGCATTCAATTTTTTTGTTGCAACAATGAAACCCTAACCCTCTTGTTGAGGCACCTTAAGTAAAGAGATTGACCTAATTTCTGGATAGCCTAGTGTGCCCTAACCTAGCGCACCTCCTGGCACTCTCAGCAAGCTAAGGCATAAAGTTTGAGTTTTTGGTCAAAGTCAAAGCAGTCATGACTTACTCTATGAAGTCAGAAAACAAGTTAGAACGGGCTTCTAACTTTAGATCATGGAAGGCAAGGATTGACCTCATCCTTGCAAAGAATAAAGTGTTGGATATCGTGAAAGGGAAGATCATGGAACCACAGTTTGAAGAAGGAAAAGAGAAGGAACCTCAGAACATTTTAGTTATGGAGAAGTTCAAGGACATTGACATCAATGCCATGAGTTTCATCATGGACTCTGTAAAATACCACTTAATACCCTACATATCTCATCTTGAATCATCTAAGAGGAAGTACGATGCCATAACTAATCTCTTCTCAGTCAGAAACATTGGACAAGTATTGATTTTCAAGAATGAGCTTCGTGACATGAAAGTGAATGATGATGAAATCATAACATCATACCTTGTGAGAATATCTCAGTTAAGAGATCAACTACAAGCTATTGAAGAAATCATTTCAAGGAACTAAGTAAATATAGTACTCAACATCATTCCCAAGACATGGGATGCATTTGTTGCAAGCATGAACACAAGAAAGGAGTATCTCACATTTGAAGAACTTTGGACTTGATGTGCACAAGAAGAATCAAGGTTTAGCACAAAAGAGAAATCCCAAAATAAATACGATGATCAATCCTTAACAACAAAATTCAAGAATTTCAGGAATAACAGGAAGTTTGGCTTAAGGAAGGAAAACAGACAAAGCATCAGTTGTCGAAGAAAGGGAAACCCTCAAAGAAGGCCAAGCAGGATAAAACATACTCCTTCTTCTAAGTCAAGGTAACAAATTCTTCAAAGTTCTTGTACATACCATATTTACATAGTTTTTGTACATATCATGTATATCTATTTCTTAGAAGATAAGATGTTCAAGTGAAACAACACCTATGGAATAAAAATAAGATAAGGATTGCTATCACGATGACTATAAGTCAAGAAATACACATGAAAAGATGAAGTATGTTGACAATATTTGATAACAATTCCTGTGGAAGCTATTATTTAAGTAACAACTTCCAGAAAAGTTGAAATCATAATCAAACTTGAAGAAAACCAGAAGGAGTCAAAATAGAAATAAGTCAACAATCAAGAGGAAATTAGAAAAATACTTGTGACACCTTGCAGAAGGAAATATGGATGCAAATGTAAGCGTGGACTATCTTAGATGGAGGGAGTTGATTACAGAATTCCAAAAGAAGAGAATGCATTCATACATGAAGCAAGGATTAGGAGGGAGCTAATCCTAAATATCATCCGTTGAGGATTATGAAGTATCTATCCATGTTCCCATTGAAAGTAGTAGCCATTATAAGGAGCACGTGTTTAGTCTGACTCTAGAAGAAGTCTTCTTCGAAAAGAATCCTTAAAGTATCCTTGGTTGTCCATCTACATCCATGATTATATGACGGAAGAAAGAAGTTGGAATATTCAGGGCACATAGAAGAAACCATGGACCCAAGAGATAAAGAGAGACATGAGGAAGAACATGAAGATTCCAAGAAAGAAAGAAAATCAAGAACAACCAGTTAGTATACCAAGAATCACAAGACTACCAGCTTGGTTTGAACCCACTAAGAAGCAATCAACCAAAAGAAATGGAAGTTATGATAAAGAACAATGTATGTAAGAAAATGTGAAAAAGACTTATGAATAGAAGCATTGCAAGATTCAGAGTTTCTTCCAGAAGGAGGCAGAAGACTATGACAACAACTTGTTCCAGTAAACCATATATACCTCTTGTAGTATCCATGAATTGGAATTTACACATAAAAGATTGTTCGTCCCAATAAAGAAAGTGAGAAAGAATCTTATACCAAAAACAGACCCATGTATGCAGACATAAGAAGACCTTGTATAGATTCAAACAACTTGATGTAGAGTATCTCATATACAGCAGAAGCGTGGTAAAAAATTTCTATGACAGGGATAGTGTATCAGAATAGTTACTCAGAAGTCTGGGATGATGGATTGATAATCCATGGAAAAATCTCATGATGAAAGAAGAAGTGCTACTTGGATATGTTTTAGTTTCAGTCTTGCCACAATGTCATGAGCTAGCAGGAAACATAAGTGTTGAATTCGACCATGATATATTGTAATGATCAGAGCTATATGAAGCCTTCAAAGAAAACCAATGTTCCATGACAGACCGAAGTACATTGAGATCAAGCATTATATTCTATGTGATGAAGTTCAGAAAAGAGAAGTGGTTCTCCAATATATCTCCACAAATGAGCAGATAACGGATATTTTGGTAAAGCCTCTATCCAAGATGAAAAGTTTGCATACTCAAGAAACAAGTTGGGGCTCGTGGAGACAAATTCCTTATTGAAAAAGGAAGAGATTACTCCCAGGTTGAGAGGGAGCACTAATATGTTTGGACAGTCATTTTTCAGTTCGAAAAATGGTCCAGGATGAGCAGTTCCTTTCCAGTTAGGAAAGTGGTTTGAGATTTCTGATGGACAGGCATTTTTCCTGTTCGAAAAATGGTCCAGATCGAATAGTCATTTTCGTAATGAAAATGGTTTGATAGATTACTAATGTACCATAGACAATGATTCCCCTTGTGACCAGTGTAGGGGAATGGTATAGGACAATCATTCTTCTTGGAAGTCACTCTGAGTAGTGGTCAAGTATAATTGTCTGCCTCAATGGGTAGTCATTATTTCGAAGTTCACAATTGTGAGCAGTTTCAAAGAATGGTTCATTTTGGAGGTTGGTGAAGGACAGTCATTTCTTCAGGAAATGGTCCGAACAATCATTCCCTAGGGAAGACTCATTCTCTCTAGTTTGCACTATGATTAGTGCCAGAAGAATGGCCCAGTTAGGTGAATGGTCCAGGTTCATCAATTAGGGATAGACATTCCCTAGGGCAGACTCATTCTCTCCAGGTTGCACTATGATTAGTGTCAGAGGAATGGCCCAGTTAGGTGAATGGTCCAGGCTCATAAATCAGGGATAGTTATTCTTCTATGCTTGAGAAGAATAGTCCAGATAGCCCATTACTGATGTTTTACTTTATGATGGCAGAAGCTCTTCCGGATCTCACAGATGTGAGTGGAAGAATGGCCTAGTTTACTCATTTTATATCATGATATTGTTTTATGCAGGTTGATATCAGATGATATGATTTCTATGGAGATTGTATGTCTCTGGACAGTAGATGCATGCTACTGTAGTGGATGTGTTCCACTTGTTTTTATTATGTGTCACTGATTAAGTAGTCGTGTGCTACTTGGTGTGGTTGTGTACCATTGGATAGTAGTTGTGTACTACTATGGATAAACACAGTTGTGTTATATTGAATGAAACTTTTCTTATTTCCATGTAGACTATCAGTAGTGTTGGAAATGATTATCAGCTAGATGGATAGTCGATGAGCTGGTGAATAGAAATTCTCCAAACGAAAAATGGTCCAGAACATTTATTCTTCTGGGACGTATGTCTGGATTAGAAAAATAGTTCTTGTAGCCCATGGCATGGCTTACAACATCTATTGGAATATTTATTCTTCTAGGATATATGTCCGGATTAGAAGAATGGTTCTTGTATCACTCTCTGGAGTGAGTGACTTATCCAACATCATGCCTGATTACTCAGATGGAGTATGGATTTGAGAAATAATACAGTTGATGCTATCATATGATACTTATAGTGATGATGGTGCTCATGATTTGACCATCAGATAGCATGTGTGGCTATGATGATGCTACCAGTTGAATGGCATGTTTGTGCTCAAGACCATTAACTTTAAAATGCCTCCCTAGCTAGGAGGGGGTGTTGATATTATGGTATCTTTGCGAGGTATTAACCTCCACTTGTAACCTTTGACGAGAATAGAACATTCCAATAAGCAAGAAGAAACCCTAAAGCATTGGACATAACCCTAGAAGACAAACCAGCTAAGGGAAATATTTAATATTGAGTTTATAGCCTCCAGAATGAGAAGTCGACCCTGACAGCTAAGGAAGAGAAGTATAAATACAGGATGCCATAGCTCATTTGGAGGACACAACTCGCAACTGCAGAAATTTAGTAGTGTGCATTGCAGAAATTTAGTGCACAAGTCTGGAGGGTATTTGCAGCTGCAGTTACTGCAAACCTGTAATTTCGGTCTTTTTGTTTTGGAATTTTTTATCAGTCTTGGTTATCTTTGCTTGGTGCATTAGCCTTGGTCAGCTACTGATTTTCTACTGGAATTATTCTCTATCAAGGTTAAGGTGCTTGGGGGTGGCATTTGTGCCTATGGTTGGGTGACAATATTGCTATATTGTCTATGGTTAAACGAGCACACCTGTTATTTCTAACAACCATACTATTTCTCAGTCGATTGTCACAACATCAACCTTTTATTATCATCATACTTTGGCTATTTCATAGCCCATTAATCTGCAGATTATTTTATAACATAGACTCACACATATCCATACATTATTATCATGTAAATGCATTTAATTGTAGCATTAACTCGATATCCATGTACCAACATCTTTAAATTTCAAAATTTTCAAGCTAGAATTAGGTTGCATAATATCCATCATAAATCACATAACGATAAACATTCATAGTATTTACATTCACATAGATCCATATGTCCAAAATTTAAAGTGTATAGTTAATAGTGTTTCATAGCTAATAAGCAAATAAAGATACGACTAGGCCTTAAGTAATTCTAGTTGTCTAAGTCAAAATGGGTCACTACATACACCCATCATTTGGGAAACATAGTCCCGAGGTGGTAAAAAAAAGTGAGAGATGATCTTATCATAAATTCTTTGCATCCTTCCAAGTAGCATATCTTGGGATATACTTTTCCCATTGGACATTACCTTGGTCTACCAAACGATTCCTGAGTTTTCGGACCCTATGGTCCAATATGCATAACGATTTTACCATGATGGTTCCCACGTCCGAGACCTACAATTCCTTCCAATTTAGTTTGTGAGATTCATTAACAACATAATGTCATAGAACATATACATGAAAAACATAATGAGTCTTATACAAGTGGGATGGGAGTACGAGGTGATAGGAAATGGGTCCAATTCTCTCTTGGATTTTAAATGTTCCTATAAATTGAGGCAAAAAATTTATCCCCTTCCCAAACCGAATGGTACTATCATTAGGCATGATACGAATGAAAACCTAATCTCCCACTTTACAACTTCGATCAGTCCTATGTGCATCAACATAACTTTTTTGTCTATCCCGTGCCTCCTTTAATCGTTGTCTAGACCGAATCACTTGCTCCTCCATCTATTGAATCAATTATGGACCTATTGTCACTTAGTATTCCAACCTTTCCCAACTCAACAATGTTCAGCATGGCCTTCCATACAGAGCTTAATAGGGTGGCATTCCAATTGAGTTGTGAAAACATTTATTGTAGGCAAACTCTACCAAAGTTAGGTACTTCTCCCAATGGGTTTGATTATCCATAACATACATCCTAAGAATGTCTTCCATAACCTGATTTACTCTTTTAATTTTCCCATCTGTTTTAGGATGATATGTTGTTCTTAAGTTCAACTGAGTCCCCAGTGTTGACTACAAACTTGTCCAAAACCTAGATGTGAATCGTCAATCCCTATCTGAAATGATCTTCTTAGGTAACCCATGCAGACATATGACTTAACTTATAAAAACATGTGCCGCATTGGTGACATCATAAGTGTCTCTCATTGGAATAAAATGTGCACTCTTGGTCAACTTATCAACTATAATAAGAATGGAATTATGCCTCTATAATGTGAGTGGAAATCCCACAACAAAATCCATAGAAATGATTTCCGACTTAAACATAGGAACATCATGTAGTTGTAGGAGATATGTCGGGTGATGATGATCAACCTTTACTTGCTGACACTCAAGACACTTAACAATGAAATGGACTACGTCACGCTTCATGCCTGCCCAGAAGAAAATCTTCTTCATGTTTGCATACATTTTCTTCACACTCGGATGCACACAATAAAGTGCTCTATGGGATTCCTTGAGTATGATTCTTCAAATATCTCCACCCTTGGGGATGTACATCCTTCCTTGGTATCTCAACAATCCATCTACTTCAAGGATATATCCCTCAAAACGTGACTCTAACTTCCTCCCACTCTCGAGGGCTAAAGCAACCTTTAAATACCAATTGTCTCCAAGGAGTTGTCCCAACACTTGCTCCCTCAAATTAACCTTTAAGGGCACCAAAGAGAAGATATGTGGCCTTCTACTTAGGGCATATGCAACCACATTCTCCTTTCCCTTGATGTAAGAAATTTCAAAACCGTACTCACTCATAAACTCACTCCAACACCTTCCTGGCATTGAGATCCCTTTGAGTGAATAGATGATTTAAGATTTCGTGGTCCATTTTTAGCTCAAATATTCACCCCACTAGAGAGTGCCTCCAAAGCTTTAGAGCTAGAATTATAGCTGCCAACTCCAAATAATGAGTAGTGTAAAGCTCTCCATGTTGCTTCATCTTCCTTGATGCATATGTTGTTACTCCCCCATCTTGCATTATCACATCCCCCAACCCTTGCTTTGAGGCATTCATGCAGACTATGAAGTATTTATCCATATGTGGCACTCATAGAATTGGCGCACTGGTTAGTAACCTCTTAAGCTCGATGAATACAATGTCGCATTCATCTGTCCACTCATATCTGACTCCTTTTCACTATAAAGTGGTGATGTGTTTTGATATCTTTGAGAACCCTTCCACAAACCTTCGATAATAACCAACTAACCCCATAAAGCTTCTCATCTCATGAGAATTCCTCGGCACTAGCCAATCCATTATGGTCTTCACCTTTTCCAAGTCCATATAAATTCCTTCTCCTGAAATGATATGACCCAGATAGTAAATCTTTTTCTGGAAGAAATATCACTTCGACAAATTTCCATACAACTTGTTCTCTCTAAGGCATGACAACACCATTCGCAAGTGTTCCTCAAGTTCTCTTTCATTCTTGGAATAGATGAGGATATCATCAAGAAAGACCTGCACAAAGCAGTGTAAGTACTTTCAGAATACACCATTCACAAGGCTCATGAATATTGTTGGTGCATTGGTCAAACCAAAAGGCACTACAATGAACTTATAATGTCCAAACCGAGTTTGAAAGGTAGTTTTAGGAATATCACCTTCCTTAATCCTTAACTGGTGATACCCTAATCGCAGATCAATTTTTGAGAAAATTGTTTCTCCTTTCATCTAATCAAAGAGATCATCTATATGTGGTATTGGGTACCTATTATTCATTGTATCATGGTTCAAGTCCCCATAATCTATACACAGTCGTAAGGAACCAACCTTATTCTTGACAAATACTACTAGTGCACCCCAAGGTGAGACACTGGGCCTTATGAGCCCTAAGTCAAGTAGTTCCTTCAACTGCATCTGCAACTCACAAAGTTATGGAGCCGTCATTCTTTACGGTGTCTTGGAAATTGACTCTGCACTAGGTTTTAGCTCGATGGTAAAATCAAGCTCCCTCTCAAGAGGCAACCCTGGAAACTCTTTTAGAAAAACATCCTTAAATTTCGACAAAATTGGATATTGATCCATAGAGGGTCCCTTCCCTTCATTGACTGCTTCCACTACATATAATCGACATCCTTTCCTCATGCAACTTTTAACCTTCATTTTTGAGATAAAGCATAGAGACACCTTCCTCCATGTACCATTGATCTCTATTAATTGTCCTTCATCATCTACACAAAGCATTCTCTTTATGAAACAATCAACCAAATCTCAATGATCTTCTACCATTCCATCCCAATGATTAGATCATATGTCCCTAAGGCATTAACATACACCTTCAACCTAGTAGTACACATTCCCAGGTCTATAAGGAAATTATCGACGCTAGGTCTTACTGATTTTTTTTCTCCCAAAGCCATCTCAAATTGTTTAAATTCATCATGTGCCTAGGTTGCCAACCCACACTTTTATAATGCACATGGTGAAATGAAACTATTTGTAGCACCACAATAAAATAAAATTTTAACATTGACATGATTTAGCATACTTGACGACTCCACCCCAGTGGATTGATGTTCTTCCTAGCAGTTATTAACCGCGATAAAAATCTAGTGGCTACTATTTTCCCTTCCCATCGAGGCCTTTCCCTCTCTATGTACAAAGCCCAATTGTGACTCTGGGCAGTCACGTTGGTAATGAGGTCTTCTGCACCCCCAACAAGTAACTCAAGGTGGAACCTACCCACTTCCCTATGAAGGCCTCTGAAATAAGTTCCTTCCCCTGGAACCAAGGATGATTTAAGGATGGAAATTTATATTAAAATGTAGAAACATGGGCTAATCTTACTAGTCCTTAATATGCAAAATGTAAAATGTTTCATGATAGTTTTGTAAAAATATTCAAATTTCTAAGGATTTTATATAGTTTTTATAAAATTTTGGCGATTTTAAGGTAAAATAATTTTATTCTATAGAATTTGGGTGAATCGTTTTTAGAAAAAATGGAAATTAGGGAATCATTTTTTGGGAAAAACCATGGAAAATTAGCCCATTTGCAAAATTTAGCCCCTAAAATCATCTATGCCTGGAACTCCTGCCCCTACTAACTACTATCCGAGAAGGTCATGGACTTGTTTACGTTGTTGGTGATGAGTGGGATGGTGCACTTGTTTCCATTGAAATACCTATTGCAACTGTTCTAGGTGCGACTCTATTGCCATAAGGAGGTGGTCTAGAGATTCCTCCCCTGGAGAAGGTCCTAGGGTCCTTCCCCGTGAATCCAGGTCGTTGTGAAATAATTGATCCCATACCTCTGTTTAAGCTCATATGCTCTTCGTCATAATGATCACTTTCAACTACTTCATCCACTGATGATGGTTTCCACATCTGCACCATGGCCCTTATCTTAGGGTTTAACCCATACTCAAAACGTTATGCTTTTCGTTGATCGGTATTCATGTATGATACATACTTTAATAACTCCATGAACCTGATTTTGTACTCTTCCACAATTTTGTTTTCTTATATTAGAGCATGAAATGCTCCTACTTGTTGTTCCTCATAATAAGAAGGAAAATATTTTCTTCGAAATTGCTCTTCAAACAGCTCCCAAGAGACGGTATCTGGAGTAAGGTGCAATTGTCTCTCCAGATTACCCCACCAATTCAAGGCATTGTCTCTTAGATGAAATATTGTTATCTTCGCCTTTAATGTGGAAGCATAGTCTATAAAGGTGAAACATCTTGTCATTCCTTCCAACCATGCCTCTGCATGTTCACTTGCACAACCCCCAGAAATCTCCGAGAGTTTAATTTTCTGAAGTTCTATGGTGACGTCCCCTGGTGGAGGTCCTCTCTCTAAGTCCCTCGACCCTTCTGGGTTACCTAATCCAGATGGTGGGGGATCCACTTCGACATCTGCTAACTGGTGTCCCTTTAATGTCTCATTAATAACCTTTAAGGAGCGCAATATGAGAGCTAGCTTGGGTGATGTCGGTGGAGGCACTGGTGGTCCCTGTAACGATTCCCCCCAACCTCGATTTCCCTGAGTCCTAACCATCTTGAATAACTGAAACTGCATCAAACTAAATGCATATCAGGAAAGGGTTAGGGAATTCTAGGTTTTACTCAAACTTATATTTGCAAACATAGGGTTAGGCGTAATTTTATTTATATTTGTCTGTAAACATACATTACTCCTATAATGTAAGTGTTTAAAGGTCAGGGTCAAAGCCTCTAAGCTTGGTAACTTCATATAGGTAAGCTACTAACTCTCTCGTCTTGCTAGCTATACTAGCATTTCGTCTAACTTACATCATTAGCGAGTATTAAATATTCCCCCTTCACAACCCATCTAAGTCCTTTAAAATTTTAAAATTGATTAATGTGACTTTAAACATAATGTTGATTAATTACTATAAACCAAATAACCCATTGTCATAGATTAAACTTTTAACCTAAGTTTTTAAATTAATCACCCTTAACATTATAATAAGGTTAATTAACAATTTAATGTTAATCACTAGTTAACCTTAGTGACATATTATAATATGTATATCATATTAATCTAATGTAATATTTTAATATTACATTTACTTCATTTTAAATTTATACTTCTAAATTTATTTATTATTTTCTTTCTTTTTTGGCTATTTATTAATGGGATATTTATAATTAACCATTCACCAATTAACCATTGTATATAACTAGTGCAATTACATAATCTGTTGATCTAGGTGGATATTGATGGCCACCCACCTTTTCCGACTGGCTCAAAATAGTTTTCTAGTAAATTTGACAATTTACTATTTTTAGTAGTTTTTAACTTCCGGGGCCATTTTGAGGGCTCAAATGAATATTTTTCAAGATCAAGATTCTCAATGATAGTCAAAGGCATGATTGAGCCCCCAAAATGAATCTCCTCAACGATACCTTTCCAACGAGCTATCATACGCCTAAAACAGAGATCGTATGCAAAAGTTACGACCCCGGGAAGTTGATGTAC
>JZKD02S1672694.1:1032391-1043293 GCA_000966675.3 Picea glauca
AAATTGGAAGGAATTGCAGGTATTGGACGTGGGAACCCTCACGGTAGAACCGTTACGCATATTGGACCATAGAGTCTGACAGCTCAGGAACCGTCTAGTAGACCAAGTTAAGGTCCAGTGGGACAAGTACAGTCCAGGATCTGCTACTTGGGAAGATGCCGAGACACTATGGCAAGACTATCCCTCAATTTTTTGACCACCTCGAGAACATGTTTCTCGAAGGTTGGGTGTATATAACACCACCTTTTGACTTAGACAACCAAGATTACCTGAGCCCTATATACTTTATTTTCTAGTCACAATGAAACTATTAAGTGATACACCTAAACTTTAAATGTATGAACTTTTACAAATGTTTAAATGTTATTGATGATGATGTATATGATGCGACATATTGTGAGAATAAGAATTTAAAGAATGTTTAAATTCTATTAGGATGATTTTGGAAATGATGCAATGTATTTTGGGTAAATGATAATCTTATGAATACATGTCGAAATTGAATTACGGGATATTATGAGATCTATTTCTAGTTGGAAAACTTTGATGTTAATTTATCAGTACAGGGATACCAAATTGAAATGATGATAGTATGCAATTACATGATGATAACGCATAGAAATGTATGAGTTTGTGTTATAGACTAATCTGTTGGTTATGGGCTATGAAATAGCCAAGGGATAAAGATGATGAAAGTGGATATCATGACCACTAGCCAAGAAACACTGTTAGCAACATTACTTGTCTTCGACATTGGGATATTCAGGTCTGCAGGTTGCACGAGGAGCGCCCAAGCACAGCGCATAGAGGAAGTCCTTTTCAGACTTAAAATGAAGCGAGTGGGAAAAATTATAGTGTCAACGGTCCAGATCCACCCATATGAGCAGATCAACGGCCAGCGGGAAATCGCGGATAGCAGAGTTGCACTGAGAATAGCGCAAATAGATTGTGCCCATATTATATATAGGGAAGAATAGCAGCCATCCATCCAAAGGACACGTGGCACAAGATCTAGTAGCGTCGTCTTTTCGACAGTCGTGATTTAAAAGGGTGAAGGTTTCATGTCATTGTACATCTCGAAACCCCAAACCCCGAAGCGCTGAAAGCGCCCAAAGGTGGGCCCACAATATCGAGGAGCAGTCTCAGCCGTCCATATAAAGGGGACACTTGGTGCATGATTAGGCTCCCTGCCTTCTCGCCCATCGCAATTTCGAAGAACAAGAAGTAGCTCCCTCATATCCCCGATGCGCGAAGTGACGAGAGCGTCCAGGACCTGGGGCCCGCAGCAACATCGGGTGAATTTAGGACCGTCAGATTTGAAGGACGTGTGGCACCAGATTAAGCCATCTTGATGTTTTTCTCATCGTGATTTCAAGAAGCATGGATCAGCCCCTTCATATCTGTGAACGCCAAAAACACCTTTGGGAGTAAGCACAAGGTCATAGCCCATGGTCACTTGGGAGACAAAGGGAGCTGTGCAAGAGGGGCGAAAGGCACCGAGTTCAGTTATAGAGGAGATCATCGCGACCTCCAGGAGCCATCAGATCCGATCTCAATTCTGTGTCTCGCTTGGAGTAAATGAAGGCATGAACGGGTGGTTGAAACCTCCCTTCATTCATTAAGTGTGAGATATGGAGGGTCTGGCAAGCGGTCTGCTCGAAGGGGTCCTGTGTACCATTTTTTCCAAAGAAGCCATGCCGAAGTCTTCGAAGAGACAGAGGAGTCTGCACACGCTAGCTCGGCACTTAATGGCTCAGCTACCCTCCTTACAGGAGCCATGCGCAGTTAAGGTGGCGCGTGAAGAAGGATTTCAGTACGAATTTGACTGAAAAGACACCAAGCCCTGGGTGACTAGGCACGCCTCTGTTAGGCAAATTTTCCTGAGTATATAGGCTCAGTTTTTGTATTTTGTAAGTATCGATGGTAGAGCGAAGCTCCCAATTGAAAAGTTTTAACACACTCTAGTTCTCTGGTTATGCATATGTATGTGAGATTTCTTGTTTTATGAAAGACACTCTTTCTTACTCCATCTAATTTTCATCTTATGCTGAGAGAGTTCGTGAACGACTGATTCATGCGAATTATTGCAATCATGTTATAATAAAGGATTTATTGTTGCATTGTTGTATTCTCCGGAGTTTTGCATTTGAATGCAAGAAGATCTTGCATTTAGATGTCTTCTCCCACAGCCTGTTAGAAACCTGATGTTTACGACAGACCTTTGCACCTCTCTGATACAAGTCTTCCCCCTACTCACCCTTACTACAACTTACTATCTGAAGTTTGATTAAGACCTCACCTGCCCATGCCTACCTAGCCTAGTTTCGGAGTTAGAACCACATCGTCTTGAGTTGGCTTCCAATCGATCACCCCATTAAACAAATCGTGACACAAACTGATGGGAGTCGGGCTCTGCTCCTGCTGCAATCCAGGGGTGACTTTTGACGCTAACATTTCTAGCGCTGTTGTCGGGGATGAAGTTGAAAATTTTCCCCAGGATTGAACGACATTGAGACTCTGATTTTGAAGGTGCATCGAGTATCAGAGCCTTTGAAGATTTCTACTGTGCACCTGGTGACTCCATTGTGACGACTCCCCTGTGGCGAACCTGCTGACTAATTGTGGCTTTTAGAGGCAGACACATGCGGTCTCATCTAGAGCTGCCTCTAGCTACACCTGAAACTGATCCAAAGGTGGTTCTCAGAAAAGGAAAGGCCCCTGAAGAAGAAGCTTCCACCGCTGAAACAGGTAATCTACCATCTCCTTCTGTAGGAACTCCATTTTCTCCTCCCTAGTTTTTTAATAGACCTCCTTCGAAAGTTTCCCGTTTCCTCAATTTTGGGAGTGTTCCTGCTAAGTTTTCCCCTCCTAGTCTGGGATTGGAGGGAGAAATCCTTTTCACTCCCCTCTCCTATGAAGCTGTACCTTGGCATAGACCTAGGACTACAACAGATTTCCCCACTCCTATCTTTACTGCTCCTCCTCTTTTTACTGCTACTACTCCTGTGCAAAGAGGGGCACCTGTTGACTTGAGCTCGTTAGCATTCTTCTTAAATCCCCTCTTGTTTCCTACTCCACTTTGAGACTCATTCCCGGTAGCCCCTTCACAAACTCCTTCTCCTCCAAGATATCCTCCACCTAATATTCCTATGGCTGGTGTTAATCCCCCTCTAAATAGAATGGATGCCATAGTCGATGCCAGATATGCTCCCTTAATCCTACCTCATCCTATGAATCCTCTCCCTGCTGGAGATTACTTGAAGTATATGCCCAAGTTCACTGGGGAAGGGGACATAACTACGGAAGAGCACCTGGTTGCTTTCTACAGTTATGCAGACAACCTGAACATTGAAAACGAAGATGTCTGGATGAGAGTCTTCATCCAGAGCCTGGATGGCGAGGTGAGGAAATGGTTTAGAGGATTGGCCCCCGGATCTATTGCTAGTATCGAAGCCCTAGATGGTGTTTTCCTGAGGCAGTGGGGCGATAGGAACGATTTCATGTATTACATGACAGAGTTCGGGTCTTTGAAGAAGATGGATGGAGAGTCTGTCTCCGACTTCTCCAAAAGATTCAATAAGATGTATAACAAAATCCCTGCCGAGATAAAGCCTTCAGAAGCCTCAGCCAAGATTTCTTATGCTAGTGCGTTTGGCCCTGATTTCTGTCTGTTACTGAGAGAAAGAAGAGCCACCTCCTTATCTCAAATGCAAGGTGCGGCCATAGAAGTGGAATCCAATGTATTAGCGGTTGATAGATTGAGAAACAAGGCCGACGTAGATAGAAGAAAGGGAAGGTCGGAAGCCTCAACTTCTGGCCCATCGATGCCCCACCCTCAAGTGGATGAACTGACCAGGATGGTGAAGTCTCTATATGCAGAGATGGAGAGAATGAAAGTGAAAGGGAGGCAAGCATACAAGGGCCCTCAGAACGCCAAAAACAAAGGAGGTTTCAGGAGGCCAAACAATACTACTTCCCCGACTGTGCAAAGGGAGAGGGGAAGAGACAGAGAAGACCAAAAGATTCAGGCCCCTTTTCAAAACAATTTTGTGACCGAGGGGGAAGAAGAGGAGATAGATGAGCTTGATCCTGAAATCCATTTCTTCGGAGACACTCCTCCTTTTCCTCATCTCACTCAATCTGCATACGAGGAGTCTCTCATGGACAGTCAGCTAAATGAGCTGAGCAAGAATGGCAAGGCTAGTGGCGGCCAAGGTAGGTATGATCTGAGGTCCAAGAAAAGGCCTATAGCACCTGACGTTCCTAAGAAGTCCACTAGGACAGAGAAACCTGCCAATGAAGTAGCAGACAGTCACAGAGGTAAGAAGCACCAACCTCTCTCTCCCATAATCCAGAGTCATGTTCCCGAAATAAGAGAAATTCCAAAGCTTACATCTTCTTTTAATTTCGAGCATGAAATTCCTGTGCCCCTAACTGAATTGATTAAACAAGAAGGGTTCAAGAAATTATTTTCTGAGCTTTTACAGTTTGAGGTCTCCTGCCTTCCCACAGACTCCATTAATTTGCAAGATGAAAAGCCTGCAGTTATTTTAGGTCCTATGGTAGAAGATAGGAACGACTCATCCCGTCCCTTCTACACTTCCTTGAACATACATGACAAGGTACTGCACAACTGCTTGATGGATTCAGGGGCTTCTCACAACCTCATGCCCAAAACTGTCATGGAAGAATTAGGGCTAGAAGTCACCCGAGCCTATCATGACCTCTATTCCTTCGACTCCAGGAAAGTTCAATGTCTCGGGGCTATCAAAGATCTAGTCGTGACCTTGTTTCAGTTGCCCATGAAAAGTGTGGTCATGGATATTGTAGTGGCTGATGTCCCCCCCAAGTTTGGTATGTTGTTATCAAGATCTTGGATAAAAAGACTGGGGAGAACTTTGCAGATGGACCTAACCTATGCTACTATCTCGGTGTTTGGGGGAGAACATAGGAGGCTATATAGGGAAGCCCAATTGGCCTATATAATCAGTGATGAAGCTAATCCCACCAACCATACTATTTTTTCCTTAGACACTGATTTAGGTTCCAGTTTATTGCAACTCAATCATACTCCCGAGCTCCCTCTTGAACTCAGAGAGCAGCCCACCACTCCTCATGAGTTTCCTCCCTCCATCACCCCCGTCTGGAAAATGTTTTTTGATGGAGCCTGTTCCAGGGAAGGCGTTGGTGCTGGGTGTTTTTTGTGTCCCCTTCTCAAGAAACCATGTCCCTGTCATATAAGCTGGAATTTGAAACCGCCAACAATGTGGCAGAGTATGAAGCCCTTTTTCTAGGATTGAGAGATGCAAGGGAAATGGGAATTCAGGAGGTAGCAGTGTTCGGAGATGCAGATTTGGTTGTCCAATAGATCAGAAACGCTTATCAGGCTAAGCACCCTCGACTCAGAAATTACAGAAATGAAGTATGGGACCTAATTGACAGTTGCTTCTCCACCTTCAATATCTCTTTTATTCCAAGGGAGGATAATACTGTGGCCGATTCTTTAGCTGTTTCAGCTAGCCAGTTCAAGGTCCCTCAACCGTCTATGGCCAAATATGATGTTGAGATAAAATATAGGCCCTCTGTACCAGACAATGTCAAGCATTGGAAGGTATTCGAATATGATCTAGAAATCGAGAAATTTCTCCAATCTGTTGATGAATTTTCTGCATTGCACATTGATCAGGATCCTGATACAGAAGATAACCCTCACCCTGAGGTGTTTTTAAATAAAATTTCTAACCACCAAATCATTCAGCTACCTAGAAATCACATTCCAAGGGGACTAATTCCTTTAGAAAGATTGTTCGATGGGAATGATGTGGCAGTGAAGGGTAGAGTTTCATATGAAGATGTTGATACAGTCGAGTGCAACATTGGCACACTAGAGGAGCCTAAGTATGTCAAGCTGTCAAGGAGTTTGACCACAAAACAAAGGGCCGAATATACTAAGTTGCTGAGAGAATTTGCTGATGTGTTTACATGGACTTATGAAGATCTCAAGACGTATGACACATCCGTCATTGAACACAAGATCCCACTGAAGGAAGGGGCTAAGCCGTTCAGGCAGAAGATAAGACAGATAAATCCCATGTTGCTGCCTATCATGGAGAAAGAAGTGAAGAAGTTGTTAGATGCCCAGATCATCGTCCCCTTGAGATATTTCGAATGGGTGGCCAATTTGGTTCCGGTCAGAAAGAAGAGTGGAGAAACCAGGCTTTGTGTTGATTTCAGGAACCTGAACATGAGCTCAAAGAAAGACAATTGTCCCCTACCCAACATGGAACACATATTACAAAGGGTAACCGAAGCATCTAGGATCTCCATGATCGATGGTTTCTTTGGCTATAATCAGATATCGGTCATGCCTGAGGACAAAGAAAAAATGACCTTTACCACTCCTTGGGGCACATTCATGTATACCAAAATGCCTTTTGGTTTAATGAATGAAGGAGCCACATTTCAGTGAGCCATGGACATAGCCTTTATCGGAGAAAAAGATCGGTTCGTGGTGATCTATCTGGATGACATCACAGTCTTCTCGAGGTCCGACAAAAATCACTGTTGTCACCTGAGGAAAGTCTTCTCAAAATGTCGAAGATTCGGCCTTTCCCTGAACCCCAATAAATCTTTGTTTGCTATGGAGGAGGGGAAGCTATTAGGCCATATAGTATCAGTAGAAGGAGTGAGGATTGATCCTAGAAGAGTGGAGGCAATTCGGACCCTATCGCTTCCCAGGTCGAAGAAGGAAGTTCAAGCCTTTTTGGGGAAGATTAATTTTCTGAGGAGATTCATCTCGAATTTCGCTGAGCTGGTGAAACACATCACAACCATGATCAAGAAGGGAATTGAAGTGAAATGGATCGCTGAACCCAGGGAATATTTTGTCCAAATAAAAAAATCATTGACTGAGGCACCAGTGCTGATCAGTCCTGACTATTCGAAAGATTTCCTAATTTTCTCTTTCGCCTCTTTTGATACAGTAGCAGCGGTCTTGTTGCAGAGAAATGAGGAAGGGTGAGAGAAACCCATTGCCCTCTTCAACAAGGCATTAAGAGATGCAGAGGTCAGATATGAAATCATGGAGAAGAAGGCCTATGCCTTAGTGAAATCTCTCAAAGATTTCAGAGTCTATGTCTTGCACTCAAAAGTGACCGCATACGTTCCTTCAGCCTCTGTGAAAGACATCCTTGTACAGCCTGACATTGATGGGAAGAGGAGTAAATGGATAGCCAAGATCCTAGAATTTGACTTGGAAATAAGGCCTACTAGATTGATCAAGGGTCAAGGCTTAGCCAAGCTGTTGGATGAGACTAATCGCAAAGATTTGAGGGTGGATTTCATCAATGCACAATAAAAAAATAAGCAGAATCAGTTGTCTGACGTAGACCCTCAAACAGAACCCTTGTTGGCTCGATGTCCTTGGTATAAGGATGTCATATATGTTCTGCAGGCGTTGCGGCCCCCAGATGGCCTGCAAAGAAACAAAGAAAGAGATTTGAAGCTCAAGGCAGTCAGGTACTGCCTTATCGATCAAATTTTATACTGGAAAGACCCCCTGGGAGTGATTTTAAAATGCATGGATCCATAAGAGGCCGACAGAATCATGTTTGAATTTCACAGTAGCCTATGCAGAGGGCACCATTTCTGGAAGACCACGGCTCACAAAATTCTCAGAGCTGGGTACTACTAGCCCACCTTGTTCGCTGATGTCCATAGAGGAGTTAGAGCCTGTATCCTATGCCAAAGATTTTCAAGAAAGCAGCACCTCAAGTCTCTGCCTTTACAACCTGTAGTTGTTTCGAGACCTTTCCAGCAACGGGGCCTAGATTTTATTGGAGAAATCCACCCTGCTTCCAGTGGACAACACAGATGGATCCTAACTACCACAGATTTCTTTACTAAGTGGATTGAAGCTATCCCCACCAGGAGTGCTTCCCATAAGGTAATCATTGGGTTCCTGGAAGACCTCATCGTAAGGTTCAGCTGCCCAAAGAAGATTGTTACTGATAACACAACCTCTTTTAAGGCTGAGTAGTTAGTCAAGTTCTGTGAAAAATTTGGGATCAAACTGGTTCACTCCACCCCATACTACCCCCAGGGCAATGGTTTAGTAGAGTCCTCCAACAAAATCCTGATAAGGATCATCAAAAGACTGTTGGAAGACAACAAAAGGGCTTGGAAATCGAAGCTGAAATTCTCTCTATGGGTCGATCGGGTGACCACAAAGAGATCTATAGGCATCTCCCATTTCCAGTTAGTTTACGGAGAAGAAGTTGTCTTCCCTTCTTAGCTGGCCATTCCCGTGGTGAAATTCTTCCAAGATTATCAGGAAGAGCCCAATGACATGATCAGAAGGATTCATCAACTAGTAGAAGTCCAGCAGGCCAGAGAGTAGGTAATGGGCATAATTCAGGATCATCAACAAATGATCAAGCAGGTTTTCGATAAGAAGGCCAAGAAGGAAGAATTTTGGGTAGAAGACCTGGTGTTGAAATGGGATGCTCCTAAACAAGATAAGGGCAAACACGACAAATTTGAATCCCTGTGGATCGGGCCTTTCAAAATCTCTGAGGTTTTCTCAAATAACACATATCAGCTGCAAGATCTGGAAGGTGAAGAAGTTTTCAGCAGCCCAGTAAATGGGCATTTTCTTAAAAAATGTTTTGTCTGAGCCTTCGGTGCCTCCTATGTTTTGTAAATATTGTCCTTTCTATTCTTCGTTTTTTAATTTTATTGTTTCGGCTTAGTAAACGACCCCATAGCCCAACAACAAGGCATTGGAACTGCAAAATGAGTCCTTAGAGCATCACAGGGATGACTCTATCCCCCATGGAGCCTAATGTTAGCAACATTACTTGTCTTCGGCATCATGATATCCAGGTCTGCAGGTTGCACAAGGAGCGCCCAAGCACAACGCATAGAGGAAGTCCTTTTCAGACTTAAAATCAAGCGAGCAGGCAAAATTATAGTGTCAACGGTCCAGATCCACCCATATGAGCAGATCAACGGTCTACGGGAAATCACGGATAGCAAAGTTGCACCGAGAATAGTGAAAATAGATCATGCCCATATTATATGCAGAGAAGAATAACAGTCGTTTGTCCAAAGGACGCGTGGTGCGAGATCTAGTCACGTCGGATTTTCGGCAATCGTGAGTTCAAAGGGTGAAGGTTTCATGTCGTTGTACATCTCAAAACCCTGAACCCCAAAGTGCTGAAAGCGCCCAAAGGCTGGCCCACAATATCAAGGAGAAATCTCAGCCGTCCATCTAAAGGGGACACCTGGTGCGTGATTAGGCTCCCTGCCTTCTCGCCCATCGCGATTTCGAAGCGCAAGAAGCAGCTCCCTCATATCCCCGATGCGCGAAGTGACGAGAGTGTCCAGGACCTGGGGCCCGCAGCAGCGTCGGGTGAATTTAGGACCGTCAGATTTGAAGGACGTGTGGCGCCAGATTAAGCCATCTCGGCGTTTCGCTCATCGCAATTTCAAGAAGCATGGATCAACCCCTTCATATCCGCAAACTCCGAAAACACCTTTGGGAGTAAGCACAGGGTCATAGCCCGTGGTCACTTGGGAGACAAAGAGAGTTGTGCAAGAGGGGCCAAAGGCACCGAGTTTAGTTACAGAGGAGATCATTGCGGCCTCCAGGCGCCATCGGATCCGATCTCAATTCTGTGTCTCGCTTGGAGTAAATGAAGGCATGAACGGGTGGTTGAAACCTCCCTTCATTCATTAAGTGTGAGATATGGAGGGTCTGGCAAGCGGTCTGCTCGAAGGGGTCCTATGTACCATTTTTTCCAAAGAAGCCATGCCGAAGTCTTCAAAGAGACATAGAAGTCTGTACACGCTAGCTCGACACTTAATGGCTCAGCTACCCTCCTTACAGGAGCCATGTGCAGTTAAGGTGGCGCGTGAAGAAGGATTTCAGTACGAATTTGACGTTAAAGACACCGAGCCCTGGGTGACTGGGCACGCCTCTGTTAGGCGAATTTTCCTGAGTATATAGGCTCAGTTTTTGTATTTTGTAAGTATCGATGGTAGAGCGAAGCTCCCGATTGAAAAGTTTTAACACACTCTAGTTCTCTAGTTATGCATATGTATGTGAGATTTATTGTTTTATGATAGACATTCTTTCTTACTCCATCTAATTTTCATCTCATGCTAAGAGAGTTCGTGAACGACTGATTCGTGCGAATTATTGCAATCATGTTATAATAAAGTATTTATTGTTGCATTGTTGTATTCTCCGACGTTTTGCATTTGAATGCAAGAAGATCTTGCGTTTAGATGTCTTCTCCCACAGCGTGTTAGAAACCTTATGCTTATGAAAAACCTTTGCACCTCTCTGATACAAGTCTTCCCCCTACTCACCCTTACTACAACTTACTGTCTGAAGTTTGATTAAGACCGCACTTGCCCATGCCTACCTGGCCTAGTTTCGGAGTTAGAACCACACCGTCTTGAGTTGGCTTCCAATCAATCACCCCATTAAACAAATCATGACACAAACTGATGGGCGTCGGGATTTGCTCCTGCTACAATCCAGGGGTGACTTCTGACGCTAACAAATAGTATGGTATGAAAATTGTATGAGGAATTTATATTGGTTTGGATGCATTGCTATGATATGTGGACCAATGCATGATTTCAAGTGATGACACTGCCCAAAACCGAATAAACGATGACAAAACCTCCAGCAACACGGTGCCACTGTGTATTCCATTGTAGGGTCTGGACCCTAGTCCTGTTAGGAGGGGTGGAGGCATTTCCCACCACGTATTCTTCATTGTAGGGTGTGGACCCTAGTCCTGTTAGGAGGGGTGGAGGCATTTCCCACCGTGTATCCTCCGAAACCTGAAGTCATGGGAGGACGGTGTTAGTTCACGCTCCCCAAGACGT
>JZKD02S1672694.1:1065029-1078084 GCA_000966675.3 Picea glauca
ACACACACACACATTCCCTAGTTTTTCCACCAAAATATCATTGGCGTAAGGTTGTACTCTAGCAATGTCGGCATATTCATCTTTCCACAAGGGAAAGAAGTCTCACTTGAGGTGTATCCGAGACTTGGATGATAAAGTGAGTCAGAGAGAACGCAACATCAAATTCACCTTAACTTTAATTAGGGACATGTAAAGAATCCCAAAGATACCCATAAACAATGATTAAATACTTAACCAAACAAGAAAGAAGTAATTGTGCAACAGAAACATAGATTCATACATATCATAGCATATCATCACACCAATAAATTTTAGGGCCCAAGCATATCTTTATATTAGTAGCTCCAGCGTTCCAAAATAATCATACATCAAAGGTCTCTAACAAAACCTCTTACACATAAAGATATGACTCCACATAACCCATTACATACTCAAGATCGTGCTATGAAGGAAAAGGGACTATCATCAAAGACATTTATAGTAGCAAGACAAAACTTAGATAGCTAGAGTGTATCCCCAAAATCTTAACTACCACGCTAATCTCTCCTACTCAATAACAATATTAATAGTGAAAAATATGACCAACCAACCAACTCAACCCCTTTCCCATTACATAGCTCCCATATTTATATTTTTCCCTTGTCTGCTTCTTGGATTCTTTATTCCACTTTAGGTATTGTATCTTTCGCTATTTTTTCATCTTTTTCCTACTAGCGCTCAATGCTCTTAGCCTTTTCCACTGCAAGTCCAGCTAGTTCTCGACATTTTTGGTGGTTTCCACTACTTTTCCAACTAACACATGGTGATTTTCCCAAAACTTCATCATTCCCAAAAATGGAGGGCCCAACAGGCCCCAACCACAACCGTTGACTCGTCTTGAGTCAACCCTTCACTTCCTCACTGGGGCTTCCTTCAAATGGAGGGCCCAACTCTAGGATGAAATTTACAGCTTGTTGGAGAAAGTTGTCATACTTCTCCACCCAGTCCTACCAGTTCCTCACCAAAATGGAATATCCCGCAACAAATTCCTATGCAGTTGCAACATCGTGCTCTGCAAGCTTAGTCTCTAGCAACATCTGTCACTAAGTCTCTGCAACCGAATCCAACTACTACATCTTGAAATAAGTATCCTGAACTTCAGGCTTGAAGTATCTGAGTTTGTTCTTGGCAAGTTGAGTAGCCTTGTACATCCCATCGATTCTTTCTTCGGCCTCCTCGATCTCCATGAACTTCTCATGTTGTGAAATGGGATCAATGATCATTTGTGTCCTTGTTCATCTTATGGATTTGAATCCAGAGTTCTGTTGAGCACTCAACACACCCTAAAAATCCTATGTCGAATTTCAATTTTTGGGTACCACTTGATATTTTGCGTTGTCTAATTTGACTTCATTATGAAAATGTTTCCTTTGCCTATCATTTTTTGACCCTCATTAAGTATTCCAAAGTTTTCTTGAACTTATGAAAACATATGAATTAAAAAATACTTAACACTTAACAAAGAATCAACAACCATAAAACTTCCCCTCGACGCGCTCAAAGATTTGGCATCGGAAGGAATTAAACGATGAGATAAAATCACTCAAAAATCGTAGTCATCGAGCGTCGATCTTCATCGGCATTGGAAAAAGGAAGCTTTCTTTCGCGATAACCATCATATAAGGAAATCGTCGAAAATCAATCCTCTTCGGCGTCGATAAAAGGAGACAAAAGTAAACATTAAGCGAAGAAATAAATGATATCGTCGATAGCCGATACCTGATGTGCTTAGCAAAATCGGAGAAGATCAAATCGCAATGAACATCCGTACTATGCTAAAGTTTTCTTCGATCGTCGACTTTCGAAACAATTTCGGCATCGAGAGTTTCGAGGACGCTAACCCAAAGGAAACTACGCAATAGGTTTATCCCTGAATACCAATACCCAATACCTTTTTGGCATCGACAGTCCTAGGTTTAACTTAAAGCGCACAACTTGAATAAATTCTCAAGTCTGACCAATACCCACGAGCTATGTCACCGGTTTTCAATGTCATGTATCCCGAGCCCGTTTTTCCACATCAGCATCGTACAATAAAATCCATCGGCGTCGGAGGTTTTTCACATAAGAATATCAACGAAAACACTCGTAACACCTTGCCGATCCCCGATCCATCTACTAGGAAAGCGACATGATGGGACGTTTTAGCGCTAGATACATTTCAATCCGGAGCATTTAAGGGACTAATTAATTCCAAATCTCTCATTAGTTGTTAATTAATGCGCGAATCAAAAGGACCATTTTAATTTACCGATACAACACATCACCCTATACGCCTCTGTTGTCAACCCACTATGAATTAAATTGCAGAGATTCGGCGGTAGATTCTTTTGAATTTCACTCATCACCCGAATTAATTGGCTGATATGATCGGTAAGTTCTTCCCCGTTAAATATTCTCGAGCCATTGTAAACAAGACCATTATGCGCACAAAGGATTTTCAGAGCATCCAGAGAAGCGAGATGAACAATTCAAAAGCTTCCAAGCCCCCCATGAGTATCAAACTACAAAGTTTAGCGATCATTATAGGTATGTACCAGTCTAGATTTTCTGAGTTTTCACTTCAGATATACATTAATATGGAATATATCTCTGTGCAAAGGCCCTAAAATATTTTATTTTGATTTTCATAAACAATGACTCCAAGAAATCCAAACACTAGGCGATCACTGAGAGTGCCTAAGCTAAAAGAACCAGAGGTGGGAGAAGGCTCGTCCCCAGGGCCAGCAAAAAATTAGAATTTTCTCTGAGGCCAGAGCTAGTCATCAGAACATCCACCAAGAAGATTTTCACTCAACCCCGAGACTTTGGATACACATAGGAAAACACAGGGGGCAAGGGGGTACTCTTGCACTGGGGAGAACTGTTCAAGAAGATCAGCTGGGATGAATTCCCGGAATATACCCCACACAGCTACCCCGATATGAGAAATCTCGACGATGAATTTTTTCCAAATATCTGACTATCATACCTACACATGGTAGCAAGAAAGGCCCCGTTGTTCCCCTGTATATAACTACTGCAATGGCTCATCGACCACACAGACACACAGAAGTTCCTGATCAACGACGACAATGGACAGTGTGTCAGGGTTTTCCTTCTAGTAGAGGTGCAGAATTATTACAAGCTCAGAGACCCAAAAGAGCGACTGAACACCAATTTCTTCGTCAAATTTTATGAGCACCATGACACTGGTCGACTGATGGCTTCATGGTGGTGAGAGGATAAAAATTACAACAATCAGACCTTCGGCTGGTACCAAACGACCAACTTAAGGGAGCCATATATCTATCTAATGGCACTGATTTGCTAGTTGTATGGGGAGATAGATTGTTCCAGGTTTTCAGAGGCAAGGATGCCTCTAGCTTATACTATATCCATTTCTGGGAGAGGTTTTAACTGGGATACCATCATTTCCAAACAGCTGAGCATTTTCATACAATAGGCTCAGACGTCGAAAGAAAGAGAGACTCCATCCTTCTACAAGGCTTCTTATTTATTGGACGTCATCTGCGCCAAAAGTGTTTTTTCCGGAATGAACTTGAGTTGGCACATCTTGTAACCCCCAATCCATGTATATTTCATCGTCTTATGGGAGAACATGTACAAAAAATCCCACTCTCTCATCTGCGATGAATTCATTGCCCGCATTCATTTTCAAGAAAGAGTGTCCAAGACTATCGACTGTGGCCAAAAATATGATATCAAAGGTTGGTCACTGGTATCTGGATGAGCACGATACCTATATCAGGGTTTTTGGGGCCACCGGGACACCACACCTTTTACCCGTGCATGTTCCTGATCGACTAGTAGTAGGGGAGATATGCTACCACACTATCCTACAAGGCTACAACGCTTCCCTGGTGAAAGAAAAGAAATGATAATTCATACCATATGGATTCCATATAGGTTCATACCTGGTAAAAAAACACTGCCCAAGCTAAGAAAGAAGGACTGAGTCAATTAGAGTTTTGATTCCAAACTAGTCATTTTCGCAAACATGACCTAAAAGGTCTAGTCCTGAAACACGCATCTCAAGTGTCATCTTGTTGGCCATACAGTGACGACAAATTTGAAGACGATTTCTTCACAAAAAAAGCTAAGGATTGTGAATTTGTAGCAAGGATGTTCGACCCTAAGATGACCAAGTTCAAATCCATGAGCCTGGAGGAACAAACAACGATTCTAGAACAAACAGGTCAAGAGGTCCTCAGAGCCAGAGAGGAAATGATAGCGGCCAAAACAGCAGAGATTCCTTTGGTATCCCCAATACAAGAAAGAAATTTCCCCAAGGCTCAAGACGCATGGGAGAGAGGGTTACTCTTGTATGAATAGGCCTAACGGATAATGGATCAGATGCGAGATAACCCGGACCTCATTAGGATGCCAGTGCTCCCTGCTGACAACTTGGATGAAAACCTGACAGGTCCAAGTAGCCCTGAACTAATAGACATCGATGAAATCATAGAGTTAGATGACCCCGAATCCACAACACCACTGGCCGGATTGTTGGCAGGTGTTTCAGCTCATCCAAATCTAGTCGGGGTATCAGCGGAAGCAAGTGAAGCAGACCCCCTCCAAAAGTTAATAAAAATCTATGATGATGATGAGAGTCCATAGATATCTCTTGCGACCCCTGTGCATATCAAAGAAGAAAAGGTACCTGAGAAGACATCTTATCCTATTCCCGAAGTCCAAACCCAGGAGGTTCCACATAAAGAAAAGGAAGTCAAGAGTGTCTTAGACACTGAAATACTCGAAGCGTCAGAGACCCAAGCGAATAGTCTAAAGGACAAGCTGGGTCAGGAGATCCAGAGGAAGGAGACCCACAACAGGAAATAAGTGTTTCAATGGAAGATGAACAAGTAAGTATCGAGTCTACCCCTGACCCCTCTGTTTCAATTAGTACCCAAACCATCAATGAGTGAAAAACAGAAGTAAGGCCTTTGGAGCATAACGAGGCAGTTCAAGAACCCAATCTTGAACAAGTATATACCACCGGAAGTCTGGGAAATATGCTCACTTGGGGAGATCAGAAAATTTCTGAACCTATGGAGTTGGTAGCCAACATACATGCCATAGATTATGATAGGAAAATAAAGGCTATCATCTAGAGGACCACCAAGAAGAGGAGGATCACTTTAGATCACTTCATCCTCATCACTATTGAGGAAAATCCAATCAACATAGAGCATGCTAAGACATCCGAGCTCATCGACGCAGGTATGGAAATCATAGATGCCACCCTGGATAGAGCTAAAAGAGATGAAAAAGAGTTGGCCTCCACCTTGAAAGAACTAGAACGTTTGCGCCACTTGAATAAGTACTATGAGGACACCACACAGGTCGCGGTGTACCTAAGGAGTGAATTCAAGGAGGCCTATAGCAAGTTCACAGATGAGTGGCACTTATTCACTGCAAGAATAGTTGATCTCTAGGAAGACACCCTCATGGCACTTTCTACATGAAAATATATGGAGTGGTGGTATGAGAAAGCGCAGAAAGCCGTAGAGAGAGTCAACTACATTGGTGTAGTCTAATAGGGCCGAGATAAAGAATAACACGACATTCGGGTGTTGAACGAAAGAATTTTTTATCGCATAAAGAAAGCAGCTAAGTATTGGGCAAAAATGGCTCGGGAACCTCACCGAGAAATCCAAGATAAATGGGCCAAATCCGAGAGAAACTGGGTCAAAATCAACAAGGAAATGAAGAATATAGGACTCCTAGAATTTGGCATGCCCAATGACTTCGTCGACCTGCACGAAATAATAAAATCGCACACCGAACAAGATTCATCATGGGCCGAAGAGATAGCAAAGGTGACAGACAGAATGCCAGGCCAGGTGCGACAGTTTATGGAACACCCAATCAAAGATCGGGCTATGCTGCAACAGTTAAGTGCTAGTCTAGTCACGTATCGAGCACATGCGGTGGATATCAGAGATATTTATGCGGCCTCGATGGAACAACACAGATTTCCATACGCCCACACCTGGGAGGAGTTGTTCATCAATCAATCGGAGTATGAGAAGAAACACTTGTTTAAAGTGATATCTTTCGATTTTTTTTTACTTATCTTCACTTTAGCCGTTATTTTTAGCTAATTTTATATTATAAATAAGAGCATCGACCAATTAGTTAGAGATCGATGGTTGTTGCAAGAAACTCTCATTTTTGGTTTTGTTAAGAATTATCTTGAAGCTACATTTAATTGAGAAGTCCTTCTAGACAAGAGACAAGTTTATGTTTTCATCAAATGCGTGTATGATTGGATGTGGAGAAGAATTATTTCCTATTTCGTCTAATGAATGGATGCAATAATGAGTAAGAGCTATTAAATCTATTGATAAGTTCTCTGATGCAATGTTTTACAGTTCTTTCTTTAATGACGAAAATGAATCTTTGTGTTATTATGTGATTGATGATTAGAGCTAAGTGAATTATTTTTCTTACCATTGTTTATCACATGTGTGTTTTCTTCTGATAATTTGTATCTCAGTCAGTAATTGGAATATTCACATGGTTAATGTATTAGTACTAGGCCTGTGATATACGATCATTGTCTGCATGCTAGGGTGTAAGAGTTATCCCAAACCCAAACTCCTTTCTAGTAGTTTAAGTTTTTTCCGATTTGTTCCTAGTTGGTTTATATCATCTTTCCATCCCATACCAATCACACCAAAAAGAAAATACAAAAAAGAGAACGTCTGAACCGAAGGAGAGGCCTTCAAAATAAAATGTAAAGCTCATCGATTAATCAGACGGATCGCAAGATCTGGAGAACCATTCCACTATTAAATGCTACAGAGTCTAATTAGGCCTCGATGGCAGGTTTGGTTCCTGCTGTTGAGTTAAAGGGATTTAGGACCTATCAACAGAATTGGTGCTAGAAGGAGGGCCTAAGAATGAATGGTTGAATACATATTCCATATAATATTTCAGATAACCTGTAGATTCAAAACAGCCCACATGCATGGCTAGTCATTCCCAAGACAACCCACACACACTAAGTACTCCTGAAATGAGTGACTCACCCCAGCCCAAGGAAGAACGTTGGTTCTTTGATATACCTTACGCTCTTCCTCACAAGGAATTAAATAAATTTAGAATAATCACAAGAACATACGCCCAACAAATCGATTCATTGTCCTTAGCTTCGATAGTTCCTCAAAGACAAAAAATAAGCAGACCAATGGTCGACACCCCCGACCAGGTTTTTGTGCACACATTAGAAGACCTGATAGATTTCACAATCACCAAAATTTAACATCCTCTAAATCTAATCCCTGAAACGCTAGCTGACAACATCTCTGAGCCAGACAAATTTTCGGAAGAGGAGGAGTTTAACTCAGGATCCAAAGATATGGAGGACAACAATGACCATGATGAAGAAAGGGGGAAACCACCACAGAAAAATCAACCTTGGTTGGCCAGAGATGCTTTGGCCATCCCAGGGCAATTCCACAACCTTCCCCGACATCCAGAGAGGTTACTTCCTAAGTTTGATCCTGAGACCTCGAGATTTCCTGAAGATCATATCAAGAAATTCATACTAGCAATCAGACTTATGAATGTCCAACATGAATATGTAGTATGCAAGCTATTCCCCTATACGTTTGATAATTCATCTTCCACATGGTATTTTAATCTGCCTTTAGGATCTATAACTAGTTGGACGAAGTTCCAGAAGGACTTTTTAGATAAATTTGTAGAGGAGACTACTATGGGAGCTTTGATGGTTGAGTTGTTCACTGCCACCATGAGTTCGAAGGAAAGGGTCAAATACTTTAATCAAATATTTACCACTATCTTAAACAAACTCCAACCCAAAGCTAAACCTACTCAGGAGTTGCAAATCGAAGTATACGCTAATGCTCTCCCGACTTCTATTTCCATGTTTATGAAGAGGGCTACCAAACTAACCCTAGCTAAGAATTTTGAAGAAGCCAAAACAATTGAATTCCAAATGAAAGGATGCAAAGAAAGTCAGGTCTCCATAATCAAGAAGGAAGCTCAACCCCCTCTCTGGAGAGGGTTATTTCTCACTAGACCCCCAGGGAAACAAGCAGAACAAGCTCCTGAAAAGGGAAGTGGGGACATAGAGGATCTACAGTGCATGGTTAAGAAGTTATATAACAAAATCATAGACATAAAAAGAAGTGTCGTGGAGGGAAACCAAGGTCAAAGGCCCTATAAACCTTTCTTTAAAAGTTACCCACCATTCAAAGCAATTGAACCTCCCCCAGATAAATTAAATATCAATTTGGGAAATGTAGCATCTGATTCTTTATGTACTTATCACCAGGAAAACCACTCTGAAAGAGACTGACCTCAATGGGTGCATGCCATGAATTTGATGGCCAATCGATTTCTAGACGAAGTCTCCCTGACAAAACAATCAAGTGGTTCAGTTATGAATGTGGATAATAAGGAAGATATTGATCCACCAGAAGATACATCCATGCTGATATGGGATCATGACCTGATCATGCCTTCTGATAACTTATTTGAGTCTCAAGAGCCACCCACTGAAGCCTTGGTTGTGAAAACACGAAGTAGGGGTCAACCTGTCTCAAACGACCTTGCTACTACCCAAACTTCATGAGGAATATCAACTCCCAATCACCCGAAAGCACCTTTTTCTCCTCGTAAGAACCCTATAAGAATCCATACTTGAGAATCACCCAAGCTAGATTACAATGTGGTTGAAGATCTAAAGAAGTTGAAGGCTAATATATAAGTTATGGACATATGTAGAATCCCTTAGCAAAAGGACTTCTTGCTACAAGCTTTGAAATTAGTATAAAATCCTACGACAAACATTGACCCAGAAAGGAATCTTTCTCCCACAGATCTTTTGATTAAACCAACTGTGAATGCCTAATCTGAAGACAAGAAGGGAAAACCTTTTCTCCAACCGTTCCTTTTAACGTTTGAAGTTTTCAACAGGAACCTCCACAATTGTTTGGTCGATTCAGGAGGGCATCTTCCAATGTTATGCCCTTTTCTATTTGCAAAAAATTAAATTGTGTTCCTCTCAAAAGCGATAAACATTTGATACAACTAGACAGAACACAGGTCAAAGTCATGGAATAACTCAAAGATGTAATGATCAGAGTAGTGACACATCCTAATTTTGTGCAAGTGATTGACATCATTGTGGTAGATATCCCAGAAGCTTATGGATTACTACTAAGCCAAGATTGGTCTGAGAAGTTAAACGGATGCTTTAGTACATATTGGGCACACCTTTGGCTATTGTTGAAAGGATACAAAAATATGATCAGAATTGATAGCAAAAGGTATCTGAAACACACTATCACTGACCTAGAAACCCTAAACGAACCCTCATCGACAAATTTCCCTGTGGTAGGAAATTATTCTTGTGATTCCTACTTCAGGAACTTCTCCCCTCTTTAATATAATGTCCCTCTCACGTAGAAATCTGAAACGATTTTTTAGGAGGAGTTGCCGATAGCGGTGGAAAAAACCCTCTTCGGCTAAGAACATGTGTTAGAAATCACAGAACTAGCAGGAGGAAAAGAGGAAAGTAATAGGGAAGGGGAAGCCGATACATGTTTCCCACAAGTTTGGACCCTGTATTTTGATGGATATAAAACGCAAGAAGGGTCAGGGGCATGGTGTATCGTCATTGATCCTAAAGGTAAATGACATTTCCTGTCTTACATACTAGAATTCGAATGCACAAATAACACTACCAAGTATGAAGCTTTAATACAGGGGCTAAAGAAATCCATAGACTTAGACGTCCAAGGATTAAAGGGTTTTATAGACTCTGAAAACATTGTCAAACAGATAAGGAATACTATACATTGCAATTCTCCACACCTGAAGAATTACCAACAAGAAGTGCACAGGCTAATAGAGCATTTTGAAGATTTCAACATTACAGTAATTCCCAGAGCGAAGACATTCTTGGTGATTCTTTGGCCACCGTTGCCTTGAGGCTATCACCTTTAGAGGATTATGAAGCTTCTCGGTTCACTATAGAAATGTTATATAAGCCCTTTGTGCCCAACAATATTTCTAATTGGAAGATTTTTGAGGGAGATGAACATATTATAAACTTTCTTACTAATCAGAACAATTTCAAAGATTTGGCCATTGACGATGATGCATTCTAGGAAAAGTCGATGGAAATAAACCTTCATGTAAATCAGTCGATCGTCAAATAAAAGCCTCACACGATATCGAAGGGGATAGCCAAATTAGAAAACCTTTTTTATCTAAAGGAATGATTTAAGGGGCACAAAAATGCTAAGACTGGTATTTCTTGTCCCAAGCATGAAACTATAAATCTCAGAACCCCAAAAAACCCAAAAGATGTAAACCTCGATAAAACGATATCTAAAGAGGAAAGAGAGGCATATCTCAAGCTCTTCAGATAGTATCAAGATGTCTTTGCATGGTCCTACCGAGATTTGAAAACTTATGATACCTATATCATTCAACACATTATCCCGTTAAAACCTGAAGTGAAACCCTTCAAACAAAAGCTCTAAAAGTATCACCCTTCCCTGGAACTTCTCATGTGTCAGGAGTTGAAGAAATTGTTAGATGCCAAAATTATCTTCTAGGTTAGACATTCGGCATGGGTAGCTAATTTGGTTCCTGTAAGGAAAAAGTCTAGGGAGATTCACCTATGCGTAGATTTTAGAAACCTCAATAGAGCTTCAGAAAAGAACAACTACCCAGTCCCGCAAATGGAACAGCTCTTGCAGACCGTGTCTGGATCTCATATTTTGTCTTTGCTAGACAGTTTCTTAGGCTACAACTAGGTTCTAGTTTCAGAACAAGACCATTTAAAAACCACCTTCTGAACCAAGTGGGGAACTTTTGCTACCAAACGCATTCCCTTTGGTTTAATCAATGGAGGAGCCACCTTCCAGAGGGCCATGGATGTATCTTTTTGGGGACTAATCAACAAGTGTGTAGTAGTTTACTTGTATGACATGACTGTGTATTCAAAGAACAGAGAAGATCACATCCAACACTTAACCCAGATTTTCGAAAGGTGTAGGAAATACGGTATATCCTTAAACCCTAAGAAAACTATTTTCGGTGTCAAGGAAGGTAAGATGATAAGCCACATCATATCTCAAGCAGGCATTCGCATAGACCCGGAAAGGATTAAGGCTATAGCACAACTTGCATTGCCTCACAAAAAGAAAGCTATGCAATTTTTCCTCGGGATAATCAATTTTGTGAGAAATTTCACTCCTCATTTCGCGGAAACTATCAAACCCTTACAAAAGATGATTCGTAAAGATGTCAAATTTAATTGGGATGATGAACAAAAAAAAACCTTTAGTGACATTAATACTTCTATATCTCAAGCCCCTGTGTTGAAAAGCCCCGATTTTAACAAGGATTTTTTCCTCTATACTTTCGCCTCCGATCAATTGTTAGCTGCAGTTTTGACTCAGAAGGATGATGGAAACAACAAGGCTCCAGTGTTGCTCATGAGCACTAACCTCCAGGGAGTTTAACTAAATTATCCTTCTATAGATAAACAGGCTTATGCAGTTTATAAGGAAGTAAAACATTTTAGATTTCACATCGTGAAGAACCATACAAAAGTAATCATGACTCATCCTGCAATCTGATCCCTATTTACTAAACAGGAGATGGGGGAAAGAAGAGGGAATTGGATGGAAGTAGTGCAAGAATTTGATCTAGATATAAAACCTACTAAACTAGTTAAAGGACAAGGGTTATGAAAGTTGGCAGCTGAAGCTCAAGACCAAGTAAATGAGGACCCCAGATGGGAGAATGAAATGGCATTATGGTGTGGTGAAGCTTCATACATTTCCCCAGGACAAGAGTCTTGGTATGAAAAACTGACTTTTATCCTACATCATGGGACTTTCCCAAAAGTCCTAAACCCCAGGGAAAGGAGAGCTCTCAGGTTAAAATCTATACAATATAACCTCGTAAATTTGGTACTCTTCCAGTCTAATTATGATGGGATACTTTTAATATGTCTTGAACATGAAGATGCAGACAAAGTTATGAAGGATCTCCATGATGGATCTGTATGTGGAAACTTTGCAGCAGACACCACCGCTCATAAGATACTGAGAGTTGGCTATTATTGGCCCACTTTTTTCAAGGACTCTCACACATATGCTAGCAACTGTAGAACTTGTCAAATAACCACTGACAGAGAAAAGAGAGCAGCAATCCCACTCCAGCCAATAACCATTTCTAGGCCTTTCGAGCAATGGGGGTTAGATATGGTAGGAGAGATTACACCAAGCTCTCAAAACAACACAACTATATACTTACTACCACCAATTAATTCAGAAAATGGGCAGAAGCCATTCCTCTAACTCATGTAAATGAGAAGGTGGTAATCTAATTCATAGAACAACAATTAATCACAAGATTTGGTTTCCCTTCTGTTCTTGTTTTTGATAATGCAACTTACTTTTCTTCCACCTTATTAACAGAGTTTGACCTAGACACAGGAATCATAATTATATACTCTGGAAATTATTATCCCCAAGGAAATGGAGTGGTAGAATCAACTAATAAGAGCCTAGTGAGGATATTGAAGAAAACGGTTGTAGACAACCAGAGAAATTGGCATAATATACTCCATAACGCTTTATGGGTAGATAGAGTTACACCCAAGGAAGCTATAGGGAATTCCCCATACTTTTTAGTATATGGATAGGAAGCCATTCTCCCAAATGGGTTATATCTTCCATCTCTTCAACTTGCTCAAGAGTCCAGGGGGCATCCCTCATCAACCTTACAACAAAGAATTGACACCTTTCTCATGTTATAAGAAGAAATGGAGATAGCTAAATCAAAATTCATATCCCACTAGCAGATAGTTAAAAGATGGTTTGACAAGCATAAGGCTAAAGAGAATAATTTTGAAGTAAGGGACTTAGTCTTGAAATGGGACAGAGAAAACGAGCCTAAAGGCAAACATTCTAAGTTTCAGAACCTATGGCTCAAACCTTTTCAAGTGGCCGAGAAGA
>JZKD02S1672694.1:1078134-1093225 GCA_000966675.3 Picea glauca
TTAGCAAGACAATGGTTGACCTCAAGTCATGCGATATAGAGAACTCTCTCCCTAACTTTTCGCTCACATAGAAACATAAGAAGCGTTGGGGAACCGACAATTGTTTCAAGGGGGCACCTGTTGGCACAGGGGTAGACCCAGGGTTGAACGCTACAATAGCACACCAACAAATCCCTAACTACCGGCCCTATCAGAAAAACCTATGAAGCAGATGAAGTCTCACCCGAGGTAGAGGCAGGGGTGGTTGCAGGACTCAAGTGTCTATAACCTTAGATGGGACACAGATTTGGGATTGTACTACTTAATAAATCACTTAGCACCGTCAGTTCCTTAATATGTAATCACTATTCACTTCACTGATACAACAGAGCTTCGCAGTATTCACACTAATCTATAGTATTCGATCACTTTATCATATACAAATGGATCAGAATAATCATATCAAGCATTAAGCATGAATATCTAGATCAGATCTAACATTCTCACATATACTAAGCACCAAGCATGAATAGATCTATCTAAACATATCAGAAAACTTAGTATGTAACATGTAAATACATCAAGACAAAGAACAAAGCACATCACACAGTGTTTATGTGGTTCACCCCCACCCTGGGGATACGTCCACCAACCCTTCTTGTTTATTGTCTTTGGTCAATCGGTAACAAGCACAGAGCCTCAAAACCCTTACTCCGCACAGGACAGAAGATCTACGCAGCTCGCTAGATCCTTCTTCCTTGCGTTACAACACAAAGCCTTCTACAGACTCTCCTAGGGGCTTGCACTCAGCTTTGCAAGTCTTACAATAAATGCACAAAGCCTTGATCACACAAATTCAACCCTTGTCACTTAGACTACATAACATAGATGTTGATTTCACTACTTCTCTATATGGCCTAGACATCTATATATACATACAAAATAGGCCTAAACATGGGTAAACCGATGGGCCAACATCCCATTCTCGTTACATATTCCCGAAAGCCTAAAAATGGGCCCAAAATGGGGTTGAGATCCCATGATATCCGCTTCATCTTATGCTCCTTATTTGATAGGCTGGCGAAGTTCCAAAATAGGTCTTTATGACCAAGAAATTGCAAGAACTTGGTCAGGGGACAACATGCCCCCAACACTCACCTGTGACTCGTCCCAAGTCACTCTAGTCTAAGCAATTCTGCCTCAAACACCTCAAGCTTGGCTCGACTTGCTTTGACTTGCTGCTTTGTTGTGGCCTCTTGTTCAGTGAACTCCTGGATCACTACATTGTTCACTGGTCCTTCTAGGCGTTGTTCTGCTATGAGGACGACCTGTTCTAGCTCTACTCCTTGCCTCTCGACCTTTGTAAACAATAAACATGCCTTATCTTTCATAGGTTGAAGTCGTTGAGTGACTTCCATCACTTTGCTTTAAATCATATGGATTTTTTGCTAAGCTATACGTTGTTCATGAGACCTCTTCATTATGTCTACAACTGACTGGGCCTTCAATTGCACCTGTAGTGTATCTTTGTTCTGCTTCACTTCTTGGAGATGCAACTCTAGTGTCTACAGTTCTGAGTTTTCAGTGAGATTTTCATAGGTCCAGGCTCTGCAGTTACTGAGCTTGTTGGACTCCAAGGAAAGATCTTTTATTCTGTCAACTGCACAGTGGGCAACTTCTTCTCCTTGGTTCCTTATCTCCTATGGGGTTTTAGGTACTGCACGGAGCTCTAAGTCAGCGATGCGTTGTTGTAGCTTTTGGATTACCTCTTCCAGTTGTGCCACCTACTTTGGAACTTGTTCCTCGGTCTGTACTTCGATGACTGTCACAGAGTGAAGTGCTATGTTGACCCTTTCCTTAACTTCAATTTGCTCGATAAGCAACTGTTCCTTACTTTGTTGTAGCTCTTCTTTTTCTTCATCCCATTTTTCTTGTAGAGCAAGATTTTTGTGTTCTGTAGCACTTCGTTGCTCCTCAAGGTCTTTCTGTACTTCCGCTAAAGCTTGGGTGGCTTGTGTTGTCTCTCCCTTAGCTCGTTGAAGGCAAGCTTCAACTATATCAGCAATGTGGTGTAATTGAGTGGGCTCATCACCTAGTTCTACTGTTCCAACTGTCAGGGGTGCAGTGGATACTACGCAACTGGACTATAGTGCCTGCTGCACTCCTTTGAGTTCATCCTTAATATGACTGAACACCTCCTCCTTCTTAGCTTCTTGCTTCTCTACTATCTCCAACTAAGCATCATTCAGTGTTGTGACGATGAATTCGAAGTCATCTGAGGTGTGGGTGGTCTCGAATTTGGTTCTGGTTGCTTTCATTTTCTTCCTTGAAGAAGGTTTCGGAGGGGTAACCTTCCCTTTCTTCAAGGGATCCTCTTTGTCTCTTGGCGGTGTAACCTCACCTTTCTTCGGTTCAACTTATGTGCCATCTATCTCAACGCCATTTCCTCCTTACTCTACTGAGATGGAATCGGTCTTCACAGATGTGTCATCTAAATCATGGACCTCCTCAGTATTCTTTAGCTTGCTAGGTATGGCTATATCTGACACAGTTTTGGGGCTGTCAACATCGGACATCTCTGCAGGTTCTGCTGGAACAAGGAGGTCCACCAACAATTCCTTGGTAATCTCCTCCAAGTCATCCTTCATTAACTTGTAGTATGGTTGCAGTTGTCGGTTATGCTCGTCGACGCATGTAGTGATATAGATGAAATGGTGGTCCGCGTTGAATTTCATTAAGGGCCTGAACCTGTGGAGAGCGTTCAGGGTGACGTGAGGCGTGGACTGTATGGATACCTTTAACTAGTTATAATACGTGTGGAATATTGAATTTGACTGCCATTGATTTTTCATGTCACTAGAGTACCATAGTGTACTAAGCTTCGCGGCCAGAGGTTCAAAGGGCTCAGTGTCCGAGAAGGTCGCACCTTCTGGCATCTCCCATGCAATGAAAGAGATCAGTATGAGAAGCCAACTGAAGTGGAACTCATATCCTTGGTATTTCACTTCCCTGCAATCTAGTTCCAATTGGTTTACAAGGTACTTCTCCCAATTCATTTGTAGCCCCTCTGCGCACTTCCTTGCGAGGTCGAATACGAATCTAGTTACTTGGGTCAGTCGGTTCTTGTGAACTAGCTTTCCTACGATCAGCTGATAGGCAAGGTGCACTGTGCCACTCTCGATAGAGGCTACCTTGTAGCCTTGCGTACCCTTCTCTACATCATCGTAAGTATCCTTTATCCTTTGGGCAAGAGCGTGATCTGCGGTCTTTCCAGGGTAGAAATACTGTGGGTCAGGGCCTTGCATGCTAAGCCCTGTGATCCGATTGATCAAAGTCAGATCCACTATGATGCGGTGCTTGAACCATAAGTATCCTCCATGATAGCAGGACATGAGCAACTTGATGCACGCGTTCACTTCTTGATGCCTCCCGAAGTGAGGAATCTTCATTACATTAAGCAGTGTGGACTGCGCGAGGTTCATGGTCCACTACTAGGGAATGACCTTTGAATTCTTTCCCTTGGTTCTAGTTAGATACTTATATGGGGATATCATATTGTACACTTTCCTATCATCGAGGTTGAAGTCACTAAACTTGAACGTTGCGATCTTATCCTGATCTGCGCGCACTGCACGTATCCCCTTCGAAAGGTATGCAGTGACCAATTCATATTCAAAACATCAGGGCACACTGTCTCGGTTTATTGTGCCGCTCAGGGGTGGTAGATAAGCTGGTAGAATAATCAGAATCAGCTTAGAATTTGCTAAGTCATCCTTATGTTTAGTTCGCCTCTCATAGGACATTCCAGCTCTGTGAGCAGTGGATGGGGATGTTTTCATTGTTCTTGTAGATAAAGACTGGATACCTTCAGACATCAACATGGGTTTCTCGGTCATCATGTCAATCAAAAATTCCTCAACAGCTTTCTCTGTAGAGCTCAATGCTTCCGACATATGCACTCGGGGTAAAAAATTCACGGTATTGGGGAACAACTCAGACACGGTAATGAGATAGAGAATGAGAGCAGAATGATCATTGTATAAACTCGGCTTAGTCTGTGGGATCGAATTCTCAATTGGAAAAATTGTTCTTGGTGCATGGTGCGACGAGTTAAATAGGTAATTTGACAGCGGTTGGCTTGAAATGGGTATGAGCCTCCATTAACTCATGTTTGATCTGTTATGGCACGGTCCAATGGTCTAATGACGAACCTTTATTTCTTTTCTACCCATTCAAAGCGTCGATCAAACAGTTATAATATCCCCAACGACTATATTGCTTCATCATGGCGAAGTTCCAGGTGTCACTTTTTTGATATCTCGGTGAAGATCCAACTCTTCAATTTTTCTTTCTGCAAGGTCTCCTCTAGAACCCCCCATAACTTTTTAGTCTTAGCCCTCTTCTTTCTTAACTTTCTAACCTTGTTTCGAGTGAGCTTTGTCTCGGTGGTGCTTTTCTCATTCTGATTCTTATCTTCTTTGGTATTAGTTACTTCGCACTATTGAAATTCTTTCCTAGGGTTCCTAGATAATACTTCTTCTTTGTCTAGGATAGGTAATTCAATATTCTGTGGATCCTCTATTATTCTCTTAGCTTTGACATCTGGGTTGCTAGCATTAAATAGTTGTGATCTTCTCTCATGTTCATCAATCAAGTGCACGATCCTTCTGGTCATAAAATATTTTATCTCTTGCTTCTTCTGTTCCAAAACTTCTTCTTCTTCCTTTTGTCTAGCTTGATCTCTATCAATCCAAGGTTTTCCTATTATCATGGTAAATGGGGCATTGTCTTCAATAAATTTAATAATCTCAAAGTCTTCTTTTGTCGAAGCTCCATTGACAGTCATAGGTATCTGAGCGAGCCTTCCACATAGGTTTACTAGCTTTCCTCTAAATAAACCTATTCCTCCTAGTGAAGGGATCATAGCAGGCCTTCCTATATCTTCCTAGGTTCTCTCTGGCATAATATTCATCTATGTTTACTCATCTAGAACATAGTTAATGTTGAAGTCTCCTATTTTTTCTTCGATGCATTCCTTCTCTTTGAAGATCTCTGATAATTTGACATGTCGGTGGTCATTCAGGGTTTCTTTCATCTGTAGTAATTCTTTCTCTGATTCTTTCTGAGGTTCATCCGTAGGTTCTGGATCTACCTTAGGGTTTTCTTGATTCAGATTCATTCTTTCAAGCTTAGCAATCATTCTAGGGCAATCTAATACTTCATGGTCTAGAGCTTTACAACAAAGACAACTAGGTCTTCCACCAGGGAATTCCTTAGCAAGATGTCACGGCCTTCTGCAACTGTAACAAATGGTTAATCCTCTCTTCCTTTTAAATGATCCCCAACCTCTTCTGTACTGCATGCTAGGATCGTATAAGCTAACCTGCAACAATTTCTTTCTAGGATCCTGCATCCATTCGTTAGTCCAAACATTCTTTCTATGCATAGGTATAATATATCTTTTACTATTTTTATTAGATCTACTCATATCAAACCTTCTTTCATCTATTAATGCCCTAGATTCCAAACTAGGACAAACTCTATTAAACATACCTAGATCCATATTCTAGAAACAAAAAATTCCACTTATCTTACTTCTACAGAGCACAAAGCTTTCAGATCTAACACTTTTAACTATTTTTACCTTTATCAGAGCATAGAACTTGTAGATCTTACCTCTTTTGATTAGAAATTCTTACTTTTACCTTTATTAGAGTGTCAGGTGTTCAGATCTTGCTTCTTTCCTTCATATCTGATCTTCTTTTCTTCAGATCAGGCTTCTTTCTTTCAGATCTGATCTTCTTTCTTTAGATTGGGCTTCTTTCTTTAACACAGAGCTTTATAAGTCAAGTAGAATATTGCACACCAGGGCACAGATCTATGCACAGAGCTTTCACAAATTCAAGATGAATCTTTGCATAGAGCTTCTTCTTTCTTAGTTCCCAACAATCACAATTTCAGGTCCTGGAAACGGAACCATTTTTTGGCACAGGGGCAGACCCAGGGTTCAACGCTACAATAGAGCACCAACAAATCCCTAACTACTGACCCTTTCGGCAACACCTGCGAAGCAGATGAAGTCTCATCCGAGGTAGAGGCAGGGGTGGTTGCAAGAATCAAGTGTCTGCAACCTTAGCTGGGACACAGATCTGTGATTGTACTACTTAATAAAGCACTTAGCACCGTCAATTCCTTAATATGTAATCACTATTCACTTTGTTGATACAACAGAGCTGCACAGTATTCACACTAATCTACAATATTCCAGCACTTTAGCATATACAAATGGATCAGACTAATCATATCAAGCATTAAGCATGAATATCTAGATCAGATCTAACATTCTCACATATACTAAGCACCAAGCATGAACGGATCTATCTAAACATATCAGAACACTTATTATGTAACATGTAAACACATCAAGACAAAGCACAAAGCACATCACACAGTGTTTACGTGGTTCACCCCCACCCTGGGGCTACGTCCACCAACCCTTCTTCTTTATTTTCCTCGGTCAATCGATTACAAGCATGGAGCCTCAAAACCCTTACTCCACACATGACAGAAGATCTGCGCAGCTCACTAGATCCTTCTTCCTTGTGTTACAACACAAAGCCTTCTATAGTCTCTCCCAAGGGCTTGCACTCAGCTCTGCAAGTCTTATACCGAATGCACAAAGCCTTGATCACACAGATTCAACCCTTTACACTTATACTACATCACATAGATGTCGATTTCACTACTTCTCTATATGGCCTAGACATCTATATATGCATACAAAACAGACCTAAACATGGGTAAACCCATGGGCCAACATCCCATTCCCGTTACAAGCTCCCAAAATCCAAAAAAGGGGCCCAAAAGGGGGTCGAGATCCCATGATCTCTGCTTCATCTTGTGCTCCTTCCTCGACAGGCTGTCGAAGTTCCAAAATAGGTCATTATGACCAAGAAATTCCCAAAACTTGGTCAAGGGCCAACACCCCCTATATAACCTATGCAGATGAATAACTTTAGAGAAATGTCAGAAGTGTCTACTTAATGGTATGGTAAGACTTTAAGGGAAAGAGGGAAAGTTGGAAAGGACTACATGCACCTTAGAGATAGAGCTAGTGAGTTTCACCTTAATCACCTCATACTTTTGCAAACAACGGACATCCTCCTCTCTCACTCGCTCAATGCATTATACCAAAGTAAAAGTCAACTATATCAAATGAGCGCACAACAGGAGAGGGTATACAGATATCCCTGTCGGGGCTATGGATTCTCTCTGGCAGCAGAGCAAAGTTTGTGACGTCAGGGTCACTCCACCGGGGCAATGGACGCTAGCTGGAAATGGAGAAACACCATAGAAAATAAATGAAGGTAACTAAAGGTCCTAGTGCCATTGAATTCTCTACTAGGTTCTTGAAAAACAAGGGCATGAGTCAAGGTTACAGGAAAAGAAGGAGCAATAAAAGTTGAAAAACCCCACAGGCAAACCCGAAGGCATCAACCAGATAAATTTCAAATGTAAGGGTAAAAGTGGCTCTGATCTAAAACCAGTTAAGTTCTCCACCAGATTTCACATCAACTGAGCCCGAAGGAGGAATAGAGATTCTGCATTCACGGAGTAAGTCGCCATTTGTTGAGCACTCAACACACCCTAATACTCCTATGTTGAATTTTACTTTTTGGGTACCACTTGATCTTTTGCGCTGTCTAATTCGACTTCATTATGAAAATGTTGCCTTTGCTTATCATTTTTTGACCCTCATTAAGTCTTCCAAATTTTTCTTGAACCTATGAAAACTCATGAATTAAAAAATACTTAACACTTAACAAATAATCAACAACCATAACACTTTCCCCCGATGTGCTCAAAGATTTGGCATCGGAAGGGATTAAACGATGAGAGAAAATCACTCAAAAACCGCAGTCGTCGAGCATCGATATTCATCGACATCGATGAAAGGAATCTTTATTTCGCGATAACCATCATATAAGGAAATCGTTGACAACTGATCCTCTTCAGCGTAAGTAAAAGGCAGCAAGATTAAACGTTAAACGAAGAAAGAAATCATATCGTCGATAGCCGATACCCGACGTGCTTAGAAAAATTGGAGAATATCAAATCGCGATGAATATCCAGACTACGCTAAAGTTTTCTCTAGTCGTCGACTTCTGAAACGTTTTCGGCATTGAGAGTTTTGAGGACGCTAACCCAAAGGAAACTATGCAATAGGTTTATCCCTGAACGTCGATCCCCAATACCTTTTTGGCATAGGCAGTCCTAGCTTTAACTTAAATCACACAACTTGAATAAAGTCCCGAGTCTGACAATTAGCTGCGAGCTAGGTCACTGGTCTTTATTATCACGTATCCCGAGCTAGATGTGCCACTTCAGCACCATACGATAAAATCGATCGGCATCAGAGGTTTTTCGTAGAAGAGTATCAATGAAAACACTTGTAAAACCTTGCCGATCTCTGATCCATCCACTAGGAAAGTGACACGATGGGACGTTTTTGTGCTAGATACATTGCAATCCAGAGAATTTAAGGGACTAATTAATTCCAAATATCGCATTAGTTGTTAATTCGTGCACGAATCAAAATGACCATTTGAATTTAACGATACAACACATCACCCTCCTTGCCTCCACCGTCAACCCACTATGAATTTAATTGCAGAGATTTGGCGATTGATTCATTTTAATTTCACTCATCACCTGAATTAATTGGGTGATATGACCAGTAAGTTCTTCCTCATTAAATATTCTCGAGCCATTGTAAACAAGATCATTCTGCGCGCAAAGTATTTTCAAAGCATCTAGAGGAGCAAGACGAACAATTCAAAAGCTTCCAAGCCCCCCGTGAGTATCAAAATACAAACTTTAGCGGGCGTTACAGGTATGTATGAGTCTGGATTTTCTAAGTTTTCACTTCAGATATACTTTAATATCGAATATCCCTTTGTGCACATGCCCTAAAATATTTTATTTCGATTTGCAGAAACAATGCTTCCAATAAATCCAAATACTAGGTGATTGTCGAGAGCGCCTAAGTTAAAAGAACCAGAGGTGGGAGAAGGCTCATCCCCAAGGAAAGAAAAACAATTATAATTTTCTCCGGGGCTGGAGCCAGTCATCAGAACATCCACCAAGAATATTTTCACTCAACCCCTCAGACTTTTGAGACACAGAGGCAAACACAGGGGCAAGGCAATACTTCTGCACTAGGGAGAACTCTTCAAGAAGATCAGCCAGGAAGAATTCCAGGAATATACCCCGCACAGTGACCCAGACATGAGAAAGCTCGGCGATGAAGTTTTTCCAAATATCTGACTATCATACCTGCACATGGTAGCGAGAAGGACCCCGATGTTCCCCTGTATATAACTACTACAATGGCTCATCAACAACACAGACACACATAAGTGTCTGATCAATGATGACAATGGACGGTGTGTCAGGGTTTTCCTTCCAGTAGAGGTCCATAATTATTATAAGATCAGAGACCTGGAAGAGCGACTGAACATCAATTTTGTCGTCAAATTTTATGAGCACCATGACGATGGCTAGGTTATGGCTTCATGGTGGAGAGAGGATAAAAACTACACCAATTGTACCTCCGACTGGTACCAAACGACCAACTTAATGGAGCCATATATCTATCTAATGGCCCTCATCTTCCAGTTGTATGGGGAGAAAGATTGTTGCAGGTTTTCAGAGGAAAGGATGCCTCTAGCTTATACCTTATCCATTTCTGGGAGAGGTTTTAACTGGGGTGCCATTATTTCCAAACAACTGAGCATTTGCATACAATAGGCTCAAACGCCGAAAGAAGGAGAGAATACATCCTTCTACATGGCTTCTTATTTTTTGGACATCATTTGCGCCAAAAGTGTTTTTTCCAGAATGAACTTGAGTTGGCACTTCTCAGAACCCCCGATCCATGTATATTTCATCGTCTTATGGGAGAACAGGTACAAAAATTCCTAATCCCTCATCTATGATGGATTCATCCCCCGCATTCATTTCATTCTTTTCAAGAAAGAGTGTCCAAGACTATCGGTTGCAGCTAAAAATACGATATCAAAGGTTGGTCACTAGTATTTGCATGAGCGTGATACCTGTATCAGGGTTTTTGGGGCCACCGGGGCACCACACCTTTTACCTGTGCATGTTCTTGATAGACTAGTGATAGGGGAGATATGCTACCAGACTATCCTACAAGGCTACAATGCTTCCCTGGTGAAAGACAAGAAACATGCATTCATACCTTATGGATTCCATATAGGTTTCTGCCTGGTAAAAAACACCACCCAAGCTAAGAAGTAAGAAATGAGTCAATTAGAGTTTTGATTCCAGACTGGACGTTTTCGCAAACATGACCCAAAAGGTCTCTTCCTGAAACACGCATCTCAAGTTTTGTCTTGCTGGCCATACGCCCATGAAAAATTTGAAGATGAGGTCTTCACGGAAAATGCTCAAGATTGGGATGAAGTTGTAGCAAGGATGGTCGACCCTAAGATGACCAGGTTCAAATCCCTGAGCCTGTATGAACATACGATGATTCTATAACAAACAGGTCAAGAGGCCCTTAGAGCCAGAGAGAAAATGATAGCAGTCGAAACATCAGATATTCCTCTGGTAGCCCCGATACAAGAAATAAATTTCCATGAGGCTCAAGAAGAGTAGGAGAGAGGGTTACTCATGTATGAACATGCTCAGTGGATAATGGATCAGATGCGAGATAACCTGAACCTCATTAGGATGCCAGTGCTCCCTGTCGAGAACCTGGATGAAAACATGGCAGGTCCGAGAGGCCCTGAACTGATAGAAATCGATGAAATCATCAGGTTAGATGACCCTGAATCCACAACGCCACCAACCAGATTGCCAGCAGGTGTTTCAGGTCAGTCGGAGACAGTCAGGGTATCAGTGGAAGCAAGTGAAGTGGACCCCCTCTGCGAGTTAATAAAAATCTATGATGATGATGATGTTGGACAAACCTACCACACTTAGAGGGGGGGTTGAATGAGTGTGGGGATCAATTTCCCAAAACTTCCCTCTTACATAAAAAAAATCCTTAGTTAACATTCAACATTTGCTCATTACTCATTGTTTTCATTTATAATCAGTTAGATGTGAATACATATCAGCAACATATATCAGCAACATATCATCAACAAATCATCTCCCTGTGACCATTGCTCCCCCTGAAATTATGCTCCTATGCTCTTTCTTCAAGTATAGGGATCTTTTCTAGGTATGCATCTGATAAATATCTCCTCCTAGAATCATGGGAAGAAGAATGACTCGCCCTATGGGTATGTCTCCCCTATATGTTCTGCAAGATGAACATTGTGCTACGATATAATGATCCTTGGACCTATTCATGCATCAAACTCATGCCATACCAAGCATCATGAAGCAAAAGATATGTCAACAATGAAATAAGGAATCATGAGAAAAATATCAACCAAGTACATCCTGTACAAAATGTGTGCTCATCATGCACAACTATTGTGGGTGGGAAACCCCTCTACGGACTAGCACTTAGGGTTTTATCATGCTGCATGCAGAAAAGACCTAAAGATTCCTACTTTCTACCATCATCGCAGACCTAATACCCATTATTCTTAAGCAAGTATGTAGTTAAGAAGGTCAAGTGAGCATACCTTATTTCAGGCATTTGATATCGATCATTCTTCACGCTTGGTCACTCTTTGACTACAGCTCTCCTCTCAAGGCTGACCTACATTCACACAAGACAAACAAAGAACTCCACATGAATTTGATCTACAGATTAATGGGTTAGATATTTAATCAACATGTACGCTATGAACCATGAAAACCTCATATGGTGGGATGTGAAAAGTACTTCTTTATTATTAACTTCAATAAATCAACTTACAATGATGAAGCCAGCCACTGCTCCATGAACCTTGTCCTAGGCTCCTCTTCAACTGTCCTCCAACTTCTTTGCTCTATACTTCTCTTTACACAAGGATGGCTAAAGGTTGGGACAAAGGGAATGCTCAATCGGGTATAGTTTCTTTATTATGATTCTCCTCTTCCAAATGGGACCCCTAACCCTTCTTTTATAGGCTAGAAGAAGATAGGTATTTGGTCGAACTTCTGGCCATGCATGGCCGAAAGGTTTAGTTGACTTACCCAAAGTTGTGTGTTCCATCAACAAATTTCCTTTTTTCGTGCTTTTTTGGGTACACATGGGTTGTCTTGGGTCAGCTAGAGGGTACACGTGTGCAGTGAAGTATCAGGGCATGTGGGCCTTTATAAAAGGGGTTTTTTAAGAAGAGTTGTTCAGCAGTGTTTTGGCAAAGAAGGAATTTGAGATGGCCTGATGCCAGGTAAGCATACCTAGTGCAAATTAGGGTTATAACAGATGCCCCCTAATGTGTGAGGTCAGAAGAGCATCTGATGGCCGAAATACATTAACAATCTTCATTGATGTGTTGAACAAGTGAGCCCAGGAACCAGAAATCGGTAGGTGTCGTATGCAAAAATAATAATTGTCTCACCAAGGTGGGCATACCCATGCTCGGGATAAAATAAAATCATGGCTACCAATCAAATACACTGTAGATCCATGTCTTATAACTATATAAAGTGTAGCCGCGAGCAATACACAGTGGAGCTACATCTTGAAATCAAAAATATATACGTGCAGAGTATCCATCTTCTTAGAAGCTGATAAGGCCTGATAGCTGGAGATGAGGTCTTCAGAGCTCAAGCAACAACTTCAAAATATTCAAAACTCAGGTAGGAGTGTAATATGAGTGTACGACTTCACTACCCAGAGGTCTTTGACTTCTCGTCGGTCATGGACTAGAGAATCTTGATGATCACACTGAAGGCTTCATTGATTTCGAACAAAGACTTGATTGGACGTTCAAAGTGGCTAGGTATGAGGGAAAGAGACAAACTACAGAGGGCCCGTCTCATACTTGGTAAACACTTCCCTTGGACAATAGCACAACAAATGATGAGACTCAAGTAGCATGGCATTAACATAAGTTTACGAGGCAGGAGGCAACGCAAACTCTCCATATGTTTGGAAGAATAACCAAACAAAGGAGTACACAACTCTATGTAGCGAGAACAACTTCCTAAGGTTGTATTAAATCCCATAGTTTGATGAACAAACGAACAGATGTGCTTTATCCAAGGGAAACTCATTATGCTGTCAATAAAGAAAATACTTTTCCCTTCCTCTTTTTGGGGTATATTTGTTTTTTTTTGTCTTTTTCAATAATGTTGGAAAGCTCGAAAAAGAATAAAAGAATGGTACATTACAAAGGAGGATCGAGTGTCGCAAACATACTAGTTCCAAGTGCACGGAACACAAGGATGCTCAGGGAAAAGGGACATATGCAAGAAAAGGAAACTCAAGAAAAATCCTCCAAGGGCCAAAGGTGTCAAGATGTAGAGGCAAAGTGCTACAGAGCTTGCGTATAAGGCATGCTTTAGATGGTTCAGTTGAGAGAAACATGGAGTTGGCATTAGGCCAAAGATGTGGGTATGCAAATGCGATTAATAAGACACACAATGGTAATGTCCTTCGATGTAATTTTAACTAGCCTAGAGAAGGTAAGCTCAGTGGTTTTTCATATTTAGAGAGTCTGAAAAAACGTAAAAGGAGACTCCACTAGGGTACCTTTTTCGAAGGTAGTCTAGTCAGTTCGAAAAAGGGGTAAACTAGCACCGACAAGATGTTTATTAAAAACCATTTTAACGAGTGTGATAAAGACAAGATCACTCGACAATTTTTTCATTTTTAAGGAGTCTGAAAAAAGATTAACTATGGACTCCATCATGAATGTTCTTCTGGACCATTTTAACGAGTGTGAAAGAATAAGGTCACTCAACGATCTTTTTAATTTTAGGGAGTCTGAAAAGAACTTAACTATGGACTCTGTGGGGGTTCCTTTTTCATACATTTAGTCCCTCAGGCCCGAAAAAGGGTTAAAATGATACCTGAGAGTACTCTTCTAGAGAACTGAAGTTCCTTAGAGTATACCTTTTCTCATACAGTTGATCGTCCGGACCGAAAAAGGGGTAAACTACCACCAGACAGATGTGACTTCAAATTTCAGTTTAACGAGCGTGAAAGGTGATGCAGCAGACCCCCAGCCCTCAAGACAGAGTCCGCTCACAAGATCGTTCAAAAACCTCCTTGAGCCAAAGAGGCTCTCTTGACTCCCTACGTGAATCTTCAATTTTCCGATCCATGGGTCCTTCCACTTCCCCCATAGTCTTTATACACAACTGTGAGTTTTTCCCACTCAGAGATGTAATTTTAGGTTTTGGAACTGTCTGTGTCCCGATGTCAAGAGTCCTTGACTCTCTGACCTCCCGATCTCCAAAATGTCGATTTTTCGAAATGGATTCACTCGTGGTTAGCCGCCTGGGCTATACCTTTTTTTCATGTGACCACCATTCATATGACCGCAGTCCTATTTCGGCGTTTCTTGATGCAAATCACCCATCCTCCTGTCTTATGGACTCCCAAAAAGTCGATTCCCAAAAAGCCAATATGTCTATGCCCCGACTTCTTCCTTCTTTCGCTATTTCGAAGTTTCAATCCCCAAAACCCCAGGTTCCTTATCCTTCTCACCTCCGATATCCGAAGTGTTTAAATCCCCGATCTCCACCACATGTCCTCCACAATTGTCCGGTCCTGATTGCTTCAGGATTTTCCTCCCTAAGAGCCCAGATCTCTCATCCTCAGGATTTCTGAAATCCCGATATCTGGTATGCCGAAATTTTGATTTCCCTACTTTTTGTCTGTTAAGTACCTATACCAGATCTACCAATATAATCACCACAAATACTGAATACAAAATAGATCCACAAAGCAAGATAGAAGAAACCACACTTTATTATTACCAAACCCTTGAGGTAGGGCAACACCATAAATAGATCCTATTATGGAAGGGATCCTCTCCTGTTCACTTGCCTCTTCGAGGGGGCATCCTCCTATTGAGATACTGCTCCAAATACAATAATTATCTTCATGTCTCATTACATTGCTTAAACCCCTTTATATAGTGCTACCATCACCTAAGAACATTCTAGAGGAGGAATCTTCTAGAAGTAGAAC
>JZKD02S1672694.1:1124902-1150114 GCA_000966675.3 Picea glauca
GACCTTGGGGGCTTCAAGCCTTCATGTGGGGGTCCTTCATCTTCGTAAGGCCATAACTCTCAAAACATGAGGAGTTATGTGACATTCCACATACCACCAGAAATGGCATGACAAGAACTATCCATCTAGGATAGTTTCACCAACAATTTACTTGATCTTCATCTCATTATTCCACGTACAAGCATGGATCCTCCAGCCATTCTTCTAGGATAACTCAATCCATAAAGCATCTTCCCATGAGGGATTTCACCATAAGGGGACCACTTTGGAGTTCATCCATTTGTGCACCTTATCAATCATGATACGACAATAATGAGAGCTTGGGTCCTCCAACCATTCTTCTAGGATAACTCAATTTGCAAAGCATCTTCCCATGAGGGCTTTCACCATAAGGGGACCACTTTGGAGTTCATCCATTTGTGCACCTTATCAATCATGATAAGACAATAATGAGTCATCTATACTTTTTTCCAATAATGCATCATATACCAATGAAACCACATTGATCCATCTTCATCATGTATCAATGACAACTCATTGATCGATCTTCATATATGCATTCTCATCAAGGAAAATACATGTTATATTACATAAATCATCAATCAATCAATCCTTTGACATCAATCAATCAAACCATTGGCATCAATGACAACATGAGCCAATATATGAGAGTCTATAGGTATCTCTTGGGACCCCTGTGCATATCGAAGAAGAAAAGGGACCTGAGAAGACATCTTCTCTTGTTCCCAAAGTCAAAACCAAGGAGGTCCCATGCAAAGAAAAGGCAGCCAAGAGTGCCCTAGACATTGAAATACTCGAAGCGCGGGAGACCCAAGCGGACAGTCCGAAGGATGAGCTGGGGTCGAAGGAGCCAGAGGCAGGAGCCCTACAGCAGAAAATAAGCATTTCAATGGTCGATGAACAAGTAAGTATCAATTCTAACCCTGATGCCTCCATTTCAATTAGTACCTAAACCCCCGATGAGTGACAAACAGAAGTCGAGCCTTCGAAGCATAATGAGGCAGTTCAAGAACCCAATCTTAAACAAGTATATACCACCAGAAGTCTGGGAAATACGCTCAGTTGGGGAGATCAACAAATTCTCGAACCTGTGCATGAGGTAGCTAACATACATGCCAGAGCTTATGATAGGAAAAGAAAGGCTATCGTCGAGAGGACCACCAAGAAGAGGAGGATCACTTTAGATCACTCCATCCTCATCACTACTAAGAAACATCTGATCAAAATAGAACATGCTAAGACATCCAAGCTCATCAACGCATGTATGTAAATCATAGATTCTACCCTGGACAAAGCTAAAAGAGATGAAAAAGACCCGATTGCCGCCCTGAAAGAACTAGAAAATTTGTGCCACTTGGCTAATTACTATTAGGACACCACACAGGTCGCAGTGTACCTAAGGAGCAAATTCGAGACCTATAGCAAGTTCACAGACGAGCAACACTTATTCACTGCAAGAATAGTTGATCTCCAGGAAGACACCCTCATGGCACTTGCGACATGCAAAGATATGGAGCAATGGTATGAGAAAGTGCAGCAAGCCGTAGAGCGAGTCAACTACATTGGTGTAGTCCAAGAGGGTCGAGATAAAGAAGAACATGGAATTCGGGTGTTGAACGAAAGAAGTCTTGATCGCATAAATAAAGTAGCCGAGTATTGGGAAAAAATGGCTCGAGAACCTCACCGAGAAATCCAAGAGAAATGAGCCATATGTGAGAGAAACTGGATCAAAATAAACAAGGCAATGAAGGATATCAGACTCCTAGAATTTGGCATGCCCGATGAATTCGTCGACCTGCGCGACATTATCAAATCACACACTGAAAAAGATTCATCATGGGCCGAAGAGCTAGCAAATGTGACAGACACAACGCCAAGTCAGGTGCGACAATTTATGGAACACTCTATCAAAGCTTAGGCTATGCTGCAACAGTTAAGTTCCAGTCCATTCAAGTATCGGGCACATGCACTGGAGATCAGAAATATTTACGCAGCCCTGATGGAACAACACATATTTCCATACGCCCACACCTGCGAGGAGTTTTTCATCAATTAGTCGGAGTACGAGAAGAATCACCTGTTTAAAGTGATATCTTGAGATGACTCCTATACAAACTGATAGGAGAGAATGCCACATGACGAATTTTGTTTACTTATCTGCACTTTAGTCGTTATTTTCAGTTAATTTTATGTTATAAATAAGAGCATCGACCAATTAGTTAGAGGTCGATGGTTGTTGCAAGAAACTCTCATTTTTTGTTTTGTTAAGAATTATTTTGAAGCTACCTTTAATTGAGAAGTCCTTCTGGACCAAAGGCAAGTTTATGCTTTCATCAAATGTGTGTATGATTGGATGTGGAGAAGAATTATTTCCTATTATGTCTCATGAATCGATGCAATAATGAGTAAGAGCTATTAAATCTATTGATAAGTTATCTGATGCAATGTTTATAGTTCTTTCTTTAATGATGAAAATGAATCTTTGTGTTATTATGTGATTGATGATTAGAGCTAAGTGAATTAATTTGCTTACCGTTGTTTATCACATGCATGTTTTCTTCTGATAACTCTTATCCCAGTTAGTAATTGGAATATTCACATGGTTAATGTATTAGTACTAGGCTTGTGATATATGATCATTGTCTACATGCTAGGGTGTAAGGGTTATCCCAAACCTAGCCTCCTCTCCAGTAGTTTAAGTTTGTTTCCATTTGTGGCCTAGTTGGTTTATACCATCTTTCCATCTCATACCAATCACATCAAAAAGAAAATACAAAAAAGAGAACGTCTGAACCGAAGGAGAGGCCTTCACAAGAAAACGTAAATCTCATCGATTAATCGGTCAGATCGTAAGATCTGGAGAACCATTCCACTATTAAACATTGTAGAGTCTAATTGGGCCTCAGTGGCGGGTTTGGTTCTTGTTGTTGACTTAAAGGGATTTATGACCCATCAACAAGTTCTTCTATCATCTTGTTCCTCTATTCTAAGATTTTGACCCAATCGTTGACCATGGAAAATAGTTGTCTCCACTTACTAGCCCAATGATGAAGGGTCGATCAGACTGTGTCTCCTTAATCAACAACCTGGGTGATATTCTCTAACATGGCCTTAGTAATCTCTTGCTCCTTAAGCCAAATGGCTTATAGATGTTGTTGTAGGTTGTCCATTCTCCCTACTAATTACAACCATGCCTCTTCCATAAGCTCAACCCAATGCATTGGCACAACTAGGGTAATATCCTCAGGGATCTTAGGATAAAACTGCCTGAATGTGGGCCACACCTTGATAAACTTGTCAAAAATGGTCACAATAGTAAACTCGGCCTGTGTGCACAAGCCATGCTCATGATACCTAGTTTTTGATACTGCAACTATGTCCTGGATAAACTAATGTGACTGTTGTGTGAGCTCTTCATTCATCTGCTCGATGGAAGTTATCCACTGCTCAAGTTGATCACCAGAGGCACGGATAATGTGAAAAATCTACAGTGTGGACCAGGCCATCATCTCTCCACTGGTGAGAGATGGATCTAAGGGAAACCTTGAGGCAAGCAGTTGGTCACTGGTGACAGATCGTTCAGACATACTGGGGGTATCGATGTTTTTATGACTAGAAAACGTAGCTCAGAAGGTACGCACAAGCCTATCTTAGAGATATTAAGGAAGAATCCCAACCACATACGTCTGCTCCAGGCATAATTCCAGTATTGCACGGCATTGTTGTGGATCCTGTAGTAATGGCGCAATTTGTTCCTTAACTGAACTCGTATTGTGAGTAGAATGAGTATCCTCTTGGGTAACCATAAGGTCATTTGGAGGATCTTGACTCAGTTGTTCCAACACTTCTGTGGATTTCTCATCCTCTGGAGTGGGTATATCTTTAGGCGGGTTAGCAAGCGGGACATTAACCTATGGAATTTGGGGAAAGCGGGATAGAATGGGTACTGTGGTGCATGTGGTCGTAGTGAAGGGATTGGTAGAATCTACCTCAGCAGTATCGATATGGGTGTGGGTATGGGATGATGCAGTGGTGGATGGGGCATCCACAACCAAGCTAGGTGGTTGGTTAGTGAGATCCTCAATTATGGGAGTGGGATTTGTCTTAAATGGGGGGGTCATCCAAAATAGTGATAATGGGGACTGAGGATGGGATACGGGTGGTGGTGTGAGTTTAAGGTGGAAGAGAAGAAATAGGAATGGCATCTATGATAATGGTTTCAATGTTGGATGTGGATGGAAATTCGGTGTGTGGTTTCTTAAGAGGAAAATCAGCGGCAATGGCTTTGTGGAACGGCTTACCAGAGATTGTGGAATTATTTGGGATTTATGGGAATGGGAGAAGAACTGACTTGAGAAATGTCTCCTCTTCTCCTTCTTCCTCCTCTTCCTTGGAGGATGAGGGCATGCGTTGTCATTTCAAGGTTGTTGTGCTAGATCCTAGAATATATGCTGGTGTTTGGGCCTTTCGATGTGACATGGAAGATAGGTGATAAGAGACGTTGTACAACTTCTAATATTTTTAGACTCTAGGCCATGAGAATACCTCCTTCTATAGAGCTTTCTTGTCAAGGTAGTAAAGCAGTGGAAGAGTGTGAAATTGTTTTATTTTTTTACAAAGAGGTTGAACTAAGGTGTTGTCTCGATTCATGCCAAAACATAGCTTGTTGGTATGGTGATTGAGTAGGTCCTAGGGAATTATCATGTGTTGAGTGGTGTCGACAAGGTCGTTAAACCATTGCAGGAAAGCACTGTTGGTAAAGGAAGAATTGGTGGTATCAGTATAGGTGTGCCAACTCGAACCTCATCACCACTTGATTGTCTGGAGTTAATGCTAAGTCCATCCCCATCAATGGTATCCACTGCCACATAGAAAATGTGACTAACATGTAGCCATATATAAAATATTCGGCCTTCTCATGCACATTCACGTAAACCTGTAAATTTTCGTCCTTAGGTACTAGCACCATTTCATGACTGCTCCTTGTGCACAGAAATCCGCAACTAAAATGGAATTCAATGTTCATTTCCTTTTCATGTAGGTCCTCATGACTTTGGATGCGATCAGGTAACATGCACAATGGACTGTTTCGAGCATAATGGGGTCAATCAAGGCTCCTCAAACACCTCATCAAGTGTTGAACTTGTCATGGAGACTAGGCTCTCCCTTATTCTTGGTGTGCTTCCCTGACCCTTGGAAGACCTTAGTAACATCATCACCATCCATTGAGAGACCTTTGAGATGGTGTATATCATCCACATGAATTGGGTACTCTCTATCTAACCACATGGAGACATTGTGGATGCAACTGATGAGAAACTTGGTGTAGCGCTCGACTTCTCTCGTAGTGTCAAACATTGGAAAATATCACAAGTTCGTAATTGTGGACTCCTACAATGGAACATAGGGAGTCTTCCATTCTGATCCAACCTCTCCCAAGGAAATGGAATATATTCCAGACAGACTTCAGTGTTCATCTGAGGGAATATATCCCCATTTGAAAAATCTATATCAATGAGTCGTGTTTCCTAGACTTTCCCCTGTAGGTCACCTATGAACACAACTTATGGATCAATGAATTATGTAGGAACAACAATTTTGGGGAAAACACCTCAAGAAATTCCAGATTGGCCCATGGTCGAAAACCTGCACTGGTATACGAACACAACAAGGGGGAGAGAATGAAAGTGTGAGTTCACAAAATGTTGAGAAGGCTCCAAAACTAAATCTGAAAATACCTAGATAAGGCACAATGACTCAAATGATGGGAGATGCCAAAATTATAGATAGTATCAATATGGTGACATGGAATAATCATTAAAGGGTCATTAAGGGGAAAGTCATATGAATAACTTATCATTAATAACAGACATGGACTCTAAATACGGAAAAATATAGCCGGATACCTGGGTAATAAAGGACATGAATATCAACATAGTTGTGAGAGGACGTGAGTAACTGTTGCACCGATAGTTAATTAGAAAGGTATTGACAGTTGTTTGGAATTTAATTGACTCATACTGACAAAAATGGAACGAGGACCAAAAAGGCACCAACGACATTTAACGAACAAAGTGATAAAATCATGGCATGGACTTCGAAGTTGGAAACTACTAAATGAAAAAAGATATGATGCAAACCTCCCAAACCACAATGATGTGATCTGGGTTGTACAAATTGACAATTATAGCTAGACTCTAGGATGAGTGATGATTGAACACATCACTACTTTATTGACAATATGAGAAAAAAAAGTGCAAAATAGAAACCTACCTATTTTATTCACTCCATGTGACAGGAATGCTATGGATCTTATCTTAATGAGAAGAAATGTATGGCTTCAGGCGGGTGTCTTTCACCCATACTGGATGAATAATTCCATTGAGTTGCATGATCCTGATAGCTCTGGATTCACAAATTTCCGCAACTATGAAGGGTCCAAGCCAATGCATTTGCAATTTCCCTAGATGATTTTGATACTTACTATCGTACAATAGAACTTTATCACCTTGCACAAAAGTATTAGTCTTAATGTGGATGTCATTTCAAGCCTTCTATCTAGCCTTTTCTATCGTTTGGTGAAAATCTGCCAAAAATCGAGTGTCATCCAATTATAACAACTATGAAACCCATTCCAAAATTGATGTGTCATCTGTCATATGATTCACTTGTGCATATATAAACTTGGGATGATGAAATCGACTAGGATGATATCTTCTTTACCATAGACTAGTTGGAATGGAGTATACTTATGTAGTCTCTTTTTAGTAGTCCTGTAAGCCCATAATACTGTTGATACTCTTTCATCCTAGTCATTCCTATTTGTGAAACATACCTTGGTTAAACCTCTCTCTAGAATCTTGTTAAAGGCTTAGCATGTATTGTTTGATTGTGGATGATACGAGATACTTTTGTGATGTTGAATTAAGAACTCACGGGTGAGAGTGTTTACAATCTCGTTGATGAAATGTGCACCCTAGTCACTATTCAAACTCTGAGGGCACCCAAATTGAGTGATGACGTTGCCAAAAATAAACCTGGTTGTTGTATCTATGGAGGAATCTCTAACTGGTTCTGATTCAGCCCAACTAGTGATATAGTAGGTAGCAGTGATGATATACCTTGCTTTTGAGTGATTGGTTGGTAGATTAATCGATCCTATGAAATCAACTACCCCTTTCTCAAAGGCTTGAAGAGCCCGAATAGGATGTAAGGGAAACTCATCTCTGTGTGATGGATTACCGACCCTCTGAAAAACATCACATGCCCTGGCAGATCCTTGGCATACTTGAATATAGTTGGCCACCATAATCCTGCTTGAAGTATCTTATGGGCAGTCGCTTTCCCTCCAACATGTCCTCCCAAAACTCCATTGTGACATTCCCACAAGATCTCTATCCTCTCATGATCAAGTACACATCGTCGAAGGATCTTGTCCAATCCCAACTTATATAATTGTCTCGAGATCAATTGAGAGTCTATAGAATAGACCACCAGGTGCCTCTTCTCAGTTGCAGAATACCCATCAGGCATAGTACCAGTAGTTAGAAACAATGCAATATCAGACAGGTAATCAAGGATAGCCTCAATTTTAAAAATAGTTACATCTGGGAGCTTGTCATCTATGGCTCCACCATTCTCCCCTAATTCCAACCGAGATAAGTGGTTGGGACCAACATTTAATTTTCCTAGATTGAAAATGACCTCAAAGGAAAACTCTTGAAACAACAAAAGCCACCTGTAAATCCTTCCTTCCAACACAGGTTTGTTAACCAAATATTTCAAAGCAGAATGATTGGTAAAAAATTTAAAATGACCACCTAGAAAGTAGTGTCTCAACTTTTGCAGTGCATAAACCATTCTTAAACCTTCCCTTTTAGTGGAGGTATAGTTGCCCTCATCTTGTGATAGTTTTCTACTAGCAAAGTAGATTGGATGATCTAGATTTTCCTTCCCTGGTTGCACAAGGATAACACCAAGAGAAATTCCAGAAGCATCAATGTGTACATGGAATTCAATATGGCAGTTGGGATATGTCAAAATAGGGTAAGTTCTCATCTTTTCCTTCAAAACATAAAATGATTTATTGCAGTCAGGAGTCCACTGAAACACTTCATACTTATTCAACATTTTTGCGAGAGGTGCATTTATATTTGTGTAGTTCCTCATAAACCTTTGATAATATCTCGTATGACCCAATGTGGATCACAACTACTTGATAGTTATAGGGGGGGGAGAATATTGAGAATCAACACAACATTCCCAGGGTCCACTAGTACTCCTCTACATACAGTGTGTCCCATCATATTTTCCAAATGACACGCAAAAGACACACTTTTTCAAATTTAAGGAGATTTGTAATTGTCAACACTGATCAAACATAAACCAAAACAGGGCTATCTGTTCCTTCAATAGATTGTACATGGTCCAATCATCCATATATACCTCAAGGAACTTGTGAATAAATTCATGGAAAGAAGCAATAACTATTTGAGAGAAGACACCTGGGGCATTCTTTAGCCCGAAGGGCATAAAATTATCAGAAAAAGAACCCCACTTAGATGTAAAGGTAGTCTTTCGTGTGTCCTCTTCCACGATTCTAACCTGATGATAACCTAAAAACCCATATATGAATTAATAAGATTCATTCCCCTCCACTTGATCAAGGACTTCATCATTAAAGGGAGTCATAAAAGAATCATGTACGCAAGATGAGTTCAAGCTTTTGTAGTCAATGCAAACTATGATATCATCGGTAACCTTGTTAATTTGTATCACAATGGGAATGATCCACTATGCCTCATCCACTAGAAAAATCAACCCAGTTGCAAGCATTATGTCGATCTCTTTCTTAACCTTTTATTTGAATCTAAGATTTAGGTGGTATTGTTACACATTATTTTGGTCACCCCAGTGATCCACTGACATCATATGTTCATGTTCCCTAAAATTATTAAAAGAGTCTTTCTACATGAGAAAAGTTATTTTATTTCCTCTGCCAAAAACCATATGAAGGAAGGACGTCGCAGGTTGCTCTACTCGTAGGGTGAGACGATGCTTGATCATCGCATGCTGCACTACACTTGGACTGCAACATCGTCACATGTTTCTAAGTATGTAGGGTGCAATGATGCTTTAAGCTTGGGAAAAGTCAAATTTCACGAATGTTCTAGAAGGGGATCTTCTAGAAGATGAGGTGGCCTCCGATCGGTTTGGATCTTACTCGCTTCTTTGATTTTGTGGGATCATCCTAATATCCTCGTCCATCAATATTTCACACTATATAAAGAGGGATCTCTCATGGAATAGGCTAAGATTGGTATGGAGATTTCTACTTCTTCTTGAGAGCTTTGCTTTAATTCTACAAGCTACATGGTGGATCTTCTTAATTCAAAGGGTTTGGAGCAAAGGAGTCTGTGTTGGACCAAAGGGCCATCGAAAGGGGACCTTGAAACATCAAGGATTTTGGTTGTATTCTCCACTTTCTATTTAATATGATACAACAATATGTTTCTTTTCCATAAAACTAGTCTTGTTTTATTGTATGATTCCTTGATCACATACATAGGTTCTTGTTGAGCATATTGTGCTGCTTTCACTTTGGTTGGATTGTGTTCCCTTGCAGGTTCAATATCACAGGAGCATTGGAATGGAGCTATGATGGAAATGGAAAGAGGAAACGAAATTTAAAAGGTGTATTGACTATCTCTTGTTAGCTATTAAACTCAATAATTAGACCCTAGGGAAAGTCTTATATTTTGTTCTTTTTTGTTCTAGTTTCCAGTGGGATCTAGGGAGATCTGTTTATGTCCACATTTACTGATTAATTTGATAATGAAATTGGCAACCATACTGGGGATATGACTCTTTTTTGCTTTTTTGCTTCTTATTTTCTTTTAGCCTGCCTTCTTTTGGTTAAATTCATTATCTGAGTCTGTGGGTGATCCATCTGGACTCCCTAGGTCTGCAAGTTCAGTTAGATTTTTTTCCTTTCTCCCATTTTTCCCTTAGTTATAGATATCGTCGCATTGTACTATATAGAAAACCTACAATGACCCTTTGACGTCACACCCTACTTGTGCAAATCAGTGCGTCAATGTTGCACTGTGCCGTATTGGTAGCCTGCGATGACCTTAGCTCGTCGCATTGTACCCCATTGTCAGCTTGCAACGATTCCTGTAGGATTTGTCGGAGTGAGCCAATTTTTATTTTTCATCCAGTTTTTCTTCAGTTGCCTGGGATGAACTTTTGATACCATTATTTTATTGAGTTATGACTTTAGAACTTGCATTTGATTGGTTTTCAGGGATTGAAAGTCTTTCTTTGTAATTTTTCAAGTTTTTGGTTTTGATCTTTGTCACAAGGATATAATCTTTGGATCTTGATCTGAGTGCTTGTTTGAAAAAGGGTCTTTGATTTATTTGAAGTTTTAGATTGATTTTACTTTCCATATTGTTAGTTGATTGAAAGACATTTTTGTTTGCATCTGACAAAAGGATTTCTTATCTTTTTCCTTTTTGTCTACATTACAAATTTGATTTGGGAATTGTGTTGAGAGTGTGTTAATTTTCTTGGATTATTCTTTCCTTTCGTCATTACATCTCTGATTTTATTTAGGAAAGGAAGAACTAAACTTATTTATTCTTTTTAGTAATATTTCATAAGAAAATTATTGCATTCAAAACACTTGATTAAGAGAGAAATTGAAAAATTTTGTATCTTCTGATTGTTTGGAATTTTGTTCATTCAAGAATTGAGAAATTGTATTTCGTACCTTTTGTACTTCAAAAGAAATACCTTCTCCCTATTGTAATTAGAGTTCATTGAATTGAAAGATTGCACATTCATATCTTCTTGCATTTTATTGGATCAAGGTCAAAACATCATCAGTTTCACTCTCATCTCCCTTTTTAGTAAACAACAGCCTTTAAAATACAACGTAATTTTAAAATTCATTAGCAAATTTTATTTTCTGGAAATTATCTTCACCAACATTAGCTAGGATAGTGCTTTGGAATAGGTTGCAAGGCACACTCTCCAAAGCATCAAAACACACAATAGTATCTTGTGATAGGGACAGTTCAAATCCAATTGCTACATTTTTTCCTGGGAAGCCCTTCTAACACAAGGGTCAATCATGAGGTTACATTAGGACTGGTAGAGTTACTCACCCTTCTTTGTTGGTCTTAGTGTAGAGATTGTGTGTATTATTGAGGGTCACTTGAGAGTATACCCACGATTATGTGTGGGAGCTCCTTGAATTGATTTCGGGCTAGATACCCTGCCTTTGTGCATGGATCAGACTGTTGATTGTTTCCCCAGGCATCATTTTTGTAGTTGGTAACCTTAGTAGCCTATCTCTTTAGGGTCTTTACATGAGGTGACTATGGAGGGACAATTCTTCAAAGTACCTAGAATCGACGTTGGCCAAACTCACTCGAGCTCCTTGGAGGGTATACCCACGATTATGTGTGGGAGCTTGCACCAGGGTGTAAGTCCATTAAGTAGGTCATCAACGTAACTTTTCCACCTACTTTATCCCAGCCCCTTCTTGTCTTGATTTCGTGATGTTGGATTTCATCACCAACTAGTGACTTCGAAATAAGAAGGTTTGTTTGCTTAGCTTGATTTCTAGATTTTATTAGTAAGTGTTGTTTGTTTCTGCAGTTGGCCATAGATTTTTTTCGTTCTTTATTTGGTTCAGCCAACATCGGCCTTCATCGTTCATGTAGGATGCAAAGGCTACCACCAGAAGATCTGGAAGGTTACCTTCCTTTGCTTCCTAACTCACCAAAGGGCTCTCCCGAGGGAGCAATCAATAATGAAGTAGCCTCATAGGTTGGGATTTCACACTCTTTATAGGGATTCTAAATTGTTTCATATTCTTTATAGGCATTCCAACTTCCCCCAAATCCATTATTGAGTATTCGAAAAGACGCGCATTTTCTCTAGATGAACTCATCGGGAGAAATTGTTGTTGATGAAAACATTGAAGTTCCTACTGGACCTAACGCAGGATCTAGAGTAGATGATCTACTTTTTCAAAGTGAATCATTTAGAACCCCGACTCACACTGCTTGAATTTTTAATCCTAGTTCTATCCCTTCTTCAGTACGCAATCTTTATGGTGCACTAGGAACAAATTCTAATCAACCTATGGCATCACAAGTGCCCGAGATGTCTGTTACATATACGATACCTTTAGACCATTTTACTGGCACGACCAGTAATTCCACCACAATTTCAGACCAATTATTAGTTGGTTCTCACTCAATTCTTCCTCTCCAGATGGCCCATTCTACTATGGTCCCACAAGCTACGACTGTTTCTATTGGAAATGTGGTTATCTCTCAAGATCCTATTGGAACACCACTTCCACTTAGACCAAATTCGTCACTTCAACCTGGGTATAATGCTTTGAACACTTCCATTGCTATTCCCACTCAGAATCCATCCAGAGGGTCTAGATGTTTTGTTCCTCCCAGGTATAATGTCTCTAGTCAGTTTGTTCCTACACCTACCCAGGTTCTCTCTGGGGGGGCCTTACATTCCTCCTCCACCTTTGTTTGGAGGATCTAATCATTATGGCCCTAGTGGCTCCAATCCACTTGGAGGCACCAGTCATTCTGTCACTTTTGGTTTTCATATTCCTGTTGGAGGCCAACCTTAAGTTGGGGGCAACCTCAATTTGGGGGGCAACCTCAGATTGGGGGACAACCTCAACTTGGGGGGAAACCTCAAGTTGGAGGTTATAACCCAGTTTATGGAAAAAATATACCTATGTTACAATCTCAACCTTGGAATCTTCCTTTCCAATGGAATCAACAACCGTCTAGTGGGAAACATCCTCAAGTTAATTCTTTTGTACCCCCTAATTTCGGTCAACCGTATCCAGGTTCCATGAATCCTACCTGGGGTCAAAATTTTCAATCTAATGTTCCTTTCCAAGGGAACATACCTAATATTAATCAAAACCCTCCACAACCAAATATGTTGGGATTGTCTAACTATCTACAGACCACTTATGGTCCTACTGGTATACCTACGAGGCTTCCTCCTCAAAACTACCAGTTTCCTCAAGTGAACAGACAATTGCCTTTTCTAGCCACTTTGGATTTACCGGATTTATCTAGGATTTTGAATGATCCTATTTTTCATTCTCCTTATTGGCCCATTATACCATCCAAGTTACCATCTGACATTCCTAAGTTTGATGGCCAATCGGGAGAATACCCAAATAATCACGTTATGACCTTCCATCTTTGGTGTTCGTCCAACTCATTGATGGATGACTCCATAAGATTACGACTTTTTCAACGAACTCTCACGAGTTCGGCAGAAAAATGGTACATTGAGTTACCATGAGGATTCTTTAACAACTTTAATACCTTAGCCATGGCCTTCTTGAAACATTACTAATTTCCAATTCGCTATGAGACAGGAACCAAAATTTTGAGTTCTTTTAAACAATCCTCTTCCACTCATATTTCTGATCATATCCATGAGTGGAGAAGGAGAAGACGCTTAGTCAAATTTTCCCTTCCTGAACAATTGTTGTCTGATTGGTTTACCAAATCACTCATTGGGACCATAGCCCGTGATGTGGCCATGGGAGGTTTCGTCACTGAAGATCAGGTGATTAGTCGTGCTCAGTATCTAGATCTCGTTTATTCACAAACAGGCACACTTTACGACTTGATCCCTGACGCTCCTCATCCTTCCACATATCCTACCCCAACACCTCTAGTAGATTCTCATGTTGTTGATGGTGTGATTGGCACCTTTCATGATGCGACTCAGTCTAGACATGTCAGTCATACCAATCCCAAGTCCACCACTTCTAATGTACAAAATACTCCTACTCCTACTCCTACCGGTAAAACTTCTGAAGTTAATTCAGTTCAATCTACACCTACTGGTAAAAATAAAAATAAAAATAAAAAGAAAGGGAAGGGTAAGAATAAGGAGGAAAAAAATAATAATCAACAATCTAAGAATCCCAAAACACATCCTCTTGATGATAAATATGAACATAAAACTTGTTACTCTTGCCTTATTTGTGGTGGCGATCATTATACGAAAGATTTCCCACGACGCGTTGAGGTTTCTAAGTTCCTACAAGGGACCGGGAAGCCTTATACACATGTCGTCTTGTCGCAACTGTTTCCTTCTCATCAGTAGGCCCAATTGGTCATTCATGACCAACCCTCTCCTTCTACCTCATCTTATGTCCTTATGTGTACTAGTGACTCCAAGAAGAACGAAGTTGCAGTCGCAACGTGAGCCAAAGATTACTCTCCATCAAAAGAGAAAGTTGATGATATACCACCTTCGTTGGTTCAACTTCTTCCTCCAACTTCACCTCCAAATGATCCTCTTTATCTTGAACGACTGGGTATCGATGTATTTCGTCACCCTCCTCCCAAGGGCATTGTTTGAAATTCTTCATTTAATCCTCATGCATGTGCTACCCAAAACTACAGTATTGTAGAAGACCTTGCGCAAGCACCCTTTGCGATGTCGGCTCTCGAACTCCTTCAAAGTTTTCCTACTCAAAGGAAGGTGTTGTTAAAGGATATTGGTGGAATTGATCCTACTAATACTAATTTAATAATCTTTGACTTGGAAGACCATGTTCCAAGGCTTCCTCCTCAATTAGCATTTCAGATCCAAGTTGTTGTGGAAAACAATAATATCTGTAAAACCGTTATTGACGAAGATGCCTTGACTTGCGTTATGTCCATTACTTGTTGGAAATATATTGGCTCTACTACCCTTACTGAGTCGCACAATACTCTTAAGGCCTTTAATGGTATAGGTTTTAAACCTTACGGTGTTATTCCTTCGTTGTCTATTACGTTGAAGGTAAATCAGTCAATGTCGAGGTTGATATCTTTTATGCACCTCTTGATTATAACCTTCTACTTGGCTGTAGTTGGATTGATTCCATGCACGCAGTTGTGTCTACCCTTTTTTGTGTGTTACATTTCCCGCACCAAGGAAAGGTCGTGATTTTCAACCAACTGGCCTTCTTTAATTCCAATTATCGTACTAGCAACATGCCTTTTATCTCAAAGACACCTCCCAGTTATGAGAATGTCGGTGTGGGTCTTTTAAAATATTCAACTTTAATGGGTACATTTCCTATTCCACCGCCCCATATTCCTCCTCCTTTTTTTGCTTCGATTAACATGATCTAAACTGCTATTCATGAAACCCCCGAGTCATATGACCCGTGGATAGTACCTCACTAGGGTGATTATCTTCATTACGGTGACCGCATGCCTTTAAGTTTGGTCAAATCAACTTATCAAGCTATTCAATCGGCAACTCCTTCTCCTCCCCTCTATGATACATCTCCTGATCCATTTCACGTGATCTTTCCTATTGACGAAATGATCATGTCAGTCATGTCTATGGAAGATACTCCATGGGACGATGGGCATCATCGTTCTATTCTCTTCCTAGAACATGATACCATAGAGAGTTACGAATGGATTTCAACTCCATCGACCGTTGTTGTTATTTATTTTGTTCCTGAGTCAACACATGATGTTTTGTATGAAGGGAACTTGAGTAACATTTCACCTACCGTTCCTCTTGATATATCGATTAAACCCAAAGTCGTGGAAAATGTTCATATCGGCGCCTCATGTTCTACTGATGAGGTTCGCACTTATAAATCCCTTTTTCAAGAATTCTATGACATTTTTTCCTGGAGCTATGAAGAAATTCCAAGCTTTGATCCTGATATTGTTGTGCATGAGATTAAGACATATCCAGACGCTAAACCCATTTAGCAGAGACTTCGCCCATTTCATCCACATAAAGTTGTTGTTATCAAGATTGAAGTTGAAAAACTTCTTAAAGATGGCTTTGTCTATCCTGTGTCTTTGACTGATTGGGTATCCAATCTTGTTCTGGTAAATAAGAAACAAGGTATGATCCACATTTGTGTAGATTATAGGGATAAAAATAAATCTTGTCCTAAGGAAAATTACCCAACCCCTTTCGTTGACCAAATCGTTGATGACTGTGCCGGGAGTGAAATCTTCTCCTTGATAGATGGTTTCTCCGGCTATATTCAAATTAATATTTTACCAGTGGATCAACACAAGACTATTTTTATTTTCCCTTGGGGAACCTTTTCCTACCGGAAATTACCCTTTGGTATCAAAAATGTTGGTGCGACTTTTCAGCATGCTATGTCTTACAGTTTTAATGACATTAAGAACATTGTACAACTCTATCTCAAAGATCTACCGATGCATTCCATGCATCGTCAAGATCACCCGACACATTTACGGGCCATTTTCCTATGTTGTTGTTATTATCACATACATTTGAATCCACACAATTGTGTTTTTTGTGTGGAATCCGGTCGACTTCTCAGTTTTATTGTGTCTATACATGAGATTCGGGTAGACCCCTTGAAGGTTGAGGTTATTCTTAATCTACCTCCTCCTTCCACACTACGCCAGCTCCAAAGTTTGCAAGGGAAGGAAAACTTTTTGCGTCGATTCATTCCCAGTTACGTTGAATTAACGAAAGGATTTACTCGGCTCCTCAAGAAAGGTTACGATTTTGTATGGAACGATATTGCAAACAAATCCTTTGAAGCTTTGAAACTCGCCTTAACCCATACACCACTATTGTTTCCCCCTGACTATAGCCATGATTATTTCATGTATTTATTTTCTTAGGAATCTACCATTGCTATGGTCTTAGTCCAAGAGGATGATTCACACAATGAACATGTGATATACTATTTGATTCAAAGTCTCACGACTACCGAAACCAAATACCTACATGTGGAGAAACTAGCCTTGGAAGTTGTTCAAGTTGTTCAATGTTTTTGTCACTACATCTTGTTACATAGAACCATGGTCATTTCCAACTGTAACCCCATGCAACATATCCTTACCTGACAATTGTTGGGGGGAAAGTACTCCAAATTGATAGTTATTGTCCAGGAGTTTGACTTGGAGTTTGAACGTGCCAAGTCAAAGAAGTCTTTGGTTTTTGTCGAATTGATATGTGACCTTCCCTCTACTAAGACAGAAAATGTGGCAGAGGATTCCTTACCTGACGAATCCCTCTTTCTGATTAGTTTTGATGACGTATGGTACAGAGATATTATCATCTATCTCTAGAATCAAACTTTCTGGCCTGATCTCTCTAGTACAGATCGTCGTCATATGTGGTATCAAGCCTGCCAATACATCATCCTTAGTGATATACCCTTACCGTCGTGGTGTTGTTTCCATATTTCAACGATGTCTCACCTATGATGAAGCTGAGAAAGATTTGAATGGATATCACTACGAAGCATGTGGTGTTCATATGCCGAGGTATTCCACTACCCAAAAGATATTACGAGCTGGTTATTTTTTGCCTTCATTGTTTAAGGATTGCATTACTGCCATCCAAAAATGCCACGCTTTTCAAACTTATAACAATAAGATTTGATCTCACCCTGCTCCTCTTCACCCTTTAGTTTACATTGGTCCATTCACCAAATGGGGAATTGACTTCATGACATGTAACCCTCACTCGGTTGGGGGGCATGGCATGGATACATTATTATAGATGTGGATTATTTCACTAAATGGGTTGAGGTGATGCCTACATTTGATAACACCAGGAAAACTACAATGTTGTTCATATTCAATCATATCATTACTAGATTTGGTGTCCCTCAAGCCATTGTTACTGATCATGGTATTCATTCTCACAATTTTATGATGTCTGAACTTACTAAAAAGTTGGGTGTTCGCCATGAAAACTCAACCCCCTATTATCCACATGACAATGGCCAGGTTGAGGAAATTAACAAATTTCTCACTACTCTGCTTCGATGGATGGTAGGAATTCATAAGTCAAATTGGCACATGATGTTGTTCTTGGCATTATGGGCCTATCAGACATCCATTAAGTCTACCACGAGATTCACACCTTTCCACTTAGTATATGGTATCGAAGCAATTTTTCCAATTGAATGTGAAATCCCATCTTTGAAACTAGTCGTCGAACTTATCCCTAACACCTCTGTTGAAGAGGAACGTCTTTTGTATTTGATGCAATTAGACGAAACCCATTGTGATGTTTCCTTGGTTATTGAAACTTAGAAAAAATGTGTTAAATCTCAATATGACAAGCATGTCAAGCCAAGTGTTTTTTCTGAAGGTGATCTAGTTCTTCTTTACGAGCAAGATCATGATTTGCTAGGGGCCGGTAAATTCAAGCCCATGTGGCAGGGTCCTTATATTGTGAAACGAGTGTTGGAGAAGGGAGCTTATAAGCTAGTATATTATGATGGAGTTCCTTTGATTGAACCCATAAATGGGCTTTACTTGAAGAAGTACTATGCTTAAATAATTTTTGCATGAGTGTTGTGTATTTTTAGTGTATCATATTCTTGTGTTATTTTTCATTGTTTCATTCCACCTTTCGATTGCTTACCTTGCATTGTGCTTGGTTTCCATATGTCGGTGTCTTCACTACCCTACCTTGGCTTCGTTGATGGTGTTAGTCGCAGTAGTCAAAACTTAGCATCTGTTGCTTGGGAAATCTATGCACCTACGAATGAATTGATCAGTCTACATGGTGTTTTCCTTGGTCGTGCAACTAAAAATATCGTGAAATACAATGGAGACATCAAATTATTGACCGACGTTGTTTCACTTGGAATCTATCATCTTATTATATGACTAGATTCGCATTTAGTAGTCTTATAGTTGAGTAATGTTTATTCTATCTGGAGTCCTACTTTGTTAAGGGTATATTTACAAATTCACCTCTTGGAACATCATTTTGATTACATTGAATATCAACACATTCCTATATGTCTAAATACATTAATATATGCATTGGATAATTATGTGTTAGACAGAAATTTGAGACATTTATAAAATCGAATCACACTTGTGTACATAAAACAACTAAGCTGGTAGGAGCCTCATATTAATAACAATAAAAGTTTACAAAAAAAAAATTTGTCTGAAGACCAAAATATCAAAAATGTAAAGCACATGGCTTCATACACAATAGAGCATCAAGGATGTTTCTCACTATAACACGCGACTTCCCATGCTACTCTACGGAGTAGTCTACCGATGGATGCAGACATGCCCACTGTGTGGCGCTGATAATGCCTATGAATATCATCTATAGAGGCATCTGGGATATTCATTGTGAGTCCCTCCAGATTTTGTTTTATGGTCTTGAAGTCAACAGCAACTACTCCTGCTACAACACCTCTCTCCCCTCGCCTATGGATAGAGGATGAACCTGGAGGATGAAAATTTCCCACATCTGCATCATCGAAGAGCACTCGATTAGTCATCGGATAAACAACATAAAAAACATTTTATATCTTTAAAAATAACAAAAACATGATATAAACAAAATTTTCTTCTTACCTATGTCCCCCCATTGGGAACCTTTGGGAAGAGCTAGGTCTGTATCTCCATGAAAATATAACCCAACGTAGGAATAATCATCGACCATGAGCATTTGAGTCCTCAACCACTCAAAGAAGACATCATTATACTTGATGATGTGACCGGCTGCATGTCGGGCCATGAGGTCTACCCACCTCTTCGTTCTCGGATCCTGTGGAGCAGGTATACCCCACTCTACCTGCAATCATAAAACTGGGATCCTCTCTAGGAAGAAGGATACCAAAATCGACCCATATCCGAATTTTTTCAACCCACCACTTATGCACTTGGTAAGTTGTTTTTTCATACTTTTAAGAACACCTTCACACCAATTGAAGAATTGGGGCTCCATACACTCCAGTGCATACTGAAAATAGCTCTACAGAGCCATATGGAGAGTTGCACTCCCTTCCATGTGTGTGATAGTACAAAGGATAGTCCAGAGAGGCAAGTCTCGAACATCCCTAATAGCGACCTGTTGGCAGCTCAACATATTCTTAACTTTTTATATCAAGTAAATGATCTATGTAACTGCCTAACAAGGGTCACACATCCTTTTGTTCTTCATAAGAAATTTTCGCCATGACAATGGTGAGTTTTCAGTTTTCCCCCTATTGTCATTTTTCATGCTTTGTTCATGACTGAAAGCATGAAGACAAAGCATTTAAAAAAACTTACGACTGTGGATACCATTACATTTGAAAGATCTATGAAAGGTAAGATGTCTCTACAGTCTATTAATGAAGCCATGTTCCTTGCTATGAAGACTATTTCCTTTATTTCGATTCTTTGAATACCAAGCATGCTTAGGGATTGATAGTTATATCAACAAAGGACCTTTTGATTTGAGCATTGGTATGGTTTTTTTTGTTTGATTATTGGTTATATGTTTCCTTATTACTAGGTTTTTGATTTTCAATTTTCAACCTCCCAAACCATATAATCGAACCCACTATGTCTCACACTTATTTCCTTTTAATGCTCTGGTCCTAGCTTGTACTTTCTGAAAGGTGGCAATACAATTTGCAGTCAGCCATCATTTCCAAGACTAGTCTTGGGCTTTGTAAACCCTCTTCACATGCATTTCAATTAACACCCATCTTATCATTATGAGTTTTATGCTCATACGTCGTTCACTGTTGGTGTTTCTCGGGCTTGGGGTATGGCTCTGCTCTGTTCTCACAAACCCTCCCTACGCATTGTGCCTAATTGATTGCAAGTTAATTCAACATGGCTCTTGTCGTTAGAGTCGAACCTAATGGCACTCAAACTTTTCTCTTATATGACGATGCCAGAGAAGATATGGAGAGTAATGGTTGGCTCGTTTTCCTTAGAAAATTTCAGGGTTTCAATTTACAAACTCCTCAAGAATTCGCTTTATCATTCGATGGGTGTAGAGATAATGTGGGTGATGTCCAACTTGAGGTTACATAGGATTTCTTGAGTCAAGCTACAGGACTCCCTGTAAGTGATCAAAGGTGGTTCAAAAATGAAAAGGTGGAAGAGCTTCCTTGGACTCTTCTATTTACATCTCGGAAGATAAAAGGATGTGACAAAGGTATGCCCATATCCTTCCTAAAATCTCGATGGCACCATCTGCTTGCTGTGTTAAAATAGTTTGTCACCTGTGAAGGATGTTTGGGTCTTGTGTTTCTGTACCATCTGAGTCTACTTATGATTTTCATGGGGTTTCCTTTGAACATGCTATATTATTTATTGAGGAGCCTTTATAAAATGGGGAAAAGGTATAGAAAGAAACGATCAGACTCGAGCCTCTTCCATCACGGCTTAATAAAAATCTTACTTGTGCATCAATTAGAATTGCAGAACAATAACTGGGACTCATTTTTAATCAGAAATGGTTTCTCTAATCCCAATGTTGAAGAGATCGACAAGTATGTGATTGAAGAAACCCTAATCTACCCTACAGTGCCCCTCTCACCTACCCAAGCCTGTGTCTCAGCCTCCTACAGCAAACCCTTACTCGATCCAAAGGTTATTGAGTAGACCCATGGACAAGCTACACATCTTAATGACTCTGTTAAAAATTTAAAGAAATCTACATGCAAGATATCTAAAAGCAATGTTGATATAAATTTTAAGAACAAGAGAGCCAGGAGGCCAATTTCGAGGAGGCTTCATAAAAAGTCAAACTCTCATGCGAGCTCGATCAGCATGATCAAGGTCCATGAGAGTTCGAACTCCGAAATCGATAGGTTCCTCACTGAAGAAGACCCTCTTTCATTCGAGCCACACCTCGATCGGCCCTACAACTTTGTGGACAATTTACCTCCCTGTCTGAAACATAATGCATATTTTCCTGGTATCAAATTGGGTAATGAATCTATTGTCCATGTGGAAGATGCTTCGGTTCACAATCATGTTTGTTCCCAAGAGACCGTCGCTCAGTCGAAGTGTGAAGTTAGCCGTTTCTGGATCGATAAATACTACATTGATGTACCCATCCTATAGTCACAGGTTAAGGCTCTCGCTGATTAGATTGATTCCTTAACTAATAAAAACCATAAGCTCGAGTCTGTCATTCAAGGAAAAGAAAAACATATGAAGACTACAGGCAATGTAATATTTAAAAATGTTGAGGCTACAACAGCTATAGTAAATTCCAAGATTGTCTGATGCGATTTGATCTTATAGTTGGAGTTATGATCCTTTTATATTAAAATAGGATTATTTGTTAAAACTAGATTGCTTTATTCTTAAAATAAATTGGATTTCATTTACTAAAATAACTAGCTACAGAATCAACAAATTCTGTAGCCAGTTATGTTAATTCAAAATTTGCAAATTAATGGCTGAATATGTATCTAAATCTTTCTATTTTTCCTTTTCCTTTCAGGATATTCAGGAGTTCATGGTTACCAATTGATCCGAGGCATCTTTGAGACTTGCTAGTCATATCTTTGATACATTTTGTATGAACAGAAATAAACTTTTGTTAGATTTAGAGGATTTGGTATGATCTGGGTGGTTGTATCCCCCTTTTAATTTTGTAATCAATATCTGATCTGAGAAGAGGAAACAGTTACCTTTCTGAAGGCTATAAAAAACCATTATTTTTGTAATTACATCATCTTGGCCTCGGGCTAGTTGTGAACAAGCTTATACTCGAATTTGGACATAACATATGTTTACATTTCTACCTTAGTTGTTTGTAAATGTTGTTGTTGTCTATAATTTGTTTATCTTGATCATTTGATGACTGTCGATATCTTTCGTCTTCACAGATTATCATGTCGTCAAGATAGTTTTTCTTTCACAGTTCACGATTTTATTCTTTAGTTATATGAAAATAGTTAATGATCATTCAATTTGTATTATAAGGTTTACCTTAAACATGTTGATTGATTAAATGCAAGCTGTAACTGTTGGATTTATCTTATGCATTATTACTTGTAGTCTATTATATCACAGTTATTATTTTGTGTCCTATCGTTTTATCAATTAAATACTCCAGTCAATGTACAGTTTGGCATTTATTCCAAACAGTGTGAAGATGCACAGCAGATTTATCTCATGGATGGACTGATGCACAATTTATACAAACAGTTGGATGCATACTCTTCAAGTGATTAATAGTTTAGTCTGTTCCTTTTTATTGGCTTATTTATTATAGAAATTCTTATATGTAGTATAATTTTCACTATCTACATTTTTTTGTTTAAATAGTAGTTTGATATTTGATCTTGCAGATGCATATAGATTAAAAACAAACCAAAAAAAAATAGTACTTTTTGCTTTCTTTATCTACTTTCATCAAAAGAACCATTTTTACATTTGATTTTTTATGAGTTCAGATTAAAACTCATAATTTGTATATCTTGTATATATAAATTAGATAAACAGATCTATCATATAAATATTATTTAAATAAGTTGTGTGTGTGTGTGTGTCTATATATATATATATATATATATATATATTAGTAATTAGTAATTAGTGAGTTATTTTGTTTCTTTTTTCATTTATTTGTTTCTTTTAGGATTTTAGATTGACCAAAGGAGCCGTTAAACCCGTCAGAGTGAGTCAATCCAAATGGCTTGGGTTAATTAGACAACCCTGGACCGGACTCGCTCTTCCAGTTAACGAGTGGTCATTTTTTCCCGTCAACAAATGGCGCTAGAAGGAGGGCCTGAACACTATTGATGGCACGTGGAGGTCGCAAGACTCCTCCCCCACCTACCCGCTCACCTATGGTAACAAGAAGTCGTTCTGATGACACCATTGCCTCTCAAACAACAACCACATCAAACGAAAATCCACGGATTACCATTGAACCAGTAACACCAAACCCCCCAGGGGATGACGTACAAGAAATTGTTCATCAATCCCTCCTAAGGACACACGGTGCTTTGGCCTATATCAGACAACTAGGTCGGCCATTGAATCAACCATTAGACTTCTTTGATATTAGGGAGCAACTTGAAGGCACTGGTCTTACCCTAAACCCTACGAATCCAGATCACGTCCTCACTCCTACAGTGGGAGGATCTGGTATTCCACCATCACCACCCCCTTCATCTCCTTCTTGAAGAGAAGGCAGTTCTTCATCTCATCCTTCGACACCACCCACACCTATGGGAAATCTGAACAATCCCGCCAAGCCTTGGCTCGATCAAGATGTGGTGGCCATGCCTGGACCTAAGCATCCTTTGCCTAAACATCCAAAGAAATGGCTCCCTAAATTCGATCTAGACTCCAAGAAAATCACTAAGGATCATATTAAAAAATTCATGCTAGCCATTAGACTCTGAAGCGTAGAACACGAAGACGTGGTATGTAGACTTTTTCCGTATATATTTGAGGACAATGCCTCTACCTGGTACTTTGCCCAACAACCCCACACCATTGTATCTTGGGATAGATTCAAATCTTGTTTCCTTGAGAAATTCGGAGACGACAAATCTCTTGAAGTCTTAGTCATGGAACTCTCTAGTTTAAATATGAACCCCAAGGAAAAAATAAAAGACTTTAATCAAAGGTTTCTAACCTTAAAGAATCGAATCCCCATGGATTCAATGCCTGCTAAAAATATTATCGTCGATTACTACACGAAAGCCTTACACCAAAACATAGCAATCTGGGTAAAAAGGTCTAACAAAGCAACATTATTAGAAGCCTTCGAGGAGGTGAGTCAAATCGAGAAAGATATTCTCAGCCTAAAGGACAATATTTGTAACAAGGCAGAGACTACTTTATCCTCCAAGAAGAAAATCGAAATTCTTCCTAGACCTCCCCAACCCAAAACTCAATCAGACGGTTTTGATCCTCAAAGTTTACAAAAGGTTGTTCATAAGTTGTGTTACACATTATTTTCATCATCCCTATGATCATTAATGATGTAAACCTATATGTAGCCTTCAGAGGGGTCAGTGGCCTGAGTTCCTGAAGAAAGAAGGGAGAAGAACTTTTCCTAAGGAAAGAAGTTGCATTTTCCTATGTAAAAACCTTATAAAAAAAAGGAAGTTCGCAGGTTGCTATATAGGCAGGGTGCGAGAATGACCCATTCTCACAAGTTTCACTATAGCCAGGGTGCAAGGTGTTCGCAGGTTTCTCTATAGCTAGGGTGCGAGAATGCCTGCACGTGGAAAAAAAGAGCGTTTTCTCGAATCTTCGAGAAGGAGAAACTTCTATGGTGAGGTGGCATCTGAATGGTTTGAATATTACTCGCTTTCATGATTTAGTGGGATCATCCTAACCTCCTCACCTTATCCTCTTCAACTTATAAAAG
>JZKD02S1672694.1:1207531-1223296 GCA_000966675.3 Picea glauca
GTCCAAACATTCTTTCTATGCATAGGAATAACATATCTTTCATTATTTCTATCAGATCTACTCATATCAAACCTTCTTTCTTCTAGTTGTGCCCTAGTTTTCAGACTAGGACAAATTTATCAAACATACCTAGATCCATACTCTTGAAACAAAAATTTTCACTTATCTTACCTTTCACAGAGCACAAAGATTTCAAATCTTACCTCTTTTGACAAAAAAATTCATTGATCTTACCTCTTTTCTTCAGATCTGATTCCTTTCTTAGCACAGAGCTTTTGCAATTCAATTAGAGTACTGCACACTAGGGCAATAGATCTACGCATAGAGATTCCTCTTTTCCTCAGTTCCCAACAATCACAATTTCATGTCCCGACAACGAAACCATTTGTTGGTACAGGGGCAGACCCAGGGTTCAATGCTTCAACAACACACCAACAAAACCCTAACTACAGACCCTTTCGGAAACACCTGCAAAGCAAATGAAGTCTCACCTGAGGTAGAGGCAGGGGTGGTTTCAGGACTCATATGTCTGCAACCTAGCTGGGACATAGATCTGTGATTACAACACCTCAACAGAGCACTTAGCAGTTATCGTTCATTAGTATTTAGCCTTTGTCGATAATGCAGATAAACCCTAATTACATAGCAGCACATTATTCAACAAGATCCAACACATTCAAGCACTAAGCACATAAAATAGATCAGATCTGGTACTTATTTGCATCACCAAGCACTAAGTTATCCTATCAGATACATCTAAACATACATTACTGCACTAAGCATAAATCATATGAACAATAAAACAATCATAATGCACAAATCAACCACAACATAGGATATACGTGGTTCACCCCCAACCTGGGGCTACGTCCACCAACTCTTATTCTTCTTTATTGTCTTCTATAAATCATCTACATGCACAGACCCACAAGATCCTACTCTACATAGGACAGGAGATCTGCGCACACTCGGCCATATCATCCTTCCCCGAGCTAGGTTACAGCACAAAGCCCTCTTACAATCTGCACAAGATTCTTACATCCACTTGGACTTAGCTCTGCTAGTGTCCAACACACCATGCACAAAGAATTTACAACTATCACTTTCACTTAACACAATATCACACACATAGCTCTAGTGTCTTAGCATGGCACCACCCTTCTTACATCGCCTAGCTATCTATTTATACATTACAAAAGAGGCCTAAGTATGGGTAAACCCATGGGCCGACATCCCCATACCCGTTACATAAGCGCAAAACCCAAAAATCCCTAAACAAGGGGCCAAGATCCTGTGATCTCTGCTTCGACTTGCGCTCCACCTTCGACAGCCTGTCGAAGTCCCAAAATAGGTCAAACCTAACCAAGGATGTCCAAAACTTGGTCAAGGGCCAACAGAGTCATTGACATCAATGGTGATTTATCTCACACTTGTTAATAGTTTTCATTAATGACCGGTAATAAAGTGGTTTCTACCATGTTCAACTTCAGCACCTGTAATCACATGGCTAGATTCGTACTTAGAAACAATGGAAATGAATACCCTGGATCTTATCATTTTGGTCCAGGTTGTGACAGAGTATTCATGATTTGTATTGACACATAGATCCACATTGTATTCCTGGTGGCTATGTTGGATCATGATGACATGGATCCACAATGTATGTTTAGTGGCCATGACTCACTTGATACTTATGATTAGAGTCACATGTAGTATGAGCATGGGAATGCCTAGCTCGGAATTGGTATGATATTATGCATATGCTTGATTGTTTGCAGGTTCCTGGTCGATGCGCTCCTTGTTTCTGACACACACATTCTACAAATTATTTCAGTTGTCACAAGTTCTAGCTTCATACTTTGGGGGGCATTCTGTTATACATTATTTTGGTCACCCCAGTGATCCACTGACATCATGTGTTCATGTTCCCTAAAAATATTAAAAGAGTCTTTGTACATGAGAAAAGTGATTTGATTTCCTCTACCAAAAAACATATGAAGAAAGGGCGTCACATGCAACTCTATTCGTAGGGTGTGACGATGTTTGATCATTGCATGTTGCACTACACTTGGACTATGATGTCGTCGCATGCTACTAAGTACGTAGGGTGCGACGATTCTTTAAGCTTGGGAAAAGTCAAATTTCACGAATGTTCTAGACGAGGATCTTTTAGAAGATGAGGTAGCCTCTGATCAGTTTGGATCTTACTTGCTTCTCTGATTTAGTGGGATCATCCTAATATCCTCATCCATATCTATTTCACACTATATAAAGAGGGATCTCTCATCGAAAAGGCTAAGTTTGAATAGGCTAAGATTTGTAAGGTGAGTTCTACTTCTTCTTGAGAGCTTTGCTTTAGTTCTACAAGCTACATGGTGGATCTTCTTCATTCAAAGGATTTGGAGCAAAGGAGTGTGTGTTGGAGAAAAGGGCCATCGAAAGGGGACCTTGCAACATCAATGCTTTTGGTTGTATTCTCCACTTTCTATTTAATATGATACAGCAATATATTTCTTTCCCATAAAACTAGTTTTGTTTTATTGTATGATTCCTTGATCACATACAAAGGTTCTTGTTGAGTATATTGTGTTGCTTTCACTTTGGTTGGCTTGTGTTCCCTTGCGGGTTCAATATCACAGTAGCATTGGAATGGAGCTGGGATGGAAATGGCAAGAGGAAACGACATTTAAAAGGTATGTTGACTATCTCTTGTTATCTAGTAAACTCAATAATTAGAGCTTAGGGAAAGTCTTATATTTTGTTATGTTTTGTTCTAGTTTCCAGTGGGATCTAGGGAGATATGTTTATGTCTACATTTAATGATTAATCCGATAGCAGGTATGGCCTATGTTTGAATGGCTTAGCATCAAGATTGAGATCTATCATCATCTCTCCTAAATCTCCCTTAATCCCTTTTAGTTCTGAAAAAATCTTAGGAAATAAATCCTCATACTCCCACAACAGATCTTGTATATCTGTCATGGTATGTTCATCCCAATAGTCCCCTATAGAATCCATTTTAGTATCCTCTTCACTCTCTATATTCACTTTTTGCAACTTCAGAGGTTTAATATATTCACTATTGACATCATCAGAGATAGTTTCTTTAACTTCGCTTGTTCGTGTAGATTCCTTAAAGGTTAAGAGTCTAAGTTCCTCTAGGTATTCAAAGTATTCAGGTTCCTTATCAACCTTGCTACAGGCCATGGGTACTCTTGTGAGGGAAGGATAGAAACTAGATTGAAGCAGATGTTCATGAGCAAAACATATTGTGGTTAGATATTTGGGTTTATATTCATCATTAAACAACATTCACTTGATTTGTTGCAATACTAGGGTGATTTCAGGAGACTTACCAAAAAACGAGAAATCTTGGAAAAACTAACCTTTAACCACCTTATAGCAAGCAATATGTCTTCTAGTTTCCTCATGCACATACCAGGATTTCAGAATGCTTCCCAAAGAATGGAAAAATTGGTGTACCCAAGACTGAGAATGCAAGTGCACAACTTTCCATACCCCAATACAATATTCAATATGCTCCCTTGGATTACATGACTCATCGTAGGATTCTAGAGTTAAAGTCTAACTCTTGAGCTTCTCATCCTTACTAGACCGGTTGACCTGTAATGGAGGATTGAAGCGGTATTGAATGGTGAGCTTCACCTCATCCCAAGAAGATAGAGTACCCTTATGAGTGGTCCACCACCTATTTGGGGACGACCTTAAAGCTATGTCAAGTGTTGAAATGCTCTATTTTGTTGCAACCTTTTCGTCCATATGAACAAGAAAACTGTGTAGATCCAAGGTGCCATTGTATATTGGATAATTACCTATCTCATCTCCAATCCATCTTACTGACCTAAAATTTGTGCAATGCATGGATAATTTTTCATACCTTCCTTGTTTCCAATTGTCAAAAGTTGCTTCAGAATCTTCATCCTCAAACTGAATGCTTCGCCAGCTTACAAACCCATCTGCAGTGGGATTAATGTAATATGCTCATTTTCATGCAGTCATAGTGTACAATTTATCTAGAACATATTGCTCCATATTCTCATCTACTGGGTCGGTATACCTTGGACCTTAATATGGGTCTAGAGGCTAAGTCACTTTCATGCCATCAAATTCAAAGTTCACAGTTTTTTTCTTAAGATCCATTATAGCATAGTCATCGTAGGCCCAGTCAATGCCTGATCTAGAATTTTTGAAGAACGAAATGAATATAGATTATTATCAAAATATGATTAACACAGAATAACAGATATGCAGTAAAATTGGTTTCTATTCAATAAGGAAATAAGTTGAAACTGTAAAATGTAGCAGAAACAAGCTTGCTAGAATGGTGGCAGCTTATCTCTGAGAAGAGATGTGACGGTTGTGCTCATTCGCAAGAATATCATTACAATGAGACTCTGAAGGCATTTTTACAATAAAAAGGAATGTCAAAAACCCTAAACATCCAAAAAACTTAACCCTAGGAGATGAAGCGCCAAAAGTCATGTGGGCCCCGTTTGGGTAAGTTAGTACATCAATTTCCCGGGGTCGTAACTTTTGCATACGATCTTTGTTTTAGGCGCACGATAGCCCGTTGGAAAGGTATATCCGAGGACTACACATTTTTTTCTATCTATTAAAGGTAAATCTGATAAAACCCTAAACATCCAAAAAACTTAACCCTAGGAGATGAAGCGCCAAAAGTCATGTGGGCCCCGTTTGGGTAAGTTAGTACATCAACTTCTCGGGGTCATAAATTTTGCATACGATCTTTGTTTTAGGCACACAATAACCCGTTGGAAAGGTATATCCGAGGAATACACATTTGTTTCTATCTATCAAAGGTAAATTCGATTGTGGAAAGTGCTAAAAAATGTTGTTTAGGGCCTCAAAATGGCCCCGCAAGTCAGGGACCCGAAAACTAGGGAAAAAGATGCCAAACAGGAAAACTGCCAAAATGAGCCAATTGGAATTGGTGGGAGGCCATCGAAATCCATCTGGATCAATCCTCCCCCCTTAGGAAGCAATGGTCTCCATTGTGTTGAGTTCCCCCATCAGATGAGGAAATTTCTGTTGAATTTGGCCCCGGGTGAGCCACTTGCCTTGGTGCGGGAGTTGACCTGCTTTGACAACTCGATAAAGTTGGATCCTTTGCTGGTGAGTGCCCTCGATATGTTTATCCACAATCTAATCACTGGATTCATGTTGTATTCAATCGGGGTTGAGCTTTGTTTGTGTCAGTTGTTCTGTTATCTCTAAGGTGTCTAATAATGGTGGGAAATACAGTCGAAGGATATCCACGTTGAACACTAGGTGCAAGCCAAGGAAAGGAGGAATGTTGAGCTAGATAGAATTATCACCCACATCCTTGGTGATGATGTACAACCCATAATGGAGTGGGATAATCTTCCGATGGGGTCATGTAAGGTGCTCTTTCTGCAAGTGAAACCAAACTTTGTCGCCCACCTGAAACTTACGTGGCACCTGGTGTTGATCATGGCACTGCTTGTACTTGTCATTGGACTTATGTTGGATATCCTAAACCTGTTGGTGGATGTGTTGTATCTGCTCAATGAACTAGGTGGCTTTGTCAACTTCATTTGGAGCAGGATATGAGTCAGATAAGGTGACCGCAAGGGGTAGTGCAACATCTATGGGACCCAATGGTTGGAATCCCAACCCCACCTGAAAGGGGTTGTGGCCAATTGAGCTATGCAGGGCTTGGTTGTAGCTATGTTGAACATAGGGGAGACTCTCATCCCATGTGCGAGGGTTATTGTAATTATACATGCATAGGATATGCATGATCATTCGATTTACAACCTCGGTTTGGCCATCTGTCTGGGGGTGGAAGGTCATGGATTTGGTGAGCTTGGTGTCCAATAGTGACCAGAGGCTTGACTAGAATGTGCTAAGAAATCAACTGTCCCAATCTAAGACAATAGTTTGTGGGATTCAAAAATGTACCCAGACTCATTCAAAGAAGAGCTTGGCAGTGGCCTCTATTGTGATGCTCTTCTTGCAGGCAGCCAGAATTGCCATCTTAGAAAAGCGATCCACAACCACAAAAACACAATCATTGCCCTGCTTGGTGGAAGGGAAGCCTGACTTGTAGTCCATTGAGATAGATTCCCACGGCCTATCAGGAGTAGGAAGAGGGGTGTACAATTCTCGTTTCTTAGTGTTTGATTTGGAAATCACGCAAGCAGTGCAGGACCTGATATACTTGTTGACTTCTTGTCAAAGTTTCGACCAATAGAAATGTTTCTGCAGCAATTCCACTATCTTTTCGACACTAAAGTGTCCTACCACCCGACTGTAGTGGGATTCCTAGATCATCTTCGCTCGCTCACTTGATGGAACGTAGATATGGCCAAGACGACATAGTAGCCCATCTTTAAGATGGAAATTAGCGACAACTGCGTTTGATCCCAACATTTGGTAGGTGGTGGCGAAGTCCTGGTCTATCTCATAGAGTTGGGGCCATCCAGAGGTCTCATGGTCATAAGATTCTATCACCATGGTGAGTGTCGCGACTGGTGGTCTGCTGAGGCAATCAACAACGCGGTTGTTGCTTCCCATTTTATACTTGATGTTGAGGTGGAATTGTTGCAAGTACGCGAACCACTTCAATGGCAGTCATTCTGTAATTTTCCTTGTGTCTGCATGAACTGCAGTGGTTTATGATCAGTGTGGATGATTGTCTTCTTCCCAACAATGTAATGTCTCCACTAGTGTCAGGCTTGCACAATGGAGTATATTTCTTTGTCATAATTAGGGTACTTATGGACAACATCTGATAGTGTCTCACTATGATAGGCCACAAGGTGGTCATGCTGAGTGATAATGGTGCCCACAACATAGTCTGAAGCATTTGTCTCAATATCAAAGGGTTGTTGTAGGTCCGGTAGTGAAATTATTGGGTTGAGCACAAGCGTTGCTTAAAATCATCGAAGGCTTGTTGTTGGGACCGGCTCCACACAAATTTCTCCTTACCACCACCCCTGGTTACTTTTATGAGGGCCCATGCAATATGGGAGAATCCCAACACGAACCTGCAGTAGAAATTGGCAAGGCCCAAGAAGCTTCAAATCTCAATGAGTGTGGTTGGGGCTGGCCAGTCACGGATGACTTGGATTTTGGCTGGATCCACATGTACGCCATGATGATCAACGATGTATCCCAGGTAATGAACCATGTCCATGCTGAAGGATCATTTTTCCAAGTTGGTATAGAGATAGTATTGTCGCAAGGTGTGTAGAACCTGTTGAATATGTTGCAAGTGTTCTTCCCAAGTCTTGTTGTAAATGAGGATGTCATGTAGATACACCACTACAAACGTATTGGTGAATGGTTGCAAGATATCGTCCATCATCCTCATGAAAGTGGCTAGAGCATTTTTCAAACCAAAGGGCATGACCAACCATTCAAAAAGACCTTCATTTGACTTGAATGTGGACTTCCATACATCTGTCTATTCTATCGAGACCTGGTGGTAGCTAGACTTCAGATCAATCTTACTGAAGTATTTTTCCCCCATGATTTGATCAAGGAGGTCGTCGATTCGGGGAATTAGGTACCGATTTTTTACTGTGATTTTATTCAGGGCTTGATAATCAATGCAGAGTTGCCAGGTTCCATCTTTCTTTTGTACCAACACGATTGGGCTCCCGCAAGGTGATGATTTGGGATGGATGTGCCCCTTGTGGAGCAGTTCTTGGAACTGTCGCTTGATCTCCTCATTCTCTAACAGAGAGTGGCAATATATTGACCCATTGGGAAGCGGTGCGTCGAGGGTTAGATTGATGGGGTGCTTGACCTGACAGTGCAGAGGTACTCTGGTAGGTAATGAGAATATATTTGAGTATTCTTCCATGACCTTATACACATGCTTCTATTGTGTGGATAGGTCGACCGCAGAGAACCTACATGTGGCTGTGATCTTTTTCTCATTCTTAGAGAGAATCATGAAGAAGACAAATTCCCTATCTAAGAGATAAACTTTTTGCATTGCTTGGCAGAGATCAAGGAAATAGCACTAGGTGGGACTACCTCAGGTATCCTGTACAATTTCTTGTTCAAAGTAATAATAACACTGCGAGGCCTAGACTCATATACAACATGAAGTTTCCATAAATATGGTTGGCCCAAAATAACATTACAAACTTCAAGAAATGAAACATCACACAATACCTTGTCTTTGAAGGGGTTGATGTCATATGATAGGAGACATTGTTGGTTGACGCGGGTGTCTCTTCCTTGGCGGAGCCATCCGATGGTGTAGGGTTTCGGGTGCAACATTTTTGGCAGGGTGAGTCGCTTGAAAACATCTTCTGAAATGAGGTTCTTCTGGCTACCACTATCAACAATGAAGTGCAGCGGGGTACCCTTCACCCACATCTGTGAATGAAAAAGGCATTCTCCTTCCTCTGCCTCATTTGGTTTACCGGGCTGGAGCTTGGTGGTAGAAATAGTAGCACTAGGTTCTGTGTCTATGATCTTTCTCCCCCTTTCTGGTTCCGAATTAGAGTCAGAACCCACATCTGATTCAAAGGATTTCACGTCATCCACTAGTGACTGCTTCGACCGGCAATCAACAATGTTATTCCAGGGGATCTTATGGAAGTCGCACCACTTCCCAATATCTTTCTTTGTCTTTCCATTGTCCGTCTTTTCTTGCGGCCTCGACCAGTTTTCCTAAGGCTATTTGTCTTTTCTCTGTCCTTTTCTCTGCAGGTTGGGGCCGCCCTTTCCTATATTTTGTTGTGAGGGGTTCCCAGGCCCAAATTTCTGCGTCTTTTGTTTGAGATTCTACTCGATTTTGACAGCATATCGGTAGGTCGCACCCAATGATGAGATGTCCAGAAACTCCATTTCATCCTAGATGTATCTATGCATACCACCACGATACTTGAGCACCATATTTCGCTCAGAATATTTGATACCCAACTTGTTGCACAAGGTATGGAAGATATTTGTGAACTCGGACACTGCTTGGTCTCTTTCCTGTCGCAGCGTGGTCCATTTTTTGTAAAGGTCATCATAACTTCCAACAGGGTAGTATTGTTCCTTAATAGCATCCCTGAAGGACTCCTAGCTGACTGCAACTCTAAATAATGAGGGTTCCTTTGTTTCATTTTTCTCACAGAAACTTCCCCACCAATATTTTACATGGGGGACAACTTTAAGGAGCGCAAAAGTAATATTTTCTCTATTCGAGAAGTTATGGATAGAGAAATACCCTTCTAGTAGATTCAACCATTTGTCTACTGTATCTGCGTCTATATGACCTTCAAATATAGGAATATCAAAGTTGATTTGTACCTTGAAGGGGGATGCGCCTCTGTTTGAGGAATATGTGTCGCCTATTGGTAGCCACAGAAGGATTTGTGAAAAATTGTCCATCGTCTCGTTCCTCTGTTGCATGAGGGATTCCTTGAGCAACATTTTGAAGGGATCTCCTATCCCTTCTTCTTTATTTTCTTCTTCCACGAGAGTTCATTTGGGAGTGTGAGAGATTTTTTCCTCAGGAGAAACAAGTTCAAGACCCAATTCTTTATACCCTGACCTCGTTGGGGACATGCATTAAGAATGACAAGAAGCAGATCGCTCTGATACCACTAATCTGGAATATATTTGCAGAACAAAATGAATACAGATTATTATCAAAATATGCTTAACACAGAATAACATATATACAATAAAATTGGTTTCTATTCAATAAGGAAATAAGTTGAAACTGTAAAATGCAGCGGAAACAAGCTTGCTAGAATGGTGGCGGCTTATCTCTGAGAAGAGATCTGACGGCTACACTCATTCACAAGAAGATGATTACAATGAGGCTCTGGATGCCTTTTTACAATAAACAGGAATGTCAAAAACCCTATACATCCAAAAAACCTAACCCTAGGAGATGAAGTGTCAAAAGTCATGTGGGCCTCGTTTGGGTAAGTTAGTACATCAACTACTCGGGGTGGTAACTTTTGCATACGATCTTAGTTTTAAGCGCACGATAGCCCATTGGAAAGTTCTATCCGAGGAATACACATTCATTTTCTACCTATCAAAGGTCATTTTAATTGTGGCGAGCCCTAAAAAACATTGTTTAGGGCCTCAAAACAACCCCGAAGGTCAGGGATCCGAAAACTACGGAAAAAACTGCCAAAATGAGCTTGTCGGAATAGGTGGGAGGCCACCGACATCCATCTGGATCAATGTCTAATAGAGTTGGGCACGGATCCTTTTTCCCCATTATTTCAATGGCCTCAAATTCCTCCACTATATTGACACCAACCAAATCCACCTCGACATTTTGCATCCTTCCTACTGGGTAAATGCAGTATTGATTCACCATCCGCTATTGTATTGGAGAATAGACTAGCTTGGGTTTTCCCATCACTTCCCAAGTCTTCTTTGGAAAGATATTGATGTCAAAAACCAAGTCCAACAAAACATCCATGATCTCATAATTGTCAATAGGAGTAATCAATATGAATTCTCTTCCAATTCTCCTCTTTTTTATTTGTATCTAACTTATGTTCCTTTCTAGAAGGTTAGAAATGATAGACTCTTCTTGGTTGCCTTCAACTCTCAAGGCCACTTTGATTATATTCTACAACTTCCCAACAATTTATTCATTGTCCAATATGTTAGAAGATAGCAGTAACCAAATATCAACATCTTTCTATGATCTTCCCGAGGAATCTATCTAAGCAAGTGGTTCTCCACCGACTCTTGGTTGGTGGGAGTTTGGCTTAAAACTTGGTTCCAAAACCTCAAGTGTTATAGAACTAGACATTTGTCTGAACATTTCCACTGCATTCTTAAAGAATTCATTTTTCCTTAAAGGGTCATACTTGGTATTCTTAGGTACAACCTTTGTATATTTTAACCTTGTACAGTATTTATTGCAAACAGATTTTCAGTAAAAGAACAGAAAATATACAATGGCAAATACAAATATTACACAGATATTTTTCCCCTGGAAACCCAAACCAGGAAAACCAACATATTTTATATTCATTCATAATGATACATTTTTTACAATACAATATACATATAGGAGCCAGTGGCATCCAAAACCCTAACCCAATGACCTGGATTAGTCAACAACCCTAATTCCTTAACCAGAAATAGAAAACCATCGACAAAAAACCATGTTCTGAAAAACCACCTAAATATGTGACACATTTCCCGAGGAAGGAAAAAAAAATCTGGGGGCACTGCCCCCAAACCCCCGTACGGGGGGCTTCAACCCCCTACACGCCCGGCGCAACACAAACACTACTAATCATACAAATAATATGACACATACCCAACATTCTCCCACTTGTTTTTTTCTTTACATACATGGGTTACAGGGTTACATAGTCAACAATCCAAGGCAATAATGCCCATGGATCCTCTACACCAAGAGAACTTCTTAGTGCTCACAAATTTTGTTAATGAATCTACAACATTCTTCAAAGTATCCATCTTCATTAGCAATACTTTCTTTTCTTCAATCATGTCTCTCACAAAGTGATATTGAATATCAATATGCTTTGTCTTCGAATGATAAGTCGGGTTCTTCGCTAGAAAAATTTCACTCTAACTGTCTCAATTTATCCTTACAGCTTGTTGTACCAACCCAATACCTGAATACAATCTTTGTAACCATAATTCTTCCTTACTTGCATGAGTGGTTTCCATGTATTCAACTTCTGTAGTTGAAAGTGCCACTACAGCCTATCTTTTGCTCATCCAACTTATTGATCCTCCAAACAAGTTAAACACATACCCACTTGTAGATCTCCTACAATCTAGATCTCCAACCCAGTTTTCATCCACAAAGCCATGTATATTGACCACTTTGTCCAATCCCGATCTTCCTTCGTAGCACAATCCATAGCTAGCAGTGCCACGCAAATACCTGAAAACCCTTTTTACTTTTGTCCAATGCTCCTTTCCTGGTTTTGACATATACCTACTCAAAAATCCCACTGTATGTGCAATGTCCGGTCTAGTATAGACCATTGCATACATAAAACTGCTAACTGCACTCACATATGGTACACGAGACATGTCCTCCTACTCTTCCTGTGTCTTGGGACACTAATCCGTAGATAACTTTACCCCAACGGGAATAGGAACCTTGAGCGGTTTACATTCCTGCATATAAAGCCTCTGCAATATTGTCTCGACACAATTTCTCTGATTTAGCCAGAGTTTCCTCTTTTTCCGATCTCTTTTGATTTCCATGCCCAAAATGAAATTTTAAGCACCGAGATCCTTCATGTCAAATTTAGAGGACAACTGAGTTTTCACATCCTGGATAATATCCTTGTTGTTTCCTATCAACAACATGTCATCCACATACAAGACTAAATAAATCAAAGGATCACCAATTAATTTAAAATACACACATTGATCCTCTTTGCTTATTTTGAAGCCAAGTCCCAGCATATAAGTATCAAATTTTTGATACCACATCCTTGGTGATTGTTTTAAACCATACAAGGACTTTTTCATCTTGCATACGAGCTCCTTCTTTCCCTTCACAACATAACCTTCTGGTTGCTTCATATAGATTTCTTATTTCAAATCCCCATGTAGGAATGATGTCTTCACATCCATTTTTTCTTGTTCAAAATCAAATGCAGCAACAACAAATAACAAAAATCTTATATAGGTTAACTTGGCAACAAGAGAAAAAATCTCACCAAAATCAATTCCCTCAACCTAGGAATAAACCTTTTCTACTAACCGAGCTTTGTATTTCTCCACTTTTCCTTCTACATTTAGCTTCTTTTTAAATACCCATTTTCTGCCAATGGGATTTCTTCCATTCGGAAACTCCACTAGATCCCAAGCCTCATTCTTATCCAAATATTCCATTTCTTCATCCATGGCCCTTTTCCATAGATTTCCATCCTTTGAATCCACTGCCTCCCTGGAAGTTCTAGGATCATCATCAGTAATAGACAAAGCAAAATTTGAACAAAAATCAGATGGAGTATACCTTTCTGGTATCCTTCTTTCTCGAACTGATCTCCTCAATACTGGAGTATGATGATCTTCTTCTTCTGATTCTTGTTCTTCTATAGAGTCTGACTCATCATCCTTTAAATCAAATTCTATTGTATTTGGTTCTTCCTTACTTGGTAGGACTTCTTGTTTAACAACATCCTTCATTTCTCTAAATACCACATCTCGTCTATACACTGCCTTCTTAGTTTCTGGGTTCCAAAGCTTATAACCTTTGAGACCATCTTTATATCCAATAAAGATACACTTTTCGGCCTTCTTATCTAGCTTAATCTTGTTTTCCTTTGGAACACGAACATATGCATCACAACCAAATACCTTGAGATTTGTGAGAGAAGGTTCCTTACAATTCCATACCTCTTGTGGAGTCTTTTCATCCAACGCTGATGAGGGTGATCTATTGACCAGGTAACATGCAGTACCCACTGCCTCTGCACATAATTCTTTCCCTAACTCAGCACCACTGAGCATGCACCTTGCATTTTCCATCAGTGTCTTGTTCATCCTTTCTATGACTCCATTCTAATGAGGTGTATATGGAGTAGTCTTCTGCCTTGCTATACCACACTTCTTACAGAATTCTTCAAATTCATTCCCGCAGAACTCTCCGCCGTTATCTGTCCTCAGCACCTTAATTATTTTCTCTGTTTGATTCTCAACAAGAGCCTTAAACTCTTTAAACCTATCAAAGACTTCAGATTTCTTCCTGAGGAAATATATCCAAGTATTCCTCGAAAAGTCATCTATAAATGAGACATAGTACATAGATTTTCCCAATGATGGGACCGACACAGGTCCAAAAACATCACTGTGAACTAGCTATAAAATTCCTTCTTCCCTCGTTGCACCAGAGAGGAATCTTACCCAATTCTACTTCCCATATAGACAATGTTCACAGAAATCAAAATCCATAGAGCAGTTAGACATACCTTCAAGCATAACTTTACCATGTAGTAGTTGAAGACCCTTCTCTCTGATATGCCTCAGTCTTTGATGCCACAGCATAAAATTTTCTCCAGAGACTGTATGAGTTCTTTATTCTTCAACTCCAATATCAGGAAAAATGGAACTATTACACCCATCACTAATAATTCTTCCTTGCAGCTTATACAAAGTTCGAAATCGAGCTCCCTTCAGCAACACCATTGCTCCTCGAACCATCCTGCAGGTTTCCTTTTCAAATATTGTTTTTACCCCTACATCATCCATTTTTCTTACAAAAATCAAATTTCTAGCCAAACATGGGATTTGCAAAACACCATGAAGTGTTCTAATCCTTCCATCTATGAGCCTTCACTTGACTTTTCCTTGTCCTATGATTTTGGTTGTTGAATCATCACCTAAGAAAACATTACCTCCATCATACATTTCATATTTGCAGAACTACTCCCTGTGGGGAGTCATATGAAAGGATGCACTAGAGTCAACCAACCATGCCTCATTATATACATGTGTGCTTGAAGAATCCAAGTACACATCCCCTCCTTCTTCCTTGGAGGTCTTTTCTTCTCTAGAAGGAGATTCTTCAGATCCCTTCTTTTTCTCAATTTTGCATCTACACTGCTTCTTGTAGTGCCCTTCTTTTCCACATCTCCAACATACCTTTACAAACTTTCCAGGATATTTAGATCTACCCTTAGACTTAGATCTACCCTTTGATAACTTAGATCTATTTCTTTCCTAGGAACGCACTCTTGCAAATAATGTTTATGTTCTCTGTACTTCCATATTATTTTGTCTCATATCCTCCAACAAAAAGGATGAGACCACTTCATCAAACTTCAAGGAAGTTGTATTACTGCCTATGGCCACAACCAGACTATCCCAGGAGTCTGGTAAAGAACACAGTAAACTGATGCATTTATCTTCATTTGAAATTTTAATCTCAACATATACTAACTGACTTACAACAGTATTGAAGGTGTTCAAATGCTCTTCCACCGAGTCTTAATCTTTCATCCTTAGGTTATATAGCTTTTTTCTCATGAATAGTTTATTTACTAAGGACTTAAACTGATACAACTTCCCCAACTTTTCCCATAAATCCTTGGTTGTATCTTCCTCTGACACATTTAGTAATATTGAATCTGAGAGGCACAGTCAGATTGTGCTCTTTGCATTTCGATCCAACTTTTTCCAATCATCTGTTGAATTTCATGTAGGTGCAATACCTAGATCTACCACGATCCACTGATCTTTGTCCACCAACAGATCTTCCATCTTGAGCTTCCACAGCTCAAAACTTTTCCCATTAAACTTCTACATCTCCATCTTTGAATTGATTGCCATTTCTTTTCACCTGAAAAATCAATACCACAGATCTCCCACTATAATAAGGCTTATCACAGTCCTGAGCCAAAACCTTGACCACAAAGGCGCCCCCTTGAAGCCAACAAAGCTCTGATACCAAATGTAGATTTTAACCTTCTACAATATTTACTGCAAACATATTTCCAATAAAAGAACAGAAAAGATACAATGGCAAATACAAACATTACATAGAGATTTTTCCCCTAGAAACCCAAACCAGCAAAACCAACATATTCTATATTCATTCATAATGATAAATTGTTTACAATACAATATACATATAGGATCCAACGGCATTCAAAACCCTAACCCAATGACCTGTATTGGTCAACAACCCTAATTCCTTAACCGGAAATAGAAAACCATCGGCAAAAAACCATGCGCCGAAAAACCACCTAAATATGTGACACATTTCCCGAGGAAAAACAAATT
>JZKD02S1672694.1:1250011-1274072 GCA_000966675.3 Picea glauca
AAAGGAGGTTGCCCCCTCGAAGAGGCTTATTATCTGATATTATCTCTTTTTCAAGGCGTTGAGTACTTTTCTTGAAGTTTTTCTATGCTATATTGATGTTTGGTTCTTAACATGGAGCCAGATGTTATCCCCGATTTCTAGGGATAACTAGGAGATCATGTCTCGAGGCCCATAGGTCCTAGACATGGAGTACTGAGAGTAGTATTGACCTGAGCATGGCCCTGGAGGGCCCATATTTCTTCTTCTTCATTAGACCTATCCTATCAGCAGCAACAACATCCATCACCTTCAGCTTGGACTTATATCGGAGAAGACTCTTGCTCCATGAAGTAATTGGTCCAGGTATCATGGTATATGTCATGTTTGATCATTATAACTCTCAGATATATGCATCAGATTCCTTTCGTTTCTGATGACTTCTTGGATCTTACACTAACCAACTTGACCATGGTTGGGGGGATTAACAGGGTGCCCTAGCAAGCTTGTATCCATAGGTTTTGTTTAGCCACCAGGGGGGATTTTGAGGAGCCATCATCTGCTCCCACCATATTATCATTTTACATCTTATCTCCCATTCATCTATCCCATTCCCCTGGTCTGAGCATTAGGATGACCTATTTGTGGGGTTACACTTTATCTTATGGGAAGAAGGGGCTAAAGGCCCAGGGAGTAAAAGCAGCTGGTAAGAGATAAAATCCATAAAATAAAACCTAGAGATGCCTCACCCAGGGATCCCCGAGAAGGCAATAAAAAGCCTTTGATAAGAAATAAGAGGGACCCAAAGAAAAATAACAAAAGGGACAAGACTTAGCCAAGAGGATGGGGGGTCTCATCATGAGCCAACCAATTATGTTCATAGGTACCTAACAGTATGACATTGCCATTATCTGGTCACCACGCCATGGTAGTGACCTTGTTTGCATGGCCAAGGGAAAGGGGGTCTCATCACGAGCCAGCCTTATCATTTCTGTGAAAGTACTCATGGGTAAGACTATCAGCTCTGGTCACCACGCCAAGGCAGTGTCCTCTAGTTAGACCTTGAAATAAAAAGAAAGAAAAAGCAATGAATAAAAGAAAGAATAAAGACAATAAAGGGCTGGGAAAGAATTGCATCCATGACAAGTACAACTCACCTCCTACAAAGGCACCCACGAACAATATCCACCCTTGGTTTTTACTATGTCTGGGTATCCTTAAACCACACCACCTCATATTACATGGCTTGGATGATATCCTTTGGGAACTTTCCTTTTCTTATGGATGCTGGCCCAATAGGTTACCTTGTCTTTTTCTTCAGCTTTGTATAGTAGGTCAGTGTAATGTCTTTGAGCTATTATATGATATGATAGGGGTCTTATGCATGCATTTGATAAAATTAATGATGAAATATGATTGACATTTCTGTGATCCTGAGGACTAATGAGCCCATGGAGGGAAACGTTTTTGATGTGCAGGACCATACCCGATGGACATGTACCAGGTGGACCGGTACACATGGGGAGATGATCAGTTTGGACCTCTATTGGGCTGAAGAGCCCATTAGATGGTTGTTGGGACCTCATCAGGGGCAGAGACAGGACAATGATTGATCGAGCATTTTTATGAGAGAAGAAGAAGGACGTTTTCAGCCAGGAAGCCTTGGCTGAGCCTAGCCTTAGGGGGTTGACCCATTGCAGGTGGAATGGGTCCCTCTGTTGACCAGGACGTCCTCTAGAGCTCCTTGACGTCACCTCCAGCGTGTGGTAGCTTTACAGGGTAGTTTGGCACGTGTGGCAGAGTTTGGATACCCAGAGAGGGCCAACATTTGTCTTCTAGTGCTGAGATTTGCCCTAAAAAGGGCCAACGTCTCCCTCAGAGGGGCTAGACGTCCTGCTTACTGCTCATTTAGGGTTTTATATAGCAGTTAAATGTAAAACAATATGATTTTTAGTATTCAGCCTTGTCGACTGTTTTAATGACCTAATTTTTAATTAAGGGTCATTGGATGATATAAATTGAGGATGTTTTCCCTCATTTTAACATAACACACTTCACTCACACAAGTGAGATCTGATTTTTTCACCCTACTAGGGTAGATTTGTTGTCTAAAGTGAGGCGCACTTGCTATTGGAAGGAAATATTTGGCATTTATGGCATTTCTCTCAAGGAAGGTTTACAACTAGGGTTTGCTTGTTCTTTTCTTCATGACATGTAAGTAAATTTTCTTGCAAAACTTTTTAAGTGAATGGTTGTAGGTATAATTTCTTGCATTTTCTTATTCTGTTGCTGATTTAAAACCCTAGGTAACAAGCACACAAGTAGGCTATTGTTACATGTCCCCTTGTTGAGAAATATTTTTCAGCCATTGAAGAACAGAGATAGAGCCTAGCCATTGCTACACTTGTCTTATTTCTTCTGAGCTAGCATTGAAGTCTATAAGTTGAAAAGAGGAGACGTCCTAGGCCTAGATTGCCTACACCTAGGGTTTTCACCTTCTAGGGTTTGAAAGCCTTGTTGTTGCAACACTTTCTCCCTTAGATTTGTGATTTAGGCTAGCCATTTTGCCAAGTTAATTTAGAGAAGGAGGAAAGAGCACGAGGCCTTGCTTAAGTAGCACCAGAGTGAGCCTCTTTCCCCTAGGGTTTTGATTCTAGGGCCCTGCCTTTGCAGCACCATAGAACCCTACCTTCTAGTTTCTAAATTATCATCCTTTCAAGACCTCGTGCCCTTATCTTTGACTCCATTTACCCTAAGGCACTGATTTGATCTCCAACGTTGAAGTTTTAGTGTGAAAAATTACCTTTAAAACTTTAAATTCTAAAACCCTAACTAACATTGCTAACCTAATTAAAGCTGACGTCATAGTTGAATATCTCATCTTGATGTAGAAAAAGTGTAATATAAGCAATTAAATGATGATTTGAAGCATTTATTGAGTAAATGGTTGATTGAACATATTGTCGGCTTAGTCATCTTGGTAGATATTGATGAATTGATAATCTTTCAGAAGCTAATTAACAAAACGTTGACTTCATCTTATATCTATTGCATTTCTTATTGCATAATATCAGATAGTTAAAGAAGTACTAACCCTTTGAGTTATAACCTGCATATATATATATATTGTGTTGCTATTGTCTTGTTCCGGGTAGGTGTTTTCAATAGGGCATACACTTCTTTTATTGGCTAATTAGCCAAGCTATCTAACATTGGTGGTAACCTGTGAGGAGGAAACTCTAAAAACTTGACCTTGTATCTTTTGCCTCTTCAAACCCTAGGTTACCGGGGATGTCTCCCCTGGGCTAACCTCCCTAAACAGAAAGAACCTCCCCATCGAGGTGACATTGGGTGGGGAAGGTTCTTGTTGCGCCAGTTTATCCTCTATCCTTTAGCCTGTGACCTAAGCTAAAAACTGTGCGATAACAGATCCCATTGAGAAACACAGTTTTTACATCCATCTGATGAATGCGCTAGCCCATATGCGCTAAGAGTGAAAAGAAGGATCTTATGGAATATTACCTTGTGAAAAGTGCAAAGGTCTCATCATAATCTATCCCCTCGATCTGTGAGAAGCCCCAGGCCACAAATCTGGCCTTTTATTTCTCCACACTCCCATCAAAATCTTGCTTTACCTTGTATATCCATCTCGAACCTACCATTGATTTGTCGAACGGTCTTGGGACAATTTCCCATGCACTATTTTTGACAATGGAGTGATACTCCTCCACCATTGCATCTACCCATGTGGGCTCCTGCACTACTTCCTGAAAGGAATATGGCTCAGTCACAATACATTTTCTCATGAGAGCCATGTATCCAGTAAATCAATTAGGAGACTGTCTCTGTCTGTGCTTTGAAGTAAGGGCTCCTACATTATGTGCAACATCTAGTCTGAATCTATCAACTTCGTGGTGTGCTTTATGCCATTTCTGATGGATGGATATGCATGAGTGGATTCCTCCACTCCATGAACCTCCTCATTTGGCTGATCCACATCTTGAGACTCATCTTTGGGAACCAACAGTTCCTCCTCTGCATGCAAGTCCAACTCCCTCTCAAGCGACAACCGCATGGATTTCCCCTGATCGAATTTTATATCCCGTTGCATAACAGTCATCTTACTGTTAGGAAAATACACATGATAATTATGGGGTGTTTCTGTGTATCCCACAAATATCCAAACTTCAGCAGTCAACTCCAGCTTCTTCCTGGCGTCCTTGGTCACATGCACATAAACAGATGAGCCAAAAATCTTAAAATGAGAAACATCAGGTTTCTTACCAGTGAAAGCTTCTTCAGGTGTACTCATGCCAAGTACTCTATGAGGAAAACAATTTTCAACATAAACCACAGTGTTGCATGCTTCCACCCACAAATGCATTGGTAGGCCCTGATCATGCAACATCGCTCGTGCTACACCCACGATAATTATGTTCTTCCTCTCTGCGACCCCGGTTTGTTGTGGGTTATGAGGCGCTATGAGTTCTCTTTGAATTAGTTAGAGATGTATTCTCCACCATTATCACTCCTCAGAGCTTTTACTTTCTTCACCGACTCTTTCTCACCAATGAGTTAAAGTAATAAAACTTTGGGAATGTTTGATCCTTCTTCTGCATGAAGAAGATCCAACATTTACGAAAAAATTCATCAACAAAAATAACATAATACTTATGTTTTTCTATTGAAGCAACTGAGAATGGTCCACACACATCTGTCTGAACTCTCTCCAGGATCACCGATGCACGGTTCTCCTTTTCATGAAAGGTGTAATTTACATACTTCCCCATGGTTCAAACCTTGCACTAATCTAATTGAGCAAGTGTTCCCATTGGAAGTCTAGTAGATATTTGCTGCATGATTTTCAAGGCTCCATGATGAAGATGGCCCAATTGCCTGTGTCATAATTCACCCTCATATCGACGCACCACTTTTTCTGCCTTTCCCATCATGGAAGTGCAACCATATACCTCCATCTTGTAGAGATTCTTAACTCGAATCCCTATCCTCTTGACTTGACCCATTGTTTTATGTCGCATAAAAGATTTTCCATCATTGAAAACAATGTCATAGCCTCTGTCCTCCAACATTGTGACTGAGACTAGGTTTTTCTTTAGACCCGGAACATGCATAACATATTTCAATTGAAATGGTTTACCTGACTCCCTTTGAAAGGTAATGGAACCAGTTCCAGTCGCACTGTATCGTCCATTGTCACCCATATCTATATGCATTTTGAGATATTTTTCCTCCAAGTCACTGAAAAGCTCATTATCTCCCGTCATGTGGAAGGAAGTGCCACTATCAAAATACCACACCGATCCCAATTCACTTGACACCATGCATGCGATTAAGGAGAAGTCATGTTCAAATTGCGAGGCCAGGGCCTCACCAGCTATAGCTCCAACAACCTTCTTGTTCTTCTTCTTCTGTAGACAGTTAGTAGCGAGATGCCCATGTTCGTGACAGTGAAAACACTTCACTTTGGAAAAATCCAACTTCTTGACTTTAGACTTGGATTTTGAATGGAATTTATTCCCCTTCCCCTTCCTTGACTTAGAATCCAAATCACAATCCTCTTCTTCATCATGCTTTGATGAAGAGCCATCTCTGTTGTTTTTCCTAAACTCCTCCTGCACTAGATTTGACCATAGTCGTTCCCAAACTGGCAATTTTTCCCTTCCATTGACAGCGTCTTGATAACTGTGCCAACTCTTGGGAAGTCCTAGGAGTGCCAAGATCACCAACTAATCATTAGATATTGTTATTCCCACACTTCCCAGCTCATCCCGACATTGGAGAAACTTCGTGAGATATTTTGGAATGGAGTCGCCCTTCTCCATCTTGATCTTCTTGAGTTTATCTTTGAGCACCAATTTCGTATGGTCACTGCTCTTTTGGAATAGATCCGTCAAATCCTTCCACATTTCATATGGTGTGGATTTCCCATGGAGGTTTGAGACAATGTGGTCTCATACTCCCTCCAACAAGATCCTCCTCGCCTTTGCCACTTTCTTTTTCCATGCATCAAGATTTGCAGCATCTACAACATCTGGCTTAGGAACATCTTTGTTAATGAATTCCTTCAAGCCATTGTCTTCGAGTACTGCCTCCATCCTGTCCTTCCAAGCATTGTAGTTTGATCTTCCCTTGAGTTAATACTCTAACCTCAAGCCATTGAAATCCATTTTTATCATGAATCAGCTGTAGCACCAAGAAAGTCTTTCTGCAAATTCAAATTCTATCCAGTCACAAACTTAGCTTCCGCAATTTCCTAGGCTCTGATACCATGTAGAAATTTCAATACAAATTATGTATTCCTTGTATTCTCCTGATCTAACAATTATATTCCATTATTAAATACAAAATTGCTTCTATAAATGTTCTTGCATAATTTAAAACACATTCGCCAATTGCAATATCAAGAAGAAAGATCAATCACACATAACACAGATGTTTTTACTGGGAAAGAATAAAGCTAAAAACCCCACTGTCATATATTATGTATATATCATGGATCATGAAACAATCTCATACAAAAATCTAATCCAAGATCTCTTAGTACAATATAGAATTGTCTTACACTGTCATGCAAAAATTGGCAAATTCATGTGCCAATTTACTGCCTCCAAACAACCTGTCTCCTCTGTGCAATCCCTGCTAATGGAAATCCCTACAAATGAATCAAATCCTCTTGAATAGGCTATGCATGCCTCATTGGAACATACAATGTGTGTGTGTGGTTTCATGAGTGCACTCACTAAAGTCACAACTGATAGTCAAACTGTCCCTTTCACTTGTAATCTCAACTAGGTCTCCACTGGATCTGACATGCATGTAGTTAACAGTGGTAAATTTTCAGTTACATGTGAGATCACTGATTGTGAATTAATTAATAATTAATTCACTGATCTCTCACTAGTGTAAGTTCAGTTACAACTTGTACAACTGAGCTTAACTCACTTAACTTAGTTAAACTACTTTACAACTCACATAACTACACATATAACTCTGTTACAACTTCGAATCGCTTAGTTACAACTAATTCGACTTGCATGTCCCACTAGTCAACCTTTGAACTCGAATTTCCTATAGGTAATTGATTTGCCACTTTAGTTAACTATTTCCAAGTGCTCATTGAGAATATATTAATTATTTATTGTCCAACTATTATTAAGGGATAATAATAGTCGACATACATCTATAAATAGAATTTTCTCACCATCTATAAATAGACATCATCTATAAATATAATTTTCTCATCATCTAAAAATAGAATTCCACCTAAAAATAGCCTGAGGCTCCATCCTAGTGTAGGTGCATAATTTTCACTAGGATCTTCTTGTTGAATCTCAACAGACCAAGACTGTCACAAAGCTTGGGATCAGGGCTATGAGTTCCATTTTAGTTGGTTGCTGATCCTCATCGCTTTCATTTCTTGGGAGATGATGGAAGGTGGTAATTTCCCTGAAATAGATCCATCCAAACCCTTAGCCATGAAGTTCACCTCGCTCTGGTATTCGAGCGATATGGGAAAAAAATGGTAGTCAAACACGGTGTTCCACACCTACTACCTGTAGTTAAAGAGGGCTATTGAGGCTGTCCCTCGTATGATGCCGAACACCCTGTACAGATTCAGGCCATTTGTGAAGTTCCATGCAGACATACATTTTATCGATATCACTGTGTGCGGAGATGAACACAAAGAAGTACTATAGATTTATTACAAGCTCACAGAGGAGGAACTAGAAAAAATAACTAAGGAACGACCTATAGAGCTCCTTATCCCTGTTGACCCTGCAAAAATGTCTGATCCCTAACTAATCAGAATCCCGATGGTCACTCGAGAAGGGCATGATACACCTGGAACTAGAAGAAGGAAGAAGATAGAAGAGGTACAGAAGCTGAACAACGCATCCGAAGAGACTGCTTCAGAATCACCTAGTGGAGGAGGTGATGACGAAGTAGAAAAAGAAGAGAACAATGGAAAATATTATCAACAGAAGCAAGGCGAAGTAACACCACCACAGAATCCCCCTGATGACACAGATCCGTCTCACAAAAGAAAGGTTTCTCTCACAAAACCCACATCGTGGAAGAAGTCAAAATCCAGTAAGACTAAGTTGCAGACTGTGCTCACGCTCGATGACTTCAACTTCATCATCGCAGTTGTATTAGATGCCTCAGAAGATATTTTGCAGAGAAATGAAGCTAAGAAAGAGACCATGTATGAAAGAATTGAAGAAAAATTGTGAGGGGTACAACATGACCTTCACTCCAGCCGCGCAGTGTCTACTACACCCCCACCATCAGAAGAACCAACGTTGGGAGATGAGCCTACCCAACTCCGTAGACTAGCCAATGCGACTGAAGCTCGCCTTCGTCGTGCACAGGAAGAAACATAACAGGACACAGTGGCCCTGAAGCAAGAAAAGGAGGAAGTGATAGAGAAACGTCGAGTTGCACAGCAAGAGAAGGACGACCTACAAACAAAGTACGAAGAGGAGAGAGTGTAGATCCAGCATGACAAAGAACAACTGCTCACAGAGTAGGTTGGAGTAAAAGAAGCAGTTAGCAGAGCACTTTTCTCTATGAAGGGCTTAGAGCAAAAGGAGGAAGACCCAATGGAGCATCAAGTAGTGAAGCTTTCTAAAGCCATCCAACAGATTCAACAGAGGACAACATATCTAGAGATACAAACAGTAACAAGAACCCGTAGGATGTGTGAGACCAAAGAGAAGCCACTTCCCGTAGCGTAGTTGAGAGGATCAGAGCATTAGCTTTGGAATTTAAACAACTTAGCAGTAGAAGTGTGTAGACTTATGAGAAACTTACTGAGGACCCTTAACTGAAGACACTGGAGTCACAAATCTAGGAGGCAAAGCAGTAAGCGGCGACAGTACAAGCATAGTTGAAGCTCCTGTCAGTAGTTGAGAGAATGAAAATATCCCAGGAATAGTGCACTACTCAACAACAGGTCCATACCATACAAAGAAAAGTCATGGAAGTGACTCAGAGGCTCCAACCAATCGAGGACGAAGCTTGCCAACTGTTTGAGGAGATTGAAGGCCAAGGAGAAGAGCTGGAACAAGTAGTCACTTCAGTAGAATATTGCTTATAGGGACCTGTGAATGAGGTAGTTATTCAAGAGTTCACCGAGTAGGAGACCTTGGCGCAGCAGCAGGTCGAAGTAGCTCGAGCCAAGCTCGAGGATTTTGAGGCAGAATTACCCAGAGCAGAGTGACTGGGGACGAGTCACAGGTGAGTGTTGAGGACTTGTTGGCCCTTGACCAAGTTTGGATATCCTTGGTCAGGTTTGACCTTTTTTGGGACTTTGATAGGCTGTTGAAGGTGGAGCTCAAGTTGAAGCAGAGATCATGGTATCTCGGCCCCTTGTTTAGGGATTTTTGGGTTTTGGGCTTATGTAATAGGTATGGGGATGTCGACCCATGGGTTTACCCATTCTCAGGCCTCTTTTGTAATGTATAAATAGATAGCTAGGCGATGTAAGTAGGTTGGTGCCATGCTAATACACTAGAGCTATGTGTGTGATATTGTGCTAAGTGCAAATGATAGTTGTAAATGCTTTGTGCATGTTGTGTTGGACACTTGCAGAGATAAGTGCAAGTGGATGTAATAAATTGTGTAGATTGTAAGAGGGATTTGTGCTATAACCTAGCTCGGGGAAGGAGGATCTGGTGGAGTGCGCACAGATCTCTTGTCCTATGTGGAGTAGGATCTTGTGGCTCTGTGCATGTAGATGATTGAAAAAAGACAATAAAGAAGAAGAAGAGTTGGTGGACATAGCCCTAGGCTGGGGGTGAACCACGTATATCCTGTGTTGTGGTTGATTTGTGCATTATGATTGTTTTATTGTTCATATGATTTATGCTTAGTGTAGTAATGTATGTTTAGATGTATCTGATAGGATAACTTAGTTCTTGGTGATGTAAATAAGTACCAAATCTAACCTATTTTGATGTGCTTAGTGCTTGAATGTGTTGGATCTTATTGAATACTACGTTATGCTCTAATTAGGGTTTATCTGTGCTATAGACAAAGGATAAATACTAGTGAACGATAACTTCTAAGTTCTCTGTTGAGGTGTTGTAATCACATATCTATGTCCCAGCTAGGTTGCAGACGTTTGAGTCCTGCAACCACCCCTGGCTATACCTCGGGTGAGACTTTATCTGCTTTGCAGGTGTTGCTGAAAGGGCCGATAGTTAGGGCTTTGTTGGTGCACTGTTGAAGCATTGAACTCTGGGACTTCCCCTATGCCAACAGACTCCCAAGGTACCCCAGTACAATCCAACGAATGAAAATAAATGAGTTTAAGTCGAACACTTGATGGAATCTTCCAATCATGGGTCAATGATGTGAACCCACTATTGAAAGCGAAGAAACCTTCCATTGAGGCATGCATTCTCTAAGGTACTGAAATATTTCAAAGTCTTAATCTCAGATAATTTGTTGAAGTCATAAGGAAAAGACTCATCACAGGAGGGCCTTGATGTATCCCCCATCAATGACATGAAATATGTAACATATTTGAGGCAGATCAGAGTATGAAGTGATTCAAAACTGACACAGGGAAGGCTGACATGGTAGAACATTTATAACTGCAGATGACCAACTCAATAGAAGGCTAGTGTCAAAACATTTGAATTCTCTTGAACATATGAATGACACAACAATGGTCTTGGAAACATTGACTCAAGGAGGACCCAACATATGGACATGCATATGGTCAAACGAGAGACAAATAGATTTCCCAACCCGGATACAATGATGAAGGGGGTTGTCATGTTTAAGAGCAACTATTACTGCCACTAACACAAATTCAGAGACACATTTCTTTCTCAATTTTCCCCCACCATTTCTGGCGAGTACCTCTTTATTTTTACGCAAGCTTGAGGAGGATAACATATGCTTGTTGATGTAAGCTCATCCTTCAGATGAGTTCCTCGGAGTATGTTTAATGAACCCTAAGAAGGAGTGGTTCGATCCCATATGGGTCTTTGAGTCCAAAGCGAGAAAACTCAGGGGTTTTTCAATTTTAGAGAGTCTAAAAAACACTTAAAGAGAACTTCACCAGTTCATTTTTTGTAAATTAATCTGACAAGACTGAAAAAGTGATAACCTACCGCTCATCAGATGTTTTCTTCAAATACTTTTACAAGTGTGAAAAGAACAAGGTTGCTCGACAATCTTTTCAGGTTTAGGGAGCGTGAAAAGAGATTAAAGGATACTCAATAGGATTTGTTTTTCATGTCACCATTATGAGTTTGAAAAAATGACAAAAGACTACTCGATTACGTTCTCATGGTTTTACGAGCATGAGAAAGAACTAAGACTCTGCTCGGAGTTTTTCTTGAAAAACCCTAAAAGGATATGTACATGCGACAAATAAAAACAAACCAAAAAAGCGGACCCTTGTTCCAACGTTTCACCTCTAGACTTTTCAATCTGCAAAAAATCAATCGCTTGTAAAGTTGTTAGGACTTTAGGGTTTGGATGAAGCATAAAAAATAATATAATATACAAATGAAAAGTAATAAAAATCAATAAAATAGGTAAAAAACCACATTTTACTATTTCATTTGTAACTTCACCCAAACATTGCTCCAAACCCTCTTTTTACCTCAATTTTCAACTGCATATTGCGGAGTGCATGGATGATCATTTCACGAATCGTCTTCATAGAAAAGGTAATCTTCATCTCCTTCATCTTTTCATGGATTAAAAATTGTTTTTTATTGGCTAAAAATGTGCTTTTGGGTTGATTTTTGGGGGTTACCCATGCGTTGAGGTCATCGCAGGTGCCCTATATTGGGACGTGCAAAAATCTAGGATCATCGTAGGTGCCCTTAAAGATAGGGTGCGATGACGCCACACTGTGAAAATGAACAGGCTTGCGATGACCGCAACCCAAAATTTCAAAAGATGAATACAAAAAAGGAAAGCCCCCAGGAAAGAAAATTATGTTGCTAATCTCTTTTTATGGTTCCTTGGGAGGTCTTCCATGGTCAAGGTGTTAGAATAGCATGAGAGAGAGCACAAAGAAGAATAATACTTCGTCGGGAATGACCCAAGAACAATTATGGACCTCCAACAGTGTGGGTTGTTGAAATTCTTCAAGATTCAGGGTATGAGGTCCCAACTGAGACTCCTTGGGTACTTAGTTCACATGTGGGATATGAACGAGCAAGAATTTCATGTGGGTGACCACACACTCACCATATATATCGAGTATATCTATTTCCTAACAGGACTGTCTCGTCATGGATCACGGGTGACACTTACAGGTAGTAGGGGTGGCTGTGAGCCTATGAACCACTACACCAGTGAACATTGTGTGCTGAGTACCCAGAAACATAGCAGTAAGGTCGTGTTGATGGGCAAAAATGATTTCTCATCAACTAGAAGAGAAATTCCGGTCCGAGGTTGTCTAATTAACCCAAGCCATTTGGATTGACTCACTCTGATGGGTTTAACGACTCCGTTGGAGAATCTAAAATCCTAAAAGAAACAAATACATGAAACACAGAAACAAAATAACTCACGAATTACTAATTACTAATTACTAATATATATATGTACACACACACAAACACACACACATACATACAACTTATTTAAACAATATTTATATGATAGGTCTGTTTATCTAATTTATATATACAAGATATACAAATTATGAGTTTTAATCTGAACTCATAAAAAATCAAATGTAAAAATGGTTCTTTTGATGAAAGTAGATAAATAAAGCAAAAAGTACTATTTCTTTTTGGTTTGTTTTTAATCTATATGCATCTGTAAGATTAAATATCAAACTACTATTTAAACAAAAAAATGTAGACAGTGAAAATTATACTAAATATAAGAATTTCTATAATAAATAAGCCAATAAAAAGGAACAGACTAACCTATTAATCACTTGAAGAGTATGCATCCAACTATTTGTATAAATTGTACATCAGTCCATCCATGAGATAAATCTGCTGTGCATCTTCACACTGTTTGGAATAAACGCCAAATTGTACATTGACTGGTGTATTTAATTGATAAAACGATAGAATGCAAAATAATAATTGTGATATAATAGACTGCAAGTAATAACACATAAGATAAATCCGACAGTTACATCTTGCATTTAATCAGTCAACATGTTTAAGGTAAACCTTATAATATGAATTGAATGATTATTCACTATTTTCATATAACTGAAGCATAAAATCGTGAATTGTGAAAGAAAAACTATCTTGACGACATGATAATATGTGAAGACGAAAGCTATCGACAATCATCAAATGATCAAGATAAACAAATTATAGACAACAACAACATTTACAAACAGCTAAGGTAGAAATGTAAACATATGTTATGTCCAAATTTGAGTATAAGCTTGTTCACAACTAGCCCGAGGCCAAGATGATGTAATTACAAAAATAATGGGTTTTTAAAGACTTCAGAAAGGTAACTGTTTCCTCTTCTGAGATCAGATATTGATTACAAAAATAAAAGGGGGATACAACCATCCAGATCATACTAAATCCTCTAAATCTAACAAAAGTTTGTTTCTATTCATACAAAATGTATCAAAGATATGACTAGCAAGTCTCAAAGATGCCTCAGTTCAATTGGTAACCATGAACTCCTGAATATCCTGAAAGGAAAAGGAAAAATAGAAAGATTTAGATACACATTCAAGCATTAATTTGCAAATTTCAAATTAACATAACTGGCTACAGAATCTGGTGATTCTACAGCTAGTTATTTTAGTAAATGAAATCCAATTTATTGTAAGAATAAAGCAATCTAGTTTTAACAAATAATCCTATTTTAAGATAAAAGGATCATATCTCCAACTGTAAGATCAAATCGCATCGGACAATCTTGGAATTTACTATAGCTGTTGCAGCCTCAACATTTTTAAATATTACATTGCCTATAGTCTTCATACGTTTCTCTTTTCCTTGAATGACAGACTCGAGCTTATGGTTTTTATTAGTTAAGGCATCAATCTGATCAGTGAGAGCCTTAACCTGTGACTGTAGAATGGGTACATCAGTGTAGTATTTATCGATCCATAAATGGCTAACTTCACACTTCGACTGAGCGACGGTCTCTTGGGAACAAACATGATTGTGAACTAGAGCATCTTCCACACGGACAGTAGATTCATTACCCAATTTAATACCAGGAAACTTTGCATTATGTTTCAGACAGGGAGGTAAATTGTCCACAAAGTTGTAGGGACGATCGAGGTGTGGCTCGAACGAAAGAGGGTCTTCTTCAGCAAGGAACCTATCGATTTCAGAGTTCGAAATCTCATGGAACTCGATCATGCTGATTGAGCTCGCATGAGAGTTCGACTTGTTATGTAGCCTCCTCAAAATTAGCCTCTCATCTCTCCTGTTCTTAAAATTTATATCAACATTGCTTTTAGATATCTTGCCTGTAGATTTCTTTAAATTTTTAACAGAGTCATTAATATGTGTAGCTTTCCCATAGGTCTGTGCAATAACCTTTGGATCGAGTAAGAGTTTGCTGTAGGAGGCTGAGACACAGGCCTAGGTAGGTGAGAGGGGCACGATAGGGTAGATTAGGGTTTCTTCAATCACATACTTGTCGATCTCTTTAACATTGGGATTAGAGAAACCATTTCTGATTAAAAATGAGTCCCAATTATTGTTCTGCAATTCTAATTGATGCACAAGCAAGATTTTTATTAAGCCATGATGGAAGAGACTCGAGTCTGATCGTTTCTTTCTATACCTTTTGCCCATTTTATAAAGGCTCCTCAATAAATAATACGACATGTTCAAAGGAAACCTTATGAAAATCATAAGAAGACGTAGATGGTACAGAAACACAAGACCAAAATGTCCTTCATAGGTGACAAACTATTTTAACACAACAAGCAGATGGTTCCATCAAGATTTTAGGAAGGAGATGGGCATACCTTTGTCACATCCTTTTATCTTCCGAGATGTAAAGAGAAGATTCCAAGGAACCTCTTCCACCTTTTCATTTTTGAACCACCTTTGACCGCTTGCAAGGAGTCCTGTAGCTTGACTCAAGAAATCCTCTGTAACCTCAAGTTGGACATCACCCACCTTAGCTCTACACCCATCAAAGGAGAAATCTCTACACCCATCAAAGGAGAAAGCGAATTCCTTAGAAATTTGTAAATTGAAACCCTGAAATGTTCTAAGGAAAACGAGCGAACCATTACTCTCCATATCTTCTCTGGCATCGTCATATAAGAGAAAAGTTTGAGTGCCATTAGGTTCGAATCTAACGACAAGAGCCATGTTGAATTAACGGGCAATTAATCAGGCACAATGCGTGGGGAGGGTTTGTGAGAACAGAGTAGAGCCATACCTCGAGCCCGAGAAACACCAAAAGTGAAAGACGTATGAGCAGAAAACTCATAACGATAAGATGGGTGTTAATTGAAATGCATGCAGAGAGGCTTTGCAAAGCCCAAGACTAGTCTTGGAAATGATGGCTGACTGCAAATCATATTGCCACCTTTCAGAAAGTACAAGCTAGGACCAGAGCATTAAAATAAAATAAGTGCGAGACATAGTGGGTTCGATTATATGGTTTGGGAGGTTGAAAATCGAAAATAAAAAACCTAGTAATGAGGAAACATATAACCAAGAATCAAACAAAAAAAACCATACCAATGCTCAAATCAAAAGGTCTTTTGTTGATATAACTATCAATCCCTAAGCATGCTTGGTATTCAAAGAATCGAACAAAAGGAAATAGTCTTCATAGCAAGAAACATGGATTCATTAATAGACTGTAGCGACATCTTACCTTTCATAGATCTTTAAAATGTAATGGTATCCACAGTCGTAAGTTTTTTTAAATGCTTCGTCTTCATGCTTTTAGTCATGAACGAAGCATGAAAAACAACAATAGGGGGAAAACTGAAAACTTACCATTTTCATGGAGAAAATTGCTTATGAAGAACAAAAGGATGTGTGACCCTTGTTAGGCAGTTACATAGATCATTTACTTTATATAAAAAGTTAAGAATATATTGAGTTGCCAACAATGGCGACATGCTGGGAGAAGCAGTTATCTCTGTAATACAAACGAGTTCAGGTTAGAGAAATCTGAAAGAGTTCAAATCGAAGAGAAACTAAAAGGTTATTTGAACATCTTTAATAATCATGATGCAGTCCAGTTTCATATATCTTTTGTTTTAAAAAGAATGGAATCTGGTGACAAACTTCGCAAGAGAATCCACGACGTTTAAGTTAATGTCTCCAATATTGTTGATAGGGCCACTGCTGCCAACATGCGTTCATAGCCTCGACAGGGATGTCAATTAACCGACTCTGATGTCTATGTCCTATCTAAGAAATTTCAAATCAGAACGAAGGACGCTTATGGCCAAAAAAGAAGATTCATACCTGACAATTTTCTTTTACCTGACATTGCTTCGCTGCCAACGAGCCTGTTAAGTACCCCGAAGAAGTTTTCTTGGTGTCATGCATGCATTTACCCGCTACCAGCAGACCTATTCAGTGTCCCGGTGGGTTTACAAACACTTCCCACAACTCTCTGAGAGATTATTCACATTCTGATATAGTTTTAAAGATATTCAACAGAGCGGGGTGACGTTGAAAATTCCAATTTTTTAACACAACTTAATATTTCATAGGCCTTTAAATTTTTCTTGCTAACCTTCATCAAGATCTGAAAAATAGTTCATTGATAAAACTAATTTTCAAGGACAGGGAGACATCATTGAGTTGCTTTCTTAAAGAGCAGGGACAATCTAAAGAGATTTTTTAAAGATAGTCGCGAATACTTTCAAGTGCAAATTGAAACCGAGGAATTGACTTTCAAACAAAATGTCATCTTTAACTAGCCTACAATTTTAGAGAAAGACAACAATTGATGTTCTGACAACCTTTGACAGTTATTTTGAGATGAATCATTCTATTCTTTTTGTCTGAGATAGATTGTAATATAGGCATGTTTGACTCAAAAGGACTGATGAACCAAAAATGAAAACAAAAACAAACCAGCAAAGAAAAATAGACAACAAAGATGTCAATTAAAGATGTCAATTAGCCTCAGCAGGGATGTCATTTAACCGACTCTGATGTCTATGTCCTATCTAAGAAATTTCAAATCAGAACGAAGGACACTTATGGCCAAAAAAGAAGATTCATACCTGACAATTTTCTTTTACCTGACATTGCTTCGCTGCCAACGAGCCTGTTAAGTACCCCGAAGAAGTTTTCTTGGTTTCATGCATGCATTTGCCCGCTACCAGCAGACCTATTCAGTGTCCCGGTGGGTTTACAAACACTTCCCACAGCTCTCTGAGAGATTATTCACATTCTGATATAGTTTTAAAGATATTCAACAGAGCGGGGTGACGTTGAAAATTCCAATTTTTTAACACAACTTAATATTTCATAGGCCTTTAAATTTTTCTTGCTAACCTTCATCAAGATCTGAAAAATAGTTCATTGATAAAACTAATTTTCAAGGACAGGGAGACATCATTGAGTTGCTTTCTTAAAGAGCAGGGACAATCTAAGGAGTTTTTTTAAAGATAGTCGCGAATACTTTCAAGTGCAAATTGAAACCGAGGAATCGACTTTCAAACAAAATGTCATCTTTAACTAGCCTACAATTTTAGAGAAAGACAACAATTGATGTTCTGACAACCTTTGACAGTTATTTCGAGATGAATCATTCTATTCTCTTTGTCTGAGCTAGATTGTAATATAGGCATGTTTGACTCAAAAGGACTGATGAACCAAAAATGAAAACAAAAACAAACCAGCAAAGAAAAATAGACAACAAAGAAATCAAAATGGAAAAAATATGTACAAAAGGTGTATCGGAGAGTTGTCAAGTGAAATACCTTTTGAGAGCTTGTCCATTCACTGGGAAGGTGTCTGACTGTCCCTCTAAATTCTGCAGGAAGAAAGAACTGGGACCTAGTTTTTCAGCAATTAAAAATGGTCCCAACCACAAGTTTTGGAACTTAGTATGTTCGCCTTTACCCTCATGAGGTTTGTCCCACTTAAGGACAAGATCACCTACCTCAAAATTTCTGTCTGAGGCAGAATTGGAATCAAACCAGTTTTTGACAATGAGTTGATGTTGATCCAATTTTTGGTTTGCTTGAGCCCTTACTTCCTCTAATTTCAGCAAAGCATTAATCCGACTTTCCAAAGGAGGACAATCTTCTTCATGAACCTTCTGTGATAACTGTAGAGATGGAAGAAGAAAATGTGGTGGAAGAATCTATTCCCTGCCGTAAACGAGAAAAAAGGGGGAATTGCCAACAACAATTTTAGGAGTTACCCTATCAACCCAGATTGCATTAAATAGTGCATTATGCCAGTTTTTGTGGTTTTCGAAGACCGTTCTCTTGATGATCTTGATCAGGTTTTTATTAGTTGATTCCGCCAAACCATTACCTTGGGGTTAATAGCTGGCACAATACTTTAATTTTATTCCTTTTTCTAAAGTGAAATCACTCATTTCGAGAGACGAAAAATAGAAATCATTATCGAACACTAGGCATTCAGGAATACCAAAATGAGTGATAATATTTGAATTCAGAAAAGATATTACTTGGCTGGTGTTTACCACTTTTAATGGTGTGGCCTCTGACCATCTGGTGAAATAATCTGTGTCCGTTATGATGTATTTATGCTACTGCACGGAGGTGGGGTTGATTGGCCCTATAATGTTAAGGTCCCATTGCTGAAAAGGGGAGTCTACCGAGACAGGTTGCAGCGGGAATGCTGACTTCTGTACTCGTCTAGAAGCCTTTTTACAGATTACACACTTGTGGAATAACGCATGGGCATCTTTGAAAAGAGTAGGCCAATAATATCCTTCCCTTAATACTTTGTGGGTAGTGGTGTCTCCACCGAAATGCCCACCAGCTTCCCTTGCATGTAATTCTAATAAGACTTTATCTGCCTCATGTTTTTCTAGACAACGCATAAGTATTCCATCAAAATTTTGGTGAAACAATATGCCATTTACCAGCTGAAAAGAAGAAGATTTTAATCTTAATGCTCTCCTCTTTTTTAGATCAAGGTGACGGGGAGATGATCCATGAATTAGATAAAATTTGATGTCATCATGCCAAGGACTAGTAAGATTTTGTGCACAACAGATTTCATTTTGATTAGGCTGATCTTGAATTAACATATCAGTTTTATTCTGTTGTTCTATAGCTGAATCAACGACCAATTTACATAAACCTTGGCCTCTAACAATTTGTGTTGGAGTGATTTCAAGGTCATATTCTTGTAAGGAAGTGACCCAGTTTTCCCTTTTTTCACCTAGTTCTTTCTGTACTAACAAATTTCTGACAACAGGGTAAGGGACAATGATTTTTGTCCTAGATTTCAGTAGATAAGATTGAAAGTGTTTTACTGCTTTAAAAACAACATAGGCTTGCTGATCTACTGCTGGGTAATTAAGTTCTGCTCCCTTAAAGGCTGAGCTCATAAAGGAAATAGGAAATTCATTGTTTTCAACATTCTTTTGGGTTAGGACAGTGGCATAAGATCGATCAGAGGCAAACGTGTAGAGAGTGAAATCACACGAAAAATCAGGCCTCATTAGGGATAGAGAATCTACTATGGCCTTTTTAATTGTCAAAAGCTTGACTTTCTAGAGGTCTCCAATGGTACTGTACATCTTTTTTTATTAAGTTTTGTAATGGCCTGACCATTTCTGAAAAGCTAGGGATGAACCTTCTAACAAAATTTATTTGACCTACGAAAGATTGCATGGAATTTTTGGAAGAGGGAGGGGGGAGTTTTGAAATGACTTGAGTCCTTTCAGGGTCAATGATCATCCCTTCATTTGATACAATGAATCCGAGCATCTTTCCTTATTCTACTGAAAAGACAGATTTTTTGGGATTTAAAGAGATGTTGTACTTACAACATCACTGTAAAATAGATCTTAGATGATCTAAATGATCTCCTTTATTTTTAGAGAAGACAGTAACATCATATAAATAGACTACTATAGATTGATTGATTAGACCATAGAAAATGATATCCATCGCTCTCTGAAAGGTTGCACCGACATTTATAATCCCAAAGGGCATTTTTCTATAAGCATAGGTACCCCATGGAGTACGAAAAGTGGTCTTCAGTTGGTCTAGGGGAGACATAAGGACTTGGTTATACCCTGAAAAACCATCCAGCAGTGATAATATTTTAGAACCAGATACTTGTTGGAGGATCTGTTCCATGGGAGGAACAGGGTAATTGTCTTTATCAGATGCTCGGTTTAAATTTCAGAAATCAACACATAGTCGAATTTCACCACTCTTCTTCCTTACAGGGACAAGATTAGAGACCCACTGTGTATGTCTTACTGAGAAAATTATTTTAGCATTCAAGAGTTTGTTTAGTTCTTTCTTGACTGTTGGTTCAAGTTTTGGGTGCATCTTTTTTAACTTCTGTTGAAAAGGTTGGGTCTGGGGTTTCATGAGGATAATGTGTTGTATGATGTTAGGATCAAAGGTTTTTAGATCGTCATATGTCCAAGCAAAGACATCCTTAAATTCCTTAAACAACTTAATAAATGCTGTCTTTTCTTGCTCAGAACATCCCATCCCCAAATTGATGCACTGTGGGTTATCTTTAGTTCCTAAATTTACTTTTTCATGTGTCAAGGAAGAACTATTCATTTTACAATTAATTGATTTTCTGAATTTATCGTGCAAATCATAAAATATTTCTAATCTTACCACAGATTTTGGGATAGAATTTACCAGATCTGATGTTGACTCCAGAGATCTTGGATTCGGTATTATCGTAAAATTGTGAAGGTCTTCATCGTGGGTACCTTCGTCGATAACTGCACCTTGGAAAGTATCTTCCATGTACAGAAAACTGATGATCTGTTGATCATCATCGAAAACTCTCCAATTAGTGATGTTGTCCAGGAAGGATGGTCTGAACAACAACTTGACAAAAAATGCATTTGGAGAAAGGCCTTCTATAGGAAAAAGTTTGAAGGCGACTTTAGCTCACGAATCAACCTCAGAATTAGTCAATCTCGGAATAGAATTAATGTTAAACGCAACAAATTTGTTCATTAAATTCCATACCTCAGTTTGATAGATTTTCAGGTGTGGAGATAAGCAGTGAATAGAATTTTTTACCTGTCTAACCACAATTTCTGAATCACCAAAGACAGTTAAATTCCGAATCCTCAAATATAGTGCTTTTCTGTGACCTTGCAGGAGTCCTCGTATTTGGCCATATTGTTTGTGCATTCAAATTCTAACCGACAAGCGATCAAAGTTTTGTTACTTGCTGGATCAATGAGCATACATCCTGCACCGGCTCCTTTCTTAGATTTAGATCCATCGAAGTAAAGAGACCAGATCTGATTTTCGTTAGGTGCATTTGACCATTGAGAGAGGGCTATTGACTGTGTGCATATCATAATTTCAGACTGTTGTTCCAGGTCAGTAGTGGTAGAAGTTTCATCCATGAAATTGCCGAAAAAAGTGTTCATCCCCTACATTTTAGTTGAATTGGCGGAAGCAGTGAATAGTTCATTAGGATCATTTAATTTAGTTACCATAAACTTAATATAACTCTCACGATTGACCTTGATTCTATTAGGCTTTCCATTCTCGGGCAGCCACAAGTGAGACCAATCTGTCGCAAAATAACCATGTAGCTATTTAGACCAATCTCTACTTAAAAATAAGCCATATGCTTCGGGGATATCAACGACAATAATATAAATAATCTGATGGACTTTAGGATTAGATGATAATCTGATAAGTACATTTTTTAATTCACCTATTACTTTAACACTAGTCTGATCAAGCTGAATAATTTTCAGACTGGAAGGTTGAACTTCAGCATTGATTTTTTGGCAGACAAACCAAGGCATTACGTTTGACGATGCACCTGAATCTACCATACAATTATGTACATTCCTATTGAAAATTTCAAAAGTCAACAAAAAGGGTGGGACATTTCTGCAAGTATTAACAACAGAAGTTTGTTGTTTTTTAGTCGCAACCCCTGGAACTATTTTATCTACATTTGTTATGATTTTTACAGCAAGGTCTCTTTTATCAGAGGACTCTAGTGTTGTTTTAACAGAGACCCTTTGAGGTGTTTTGGGGCTGTTTTCTGCAAATTTGTTGCTGTTTGGGTTGCTGTTTGGATTGTTGTTTTCTGTAATATTCTGCAGCATCTTTTGCAGAAGAAAAGGAAATTTCAATAATTCGTAAACATAAATATTAGCTCTAAGTTTTTTGAGATCCTCAATCAAATCATACTCTAAACTTGGAGTTGCTAAATTTTGTATAGTTTCAATTTGTTTAGATTGTTTTTGAGGTACATTAGCTCCAATTTTAGAAGAGGATTTATTCACTGTTTTACTTCTGGTATTGTAAGGATGCATTGTTTTAAAATTGGATTGAAAGATACTATCCGAAAAATGCCCGAAAATGTTGGGAGAGGATTCATCTTCTTCCACTATTTCTTGTTCAACCACGTCTTCGGGAATCTCGGGAGGAACTAAGTTATCATGTGCCTCCAGAATCATCTGGATAGCATACTGTAGGCTTTCTAGGTTTAGGCCTTCAAAATTTGAGTTAGGGCGGTTTGTGGGAAAAGGCTTTCTAAAAGGGGGTTTGTAAGGCCCTTTGCTTGAAGAAGCTTCTTCAGCTAATCTTCTCAAATATATAACCTGATTTGACAACTTCTGAACGAACTTTTGTAAACTTTTAGGATCAAAACCGTCTGATTGAGTTTTGGTTTGGGGAGGTCTAGGAAGAATTTCGATTTTCTTCTTGGAGGATGAAGTAGTCTCTGCCTTGTTACAAATATTGTCCTTTAGGTTGAGAATATCTTTCTCGATTTGAATCGCCTCCTTGAAGGCTTCTAATAATGTTGCTTTCTTAGACCTTTTTACCTAGATTGCTATGTTTTGGTGTAAGGCTTTCGTGTAGTATGCGACGATAATATTTTCAGCAGGCATTGAATCCGTGGGGATTCGATTCTTTAAGGTTAGAAACCTTTGATTAAAGTCTTTTATTTTTTCCTTGGGGTTCATCTTTAAACTAGAGAGTTCCATGACTAAGACTTCAAGAGATTTGTCGTCTCCGAATTTCTCAAGGAAACAAGATTCGAATCTATCCCAAGATACAATGGTGTGGGGTTGTTGGGCAAAGTACCAGGTAGAGGCATTGTCCTCAAATATATACGGAAAAAGTCTACATACCACGTCTTCGTGTTCTATGCTTCAGAGTCTAATGGCTAGCATGGATTTTTTAATATTATCCTTAGGGATCTTCTTGGAGTCTAGATCGAATTTAGGGAGACATTTCTTCGGATGTCTAGGCAAAGGATGCTTAGGTCTAGGTATGGCCACCACATCTTGATTGAGCCAAGGCCTGGCGGGATTGTTCGGATTTTCCATAGGTGTGGGTGGTGTCAAAGGATGAGATGAAGAACTACCTTCTCTTGAAGAAGGAGATGAAGGGGGTGGTGATGGTGGAATACCAGATCCTTCCACTGCAGGAGTGAGGACGTGATCTGGATTCGTAGGGTTTAGGGTAAGACTAGTGCCTTCAAGTTGCTCCCTAATATCAGAGAAGTCTAATGGTTGATTCAATGGCTGACCTGGTTGTCTGATACAGGCCAAAGAACCATGTGTCCTTAGGAGGGATTGACAAACAATTTCTTGTACATCGTCCCCTGGGGGGTTTGGTGTTACTGGTTCAATGGTAATCCATGGATTTTCGTTTGATGTGGTTGTTGTTTGAGAGGCAATGTTGTCGTCAGAACGACTTCTTGTTACCATAGGTGAGTGGGTACGTGGGTGAGGAGTCTTGCGACCTCCACATGCCATCAATAGTGTTCAGGCCCTCCTTCTAGTGCCATTTGTTGACGGGAGAAAATGACCACTCATCAACTGGAAGAGTGAGTCCGGTCCGGGGTTGTCTAATTAACCCAAGCCGTTTGGATTGACTCACTCTGACGGGTTTAATGGCTCCTTTGGCCAATCTAAAATCCTAAAAGAAACA
>JZKD02S1672694.1:1274122-1297696 GCA_000966675.3 Picea glauca
AAGATCAAATATCAAACTACTATTTAAACAAAAAAATGTAGATAGTGAAAATTATACTACATATAAGAATTTCTATAATAAATAAGCCAATAAAAAGGAACAGACTAAACTATTAATCACTTGAAGAGTATGCATCCAACTGTTTGTATAAATTGTGCATCAGTCCATCCATGAGATAAATCTGCTGTGCATCTTCACACTGTTTGGAATAAATGCCAAACTGTACATTGACTGGAGTATTTAATTGATAAAACGATAGGACACAAAATAATAACTGTGATATAATAGACTACAAGTAATAATGCATAAGATAAATCCAACAGTTACAGCTTGCATTTAATCAATCAACATGTTTAAGGTAAACCTTATAATACAAATTGAATGATCATTAACTATTTTCATATAACTAAAGAATAAAATCGTGAACTGTGAAAGAAAAACTATCTTGACGACATGATAATCTGTGAAGACGAAAGATATCGACAGTCATCAAATGATCAAGATAAACAAATTATAGACAACAACAACATTTACAAACAACTAAGGTAGAAATGTAAACATATGTTATGTCCAAATTCGAGTATAAGCTTGTTCACAACTAGCCCGAGGCCAAGATGATGTAATTACAAAAATAATGGTTTTTTAAATCCTTCAGAAAGGTAACTGTTTCCTCTTCTGAGATCAGATATTGATTACAAAATTAAAAGGGGGATACAACCACCCAGATCATACTAAATCCTCTAAAGCTAACAAAAGTTTATTTCTGTTCATACAAAATGTATCAAAGATATGACTAGAAAGTCTCAAAGATGCCTCAGATCAATTGGTAACCATGAACTCCTGAATATCCTGAAAGGAAAAGGAAAAATAGAAAGATTTAGATACATATTCAGCCATTAATTTGTAAATTTTGAATTAACATAACTGGCTACAAAATTTGTTGATTCTGTAGCTAGTTATTTTAGTAAATGAAATCCAATTTATTGTAAGAATAAAGCAATCTAGTTTTAACAAATAATCCTATTTTAAGATAAAAGGATCATACCTCCAACTGTAAGATCAAATCGCATCGGTCAATCTTGGAATTTACTATAGCTGTTGCAGCCTCAACATTTTTAAATATTACATTGCCTGTAGTCTTCATACGTTTCTCTTTTCCTTGAATGACAAACTTGAGCTTATGGTTTTTATTAGTTAAGGAATCAATCTAATCAGTGAGAGCCTTAACCTGTGACTGTAGGATGGGTACATCAGTGTAGTATTTATCGATCCAGAAACGACTAACTTCACACTTCGACTGAGCGACGGTCTAATGGGAACAAACATGATTGTGAACCGAAGCATATTCCACACAGACAATAGATTCATTACCCAATTTGATACTAGGAAAATATGCATTATGTTTCAGACAGGGAGGTAAATTGTCCACAAAGTTGTAGGGCCGATCGAATTGTGGCTCGAATGAAAGAGGGTCTTCTTCAGCGAGGAACCTATCGATTTCAGAGTTCGAACTCTCATGGACCTTGATCATGCTGATCGAGCTCGCATGATAGTTTGACTTGTTATGAAGCCTCCTCGAAATTGGCCTCCCGACTCTCTTGTTCTTAAAATTTATATCAGCATTGCTTTTAGATATCTTGCCTGTAGATTTCTTTAAATTTTTAACAGAGTCATTAAGATGTGTAGCTTGCCCATGGGTCTACTCAATAACCTTTGGATCGAGTAAGGGTTTGCTGTAGGAGGCTGAGACACAGGCCTGGGTAGGTGAGAGGGGTACTGTAGGGTAGATTAGGGTTTCTTCAATCACATACTTGTCGATCTCTTCAACATTAGGATTAGAGAAACCATTTCTGATTAAAAATGAGTCCCAATTATCGTTCTGCAATTCTAATTGATGCACAAGTAAGATTTTTATTAAGCCGTGATGGAAGAGGCTTGAGTCTGATCGTTTCTTTCTATACCTTTTCCCCATTTTTTAAAGGCTCCTTAATAAATAATATAGCATGTTCAAAGGAAACCCCATGAAAATCATAAGTAGACTCAGATGGTACAGAAGCACAAGACCCAAACGTCCTTCACAGGTGACAAACTATTTTAACACAGCAAGCAGATGGTGCCATCGAGCTTTTAGGAAGGAGATGGGCATACCTTTGTCACATCCTTTTATCTTCCGAGATGTAAATAGAAGAGTCCAAGGAAGCTCTTCCACCTTTTCATTTTTGAACCACCTTTGATCGCTTATAGGGAGTCCTGTATCTTGACTCAAGAAATCCTATGTAACCTCAAGTTGGACATCACCCACCTTATCTCTACACCCATCGAATGAGAAAGCGAATTCTTGATCAGTTTGTAAATTGAAACCCTGAAATTTTCTAACGAAAATGAGCCAACCATTACTCTCCAGATATTCTCTGGCATTGTCATATAAGAGAAAAGTTTGAGTGCCATTAGGTTCGACTCTAACGACAAGAGCCATGTTGAATTAACAGGCAATCAATTAGGCACAACGCGTAGGGAGGGTTTGTGAGAACAGAGCAGAGCCATACCCCAAGCCCGAGAAACACCAACAGTGAATGACGTATGAGCATAAAACTCATAATGATAAGATGGGTGTTAATTGAAATGCATGTGAAGAGGGTTTACAAAGCCCAAGACTAGTCTTGGAAATGATGGCTGACTGCAAATTGTATTGCCACCTTTCATAAAGTACAATCCAGGACCAGAGAATTAAAAGGAAATAAGTGTGATACATAGTGGGTTCGATTATATGGTTTGGGAGGTTGAAAATCGAAAATAAAAAACCTAGTAATAAGGAAACATATAACCAATAATCAAACAAAAAAAACCATACCAATGCTCAAATCAAATGGTCCTTTGTTGATATAAATATCAATCCCTACGCATGCTTGGTATTTAAAGAATCGAAATAAAGGAAATAGTCTTCATAGCAAGGAACATGGCTTCATTAATAGACTGTAGAGACATCTTACCTTTCATAGATCTTTCAAATGTAATGGTATCCACAGTCGTAAGTTTTTTTAAATGCTTTGTCTTCATGCTTTCAGTCATGAACAAAGCATGAAAAATGAAAATAGGGGGAAAACTGAAAACTCACCATTGTCATGGTGAAAATTTCTTATGAAGAACAAAAGGATGTGTGACCCTTGTTAGGCAGTTACATAGATCATTTACTTGATATAAAAAGTTAAGAATATGTTGAGCTGCCAATAGGTCGCTATTAGGGATGTTCGAGACTTGCCTCTTTGGACTATCCTTTGTACTATCACATGGATGGAAGGGAGTGCAACTCTCCGTATGGATCTGTAGAGCTATTTTCAGTATGCACGGGAGTGTATGGAGCCCTGAGTCTTCAATTGGTGTGAAGGTGTTCTTAAAAGTATGAAAAAACAACTTACCAAGTGTAGAAGTGGTGGGTTGAAAAAATTCGGATATGGGTCGATTTTGGTATCCTTCTTCCTAGAGAGGGTCCCAGTTTTACGATTGCAGGTAGAGTGGGGTATACCTGCTCCACAGGATCCGAGAACGAAGAGGTGGGTAGACCTCATGGCCTGACATGCAGTCGGTCACATCATCAAGTATAACGATGTCTTCTTTGAGTGGCTGAGGACTCAAATGCTCATGGTCGATGATTATTCCTACGCCTGGTTATATTTTCATGGAGATACAGACCTAGCTCTTCCCGAAGGTTCCCAATGGGGGGACATAGGTAAGAAGAAAATTTTGTTTATATCATGTTTTTGTTATTTTTAAAGATATAAAATGTTTTTTATGTTGTTTATCCGATGACTAATCGAGTGCTCTTCGATGATGCATATGTGGGACCTTTTCATCCTCCAGGTTCATCCCCTATCTAGAGGTGAGGGGAGAGAGGTGTTGTAGAAGGAGTAGCTACTATTGACTTCGAGACCATAGAACAAAATCTGGAGGGACTCACAATGAATATCCCAGATGCCTCTATAGATGATATTCATAGGCATTATCAGCGCCACACAGTGGGCGTGTCTGCATCCATCGGTAGACTACTCTGTAGAGTAGCATGGGCAGTCGCGTGTTATAGTGAGAAACATCCTTGATGCTCTATTGTGTATGAAGCCATGTGATTTACATTTTTGATATTTTGGTCTTCAAACAAAAACACTTTTTGTTAACTTTTATTGTTATTAATATGAGGCTCCTACCAGCTTACTTGTTTTATGTACACAAGTGTGATTGGATTTTATAAATGTCTCAAATTTCTGTCTAACACATAATTATCCAATGCATCTGTTAATGTATTTAGACATATAGGAATGTGTTGATATTCAATGTAATCAAAATGACGTTCCAAGAGGTGAATTTGTAAATATACCCTTAACAAAGTAGGACTCCGGATAGAATAAACATTACTCAACTATAAGACTACTAAATACGAATCTAGTCATATAATAAGATGAAAGATTCCAAGTGAAACAACGTTGGTCAATAATTTGATGTCTGCATTGTATTTCGCGATATTGTTAGTTGCACAACCAAGGAAAACACCATGTAGACTGATCAATTCATTTGTAGGTGCATAGATTTCCCAAGCAACAGATGCTAAGTTTTGACTACTGCAACTAGCACCAGCAATGAAGCCAAGGTAGGGTAGTGAAGACACCGACATATTGAAACCAAGCACAATACAAGGTAAGCAATTGAAAGGTGGAATGAAACAACGAAAAATAACACAAGAATATGATACACTAAAAATACACAACACTCATGCAAAAATTATTTAAGCATAATACTTCTTCAAGTAAAGCCCATTTATGGGTTCAATCAAAGGAAATCCATCATAATCTACCAGCTCATAAGCTCCCTTCTCCAACGCTCGTTTCACAATATAAGGACCCCGCCACATGGGCTCGAATTTATCGGCCCCTAGCAAATCATGATCTTGCTCGTAAAGAAGAACTAGATCACCTTCAGAAAAAACACTTGGCTTGACATGCTTGTCATATTGGGATTTAACACATTTTTTCTAAGTTTCAATAACCAAGGCAACATCACGATGGGTTTCATCTAATTGCATCAAATACAAAAGATGTTCCTCTTCAACAGAGGTGTTAGGGATAAGTTCGACGACTAGTTTCAAAGATGGGATTTCACATTCAATCGAAAAAATTGCTTCGATACCATATACTAAGTGGAAAGGTGTGAATCTCGTGGTAGACTTAACGGATGTCCGATAGGCCCATAATGCCAAGAACAACATCGTGTGCCAATTTGACTTATGAATTCCTACCATCCGTCGAAGCAGAGTAGTGAGAAATTTGTTAATTTCCTCAACCTGGCCATTGTCATGTGGATAATAAGGGGTTGAGTTTTCATGGTGAACACCCAACTTTTCAGTAAGTTCAGACATCATAAAATTGTGAAAATGAATACCATGATCAATAACAATGGCTTGAGGGACACCAAATCTAGTAATGATATGATTGAATATGAACAACATTGTAGTTTTCCTGGTGTTATCAAATGTAGGCATCACCTCAACCCATTTAGTGAAATAATCCACATCTATAATAATGTATCCATGCCATGCCCCCCAACCGAGTGAGGGTTACATGTCATGAAGTCAATTCCCCATTTGGTGAATGGACCAATGTAAACTACAGGGTGAAGAGGAGTAGGGTGAGATCATATCTTATTGTTATAAGTTTGACAAGTGTGGCATTTTTGGATGACAGTAATGAAATCCTTAAACAATGAAGGCAAAAAATAACCAGCTCGTAATATCTTTTGGGTAGTGGAATACCTCGGTATATGACCACCACATGCTTCGTAGTGATATCCATTCAAATATTTCTCAGCTTCATCATAGGTGAGACATCATCGAAATATGGAATCAACACCACGATGGTAAGGGTATATCACCAAGGATGATGTATTGGCAGGCTTGATACCGCATATGACGACGATCTGTACTAGAGAGATCATGACAGAAAGTTTGATTCTAGAGATAGATGATAATATCTTTGTACCATATGTCATCAAAACTAATCAGAAAGAGGGATTCGTCAGGTAAGGAATCCTCTGCCACATTTTCTGTCTTAGAAGAGGGAAGGTCACATATCAATTCGACAAAAACCAAAGACTTCTTTGACTTGGCACGTTCAAACTCCAAGTCAAACTCCTAGACAATAACTATCAATTTGGAGTACTTGCCCCCCAACAATTGTCGGGTAAGGATATGTTGCATGGGGTTACAGTTGGAAATGACTGTGGTTTTGCATAACAAGATGTAGTGACAAAAACATTGAACAACTTCCAAGTCTAGTTTCTCCACATGTAGGTATTTGGTTTCGGTAGTCACGAGACTCTGAATCAAATAGTATATTAAATTTTCATTGTGTGAATCATCCTCTTGGACTAAGACCATAGCAATGGTAGATTCCTAAGAAAATAAATACATGAAATAATCATGGCTATAGTCAGGGGGAAACAACAGTGGTGTATGGGTTAAGGCGAGTTTCAAAGCTTCAAAGGATTTGTTTGCAATATCGTTCCATACAAAATTGTAACCTTTCTTGAGGAGCCAAGTAAATCCTTTCTTTAATTCAATGTAATTGGGAATGAATCGACGCAAATTTTTTTCCTTCCCTTGCAAACTTTGGAGCTGGCGTAGTGTGGAAGGAGGAGGTAGATTAAGAATAACCTCAACCTTCAAGGGGTCTACCCGAATCTCATGTATAGACACAATAAAACCGAGAAGTCGATTGGATTCCAGACAAAAAACACAATTGTGTGGATTCAAATGTATGTGATAATAATAACAACATAGGAAAATGGCTCGTAAATGTGTCAGGTGATCTTGACGATGCATGGAATGCGTTGGTAGATCTTTGAGATAGAGTTGTACAATGTTCTTAATGTCATTAAAACTGTAAGACATAGCACGCTGAAAAGTCATACCAACATTTTTGATACCAAAGGGTAATTTCTGGTAGGCAAAGGTTCCCCAAGGGAAAATAAAAACAGTCTTGTGTTGATCCACTGGTAAAATATTAATTTGAATATAGTCGAAGAAACCGTCTATCAAGGAGAATATTTCACTCCCGGCACAGTCATCAACGATTTGGTCAATGAAAGGGGTTGGGTAATTGTCCTTAGGACAAGCTTTATTTTTATCCCTATAATCTACACAAACGTGGATCATACCTTGTTTCTTATTTACCAGAACAAGATTGGATACCCAATCAGTCAAAGACACAGGATAGACAAAGCCATCTTTAAGAAGTTTTTCAACTTCAATCTTGATAGCAACAACTTTATGTGGATGAAATGGGCGAAGTCTCTGCTGAACGGGTTTAGCGTCTGGATATGTCTTAATCTCATGCACAACAATATCAGGATCAATGCTTGGAATTTCTTCATAGCTCCAGGAAAAAATGTCATAGAATTCTTGAAAAAGGGATTTATAAGTGCGAACCTCATCAGTAGAACATGAGGCGCTGATATGAACATTTTCCATGACTTTGGGTTTAATCGATATATCAAGAGGAATGGTAGGTGAAATGTTACTCAAGTTCCCTTCATACAAAACATCATGTGTTGACTCAGGAACAAAATAAATAACAACAACGGTCGACGGAGTCGAAATCCGTTGGTAAATATCTATGGTATCATGTTCTAGGAAGAGAATAGAATGATGATGCCCATCGTCCCATGGAGTATCTTCCATAGACATGACTGACATGATCATCTCGTCAGTAGGAAAGATCAAGTGAAATGGATCAGGAGATGTATCATAGAGGGGAGGAGAAGGAGTTGCCGATTGAATAGCTTGATAAGTTGATTTAACCAAACTTAAAGGCATGCGGTCACCATAATGAAGATAATCACCCTAGTGAGGTACTATCCACGGGTCATATGACTCGGGGGTTTCATGAATAGCAGTTGAGATCATGTTAATCGAAGCGAAAAAAGGAGGAGAAATATCGAGCGGTGGAATAGGAAATGTACCCATCAAAGTTGAATATTTTAAAAGACCCACACCGACATTCTCATAACTGGGAGGTGTCTTTGAGATAAAAGGCATGTTGCTAGTATGATAATTGGAATTAAAGAAGGCCAGTTGGTTGACAATCACGACCTTTCCTTGGTGCGGGAAACGTAACACATAGAAAAGGGTAGACACAACTGCGTGCATGGAATCAATCCAACTACAACCAAGTAGAAGGTTATAATCAAGAGGTGCATGAAAGATCTCAACCTCGACATTGATTGATTTACCTTCTAACGTAATAGACAATGAAGGAAGAACACCATAAGGTTTAAAACTTATACCATTAAAGGCCTTAAGATTATTGTGCAACTCGGTAAGGGTAGTAGAGCCAATATATTTCCAACAAGTAATGGACATAACGCAAGTCGAGGCATCTTCGTCAATAACGATTTTACAGATATTATTGTTTTCCACAACAACTTGGATCTAAAATGATAATTGAGGAGGAAGCCTTGGAACATGGTCTTCCAAGTCAAAGATTATTAAATTAGTATCAGTAGGATCAATTCCACCAATATCCTTTAACAATGCCTTCCTTTGAGTAGGAAAAGTTTGAAGGAGTTCGAGAGCCGACATCGCAAAGGGTGCTTGCGCAAGGTCTTCTACAATACTATATTTTTGGGTAGCACATGCATGAGGATTAAATGAATAATTTCAAACAACGCCCTTGGGAGGAGGGTGAAGAAATACAACGATACCTAGTCATTCAAGATAAAGAGGATCATTTGGAGGTGAAGTTGGAGGAAGAAGTTGAACCAACGAAGGTGGTATATCATCAACTTTCTCTTTCGATGGAGAGTAATCTTTGGCTCGCATTGCGACTGCAACTTCGTTCTTCTTGGAGTCACTAGTACACATAAGGACATAAGATGAGGTAGAAGGAGAGGGTTGGTCATGAATGACCAATTGGGCCTGTTGATGAGAAGGAAACAATTGCGACAAGAGGACATGTGTATAAGGCTTCTCGGTCCCTTGTATGAACTTAGAAACCTCAGCGCGTCGTGGGAAATCTTTCGTATAATGATCGTCACCACAAATAAGGCAAGGGTAACAAGTTTTACGTTTATATTTATCATTAAGAGGATGTGTTTTGGGATTCTTAGATTGTTGATTATTATTTTTTTCCTCCTTATTCTTACCCTTCCCTTTCTTTTTATTTTTAATTTTATTTTTACCAGTAGGTGTAGATTGAACTGAATTAAGTTCAGAAGTTTTACCGGTAGGAGTAGGAGTAGGAGTATTTTGTACATTAGAAGTGGTGGAATTGGGATTGGTATGACTGGCATGTCTAGACTGAGTCGCAGCATGAAAGGTGCCAATCACACCATCAACAACATGAGAATCTACTAGAGGTGTTGGGGTAGGATTCGTGGAAGGATGAGGAGCGTCAGGGATCAAGTCGTAAAGTATGCCTGTTTGTGAATAAACGAGATCTAGATATTGAGCATGACTAATCACCTGATCTTCAGTGATGAAACCTCCCATGGACACATCACGGGCTATGGGCCCAATGAGTGATTTGGTAAACCAATCAGACAACAATTGTTCAGGAAGGGAAAATTTGACTAAGCGTCTTCTCCTTCTCCACTCATGGATATGATCAGAAATATGAGTGGAAGAGGATTGTTTAAAAGAACTCAAAATTTTGGTTCCTGTCTCATAGCGAATTGGAAATTAGTAATGTTTCAAGAAGGCCATGGCTAAGGTATTAAAGTTGTTAAAGAATCCTCATGGTAACTCAATGTACCATTTTTCTGCCGAACTCGTGAGAGTTCGTTGAAAAAGTCGTAATCTTATGGAGTCATCCATCAATGAGTTGGACGAACACCAAAGATGGAAGGTCATAACGTGATTATTTGGGTATTCTCCCGATTGGCCATCAAACTTAGGAATGTCATATGGTAACTTGGCTGGTATAACGGGCCAATAAGGAGAATGAAAAATAGGATCATTCAAAATCCTAGATAAATCTGGTAAATCCAAAGTGGCTAGAAAAGGCAATTGTCTGTTCACTTGAGGAAACTGGTAGTTTTGAGGAGGAAGCCTCGTAGGTATACCGGTAGGACCATAAGCGGTTTGTAGATAGTTAGACAATCCTGACATATTTGGTTGTGGAGGGTTTTGATTAATATTAGGCATGTTCCCTTGGAAAGGAACATTAGATTGAAAATTTTGACCCCAGGTAGGATTCATGGAACCTAGATACGGTTGACCGAAATTAGGGGGTACAAAAGAATTAACTTGAGGATGTTTCCCACTAGACGGTTGTTGATTCCCTTGGAAAGGAAGATTCCAAGGTTGAGATTGTAACATAGGTATATTTTGTCCATAAACTGGGTTATAGCCTCCAACTTGAGGTTTCCCCCCAAGTTGAGGTTGTCCCCCAATATGAGGTTGCCCCCCAAATTGAGGTTTCCCCCAACTTAAGGTTGGCCTCCAACAGGAATATGAAAACCAAAAGCGACAGAATGACTGGTGCCTCCAAGTGAATTGGAGCCACTAGGGCCATAATGATTAGATCCTCCAAACAAAGGTGGAGGAGGAATGTAAGGCCCCCCAGAGAGAACCTGGGTAGGTTTAGGAACAAACTGACTAGAGACATTATACCCGGGAGGAAAAAAACATCTAGACCCTCTGGATGGATTCTGAGTGGGAATAGCAATGGAAGTGTTCAAAGCATTATACCCAGGTTGAAGTGACGAATTTGGTCTAAGTGGAAGTGGTGTTCCAATAGGATCTTGAGAGATAACCACATTTCCAATAGAAAAAGTCGTAGCTTGTGAGACCATAGTAGAATGGGCCATCTGGAGAGGAAGAATTGAGTGAGAACCAACTAATAATTGGTCTGAAATTGTGGTGGAATTACTGGTCGTGCCAGTAAAATGGTCTAAAGGTATTGTATATGTAACAGACGTCTCGGGCACTTGTGATGCCATAGGTTGATTAGAATTTGTTCCTAGTGCACCATAAAGATTGCATACTGAAGAAGGGGTAGAACTAGGATTAAAAATTCAAGAAGTGTGAGTCGAGGTTCTAAATGATTCACTTTGAAAAAGTAGATCATCTACTCCAGATCTTGCGTTAGGTCCAGTAGGAACTTCAATGTTTTCATCAACAACAATTTCTCCCGATGAGTTCATCCAAAGAAAATGTGCGTCTTTTCGAATACTCAATAATGGATTTGGGGGAAGTTGGAATGCCTCTAAAGAATATGAAAAAATTTAGAATCCCTATAAAGAGTGTGAAATCCCAACCTATGAGGCTACTTTGTTATTGATTGCTCCCTCGGGAGAGCCCTCTGGTGAGTTAGGAAGCAAAGGAAGGTAACCTTCCAGATCTTTTGGTGGTAGCCTTTGCATCCTACGTGAACGATGAAGGCCGATGTTGGCTGAACCAAATAAAGAATGAAAAAAATCTATGGCCAACTGCAGAAACAAACAACACTCACTAATAAAATCTAGAAATCAAGCTAAGCAAACAAACCTTCTTATTTCGAAGTCACTAGTTGGTGATGAAATCCAACATCACAAAATCAAGATAAGAAGGGGCTGGGATAAAGCGGGTGGAAAAGTTACGTTGACGACCTACTTAATGGACTTACACCTTGGTGCAAGATCCCACACATAATTGTGGGTATACCCTCCAAGGAGCTCGAGTGAGTTTGGCCAACGTCAATTCTAGGTACTTTGAAGAATTGTCCCTCCACAATCACCTCATGTAAAGACCCTAAAGAGATATGCTACTAAGGTTACCAACTACAATAATGATGCTTGGGGAAACAAACAACAGTCTGATCCATGCACAAAGGCAGGGTATCTAGCCCGAAATTAACTCAAGGAGCTCCCACACATAATCGTGGGTATACTCTCAAGTGACCCTCAATAATACACACAATCTCTACACTAAGACCAACAAAGAAGGGTGAGTAACTCTACCAGTCCTAATGTAACCTCATGATTGACCCTTGTGTTAGAAGGGCTTCCCAGGAAAAAATGTAGCAATTGGATTTGAACTGTCCCTATCACAAGATACTATTGTGTGTTTTGATGCTTTGGAGAGTGTGCCTTGCAACCTATTCCAAAGCACTATCCTAGCTAATGTTGGTGAAGATAATTTCCAGAAAATAAAATTTGCTAATGAATTTTAAAATTACGTTGTATTTTAAAGGCTGTTGTTTACTAAAAAGGGAGATGAGAGTGAAACTGATGATGTTTTGACCTTGATCCAATAAAATGCAAGAAGATATGAATGTGCAATCTTTCAATTCAATGAACTCTAATTACAATAGGGAGAAGGTATTTCTTTTGAAGTACAAAAGGTACGAAATACAATTTCTCAATTCTTGAATGAACAAAATTCCAAACAATCAGAAGATACAAAATTTTTCAATTTCTCTCTTAATCAAGTGTTTTGAATGCAATAATTTTCTTATGAAATATTACTAAAAAGAATAAATAAGTTTAGTTCTTCCTTTCCTAAATAAAATCAGAGATGTAATGACGAAAGGAAAGAATAATCCAAGAAAATTAACACACTCTCAACACAATTCCCAAATCAAATTTGTAATGTAGACAAAAAGGAAAAAGATAAGAAATCCTTTTGTCAGATGCAAACAAAAATGTCTTTCAATCAACTAACAATATGGAAAGTAAAATCAATCTAAAACTTCAAATAAATCAAAGACCCTTTTTCAAACAAGCACTCAGATCAAGATCCAAAGATTATATCCTTGTGACAAAGATCAAAACCAAAAACTTGAAAAATTACAAAGAAAGACTTTCAATCCCTGAAAACCAATCAAATGCAAGTTCTAAAGTCATAACTCAATAAAATAATGGTATCAAAAGTTCATCCCAGGCAACTGAAGAAAAACTGGATGAAAAATAAAAATTGGCTCACTCCGACAAATCCTACAGGAATCGTTGCAAGCTGACAATGGGGTACAATGCGACGAGCTAAGGTCATCGCAGGCTACCAATACGGCACAGTGCAACATTGACGCACTGATTTGCACAAGTAGGGTGTGACGTCAAAGGGTCATTGTAGGTTTTCTATATAGTACAATGCGACGATATCTATAACTAAGGGAAAAATGGGAGAAAGGAAAAAAATCTAACTGAACTTGCAGACCTAGGGAGTCCAGATGGATCACCCACAGACTCAGATAATGAATTTAACCAAAAGAAGGCAGGCTAAAAGAAAATAAGAAGCAAAAAACCAAAAGAGAGTCATATCCCCAGTATGGTTTCCAATTTCCTTATCAAATTAATCAGTAAATTTGGACATAAAAAGATCTCCCTAGATCCCACTGGAAACTAGAACAAAAAAGAACAAAATATAAGACTTTCCCTAGGCTCTAATTATTGAGTTTAATAGCTAACAAGAGATAGTCAATACACCTTTTAAATTTCGTTTCCTCTTGACATTGCCATCATAGCTCCATTCCAATGCTCCTGTGATATTGAACCTGCAAGGGAACACAATCCAACCAAAGTGAAAGTAACACAACATGCTCAACAAGAACCTATGTATGTGATCAAGGAATCATACAATAAAACAAGACTAGTTTTATGGGAAAGAAACATATTGTTGTATCATATTAAATAGAAAGTGGAGAATACAACCAAAATCCTTGATGTTTCAAGGTCCCCTTTCGATGGCCCTTTGGTCCAACATACACTCCATTGCTCCAAACCCTTTGAATGAAGAAGATCCACCATGTAGCTTGTAGAATTAAAGCAAAGCTCTCAAGAAGAAGTAGAAATCTCCATACAAATATTAGCTTATTCAATCTTAGCCTTTTCCATGAGAGATCCCTCTTTATATAGTGTGAAATATAGATGGACGAGGATATTAGGATGATCCCACAAAATCAAAGAAGCGAGTAAGATCCAAACCGATCGGAGGCCACCTCATCTTTTAGAAGATCCCCTTCTAGAACATTCATGAAATTTGACTTTTCCCAAGCTTAAAGAATCATTGCACCCTACATACTTAGCAACATGCGACGACGTTGCAGTCCAAGTGTAGTGCAGCATGCAATGATCAGACATCGTCGCACCCTACGAGTAGAGCAACCTGCGACGTCCTTCCTTCATATGGTTTTTGGCAGAGGAAATAAAATAACTTTTCTCATGTAGAAAGACTCTTTTAATAATTTTAGGGAACATGAACATATGATGTCAGTGGATCATTGGGGTGACCAAAATAATGTGTAACAATATCACCTAAATCTTAGATTAAAATAAAAGGTTAAGAAAGAGATCGACATAATTCTTGCAACTGGGTTGATTTTTCTAGTGGATGAGGCATAGTGGATCATTCCCATTGTGATACAAAGTAACAAGGTTACCGCTGATATCATAGTTTGCGTTGACTACAAAAGCTTGAACTCATCTTGCATACATGATTCTTTTATGACTCCCTTTAATGATGAAGTCCTTGATCAAGTGGAGGGGAATGAATCTTATTCAATCATAGATGGGTTTTTAGGTTATCATCAGGTTAGAATCGTGGAAGAGGACACACAAAAGACTACCTTTACATCTAAGTGGGGTTCTTTTTCTGATAATTTTATGCCCTTTAGGCTAAAGAATGCCCCAGGTATCTTCTCTCAAATAGTTATTTCTTCTTTCCATGACTTTATTCACAAGTTACTTGAGGTATATATGGACGATTGGACCGTGTACAATCTATTGAAGGAACACATAGCCCTGTTTTGGTTTATGTTTGATCGGTGTTGACAATTAAAAATCTCCTTAAATTTGAAAAAGTGTGTCTTCTGCATGTCATTTGGAAAATATGCTGGGACACACTGTATGTAGAGGAGTACTGGTGGACCCTGGGAAAGTTGTGTTGATTCTCAATATGCCCCCCCCCCCCTATAACTATCAAGTAGTTGTGATCCACATTGGGTCATACGAGATATTATCACAGGTTGATGAGGAACTACACAAATATAACTGCACCTCTCGCAAAAATGTTGAATAAGTATGAAGTGTTTCAGTGGACTCCTGACTGCAATAAAGCATTTTATGTTTTGAAGGAAAAGATGAGAACTTCCCCTATTTTGACATATCCCAACTGCCATATTGAATTCCATGTACACATTGATGCTTCTGTAATTTCTCTTGCTGTTATCCTTGTGCAACCAGTGAAGGAAAATCTAGATCATCCAATCTAATTTGCTAGTATAAAACTATCACAAGATGAGCGCAACTATACCTCCACTGAAAGGGAAGGTTTAACAATGGTTTATGCACTGCAAAAGTTAAGACACTACTTTCTAGGTGGTCATTTTAAATTTTTTACCAATCATTCTGCTTTGAAATATTTGGTTAACAAACTTGTGTTGGAAGGAAGGATTTGTAGGTGGCTTTTGTTGTTTCAAGAGTTTTCCTTTGAGGTCATTTTCAATCTAGGAAAATTAAATGTTGGTCCCAACCACTTATCTCGGTTGGAATTAGGGGAGAATGGTGGAGCTATAGATGACCAGCTCCCAGATGTAACTATTTTTAAAATTGAGGCTATCCTTGATTACCTGTCTGATATTGCATTGTTTCTAACTACTAGTACTATGCCTGATGGGTATTCTGCAACTGAGAAGAGGCACCTGGTGGTCTGTTCTATAGACTCTCAATTGATCTCAAGACAATTATATAAGTTGGGATTGGACAAGATCCTTCGACGATGTGTACTTGATCATGAGAGGATAGAGATATTGTGGGAATGTCACAATGGAGTTTTGGGAGGACATGTTGGAGGGAAAGCTACTTCCCATAAGATACTTCAAGCAGGATTATGGTGGCCGACTATATTCAAGTATGCCAAGGATCTGCCAGGGCATGTGATGTTTTTCAGAGGGTTCGTAATCCATCACACAGAGATGATTTTCCCTTACATCCTATTCGGGCTCTTCAAGCCTTTGAGGAAGGGGTAGTTGATTTCATAGGATCGATTAATATACCAACCAATCACTCAAAAGAAAGGTATATCATCACTGCTACCTACTATCTCACTCGTTGGGCTAAATCAGAACCAGTTAGAGATTCCTCCACAGATACAACAACCAGGTTTATTTTTGGCAACATCATCACTCAATTTGGGTGCCCTCAGAGTTTGAATAGTGACTAGGGTGCACATTTCATCAACGAGACTGTAAACACTCTCACCTGTGAGTTATTAATTCAACATCACAAAAGTATCTCGTATCATCCACAATCAAACAATACATGCTAAGCCTTTAACAATATTCTAGAGAGAGGTTTAACCAAGGTATGTTGCGCAAATAAGAATGACTAGGATGAAAGAGTTTCGACAGTATTATGGGCTTACAGGACTACTAAAAAGAGGCTACATAAGTATACTCCATTCCAACTAGTCTATGGTAAAGAATATATCATCCTAGTCGATTTCATCATCCCAAGTTTATATATGCACAAGTGAATCATATGAAAGATGACACATCAATTTTGGAACGGGTTGCATAGTTGTTATAATTGGATGACACTCGATTTTTGGCATATTTTCACCAAACTATAGAAAAGGCTAGATAGAAGGCTTGAAATGACAACCACGTTAAGACTAATACTTTTGTGCAAGGTGATAAAGTTCTATTGTATGATAGTAAGTATCAAAATCATCTAGGGAAGTTGCAAATGCATTGGCTTGGACCCTTCATAGTTGCGGAAATTTGTGAATCCAGAGCTATCAGGATCATGCAACTCAATGGAATTATTCATCCAGTATGGGTGAAAGACGCCCACCTGAAGGCATACATTTCTTCTCATTAAGATAATATCTGTAGCATTCCTGTCAAAGGGAGTGAATAAAATAGGTAGGTTTCTATTTTGCGCTATTTTTTCTCGTATTGTCAATAAAGTAGTGATGTGTTCAATCATCACTCATCCTAGAGTCTAGTTGTCATTGCCAGTTTGTACAACCCAGATCACATCATTGTGTTTTGGGAGGTTTTCATCATATCTTTTTTCATTTAGTAGTTTCCAAGGTCGAAGTCCGTGCCATGATTTTATCACTTTGTTCGTTAAATGTTGTTGGTGCCTTTTTGGTCCTCGTTCCATTTTTGTCGGTATGAGTCAATTAAATTCCAAACGAATGTCAATACCTTTCTGATTAACTATCGATGCAATAGTTACTCACGTCCTCTCACAACTATGTTGATATTCATGTCCTTTATTACCCAGGTATCCAGCTATATTTTTCCGTATTTAGAGTCCATGTCTGTTATTAATGATAAGTTATTCGTATGACTTTCCCCTTAATGACCCTTTAATGATTATTCCATGTCACCATCTTGATACTATCTATAATTTTGGCATCTCCCATCATTTGAGTCATTGTGCCTTATCTAGGTATTTTCATATTCAGTTCTAGAGCCTTCTCAGCATTTTGTGAACTCACACTTTCATTCTCTCCCCCTTGTTGTGTTCGTATACCAGTGCAGGTTTTCGACCATGGGACAATCTGGAAATTCTTGAGGTGTTTTTCCCAAAATTGTTGTTCCTACATAATTCATTGATCCATAAGTGTGTTCATAGGTGACCTACATGGGAAAGTCTAGGAAACATGGCTCATTGATATAGATTTTTCAAATGGGGATTTATTCCATCAGATGAACGCTGAAGTTTGTCTGGAATATATTCGATTTCCTTGGGAGAGGTTGGATCAGAATGGAAGACTCCCTATGTGCCATTGTAGGAGTCCAAAATTATGAACTTGTGATATTTTCCAATGTTTGACACTACGAGAGAAGTCGAGCGCTACACCAAGTTTCTCATCAGTCGCATCCACAATGTCTCCATGTGGTTATATAGAGAGTACCCAATTCATGTGGATGATATACACCATCTCAAAGGTCTCTCAATGGATGGTGATGATGTTACTAAGGTCTTCCAAGGGTCAGGGAAGCACACCAAGAATAAGGGAGAGCCTAGTCTCCATGACAAGTTCAACACTTGATGAGGTGTTCGAGGAGCCTTGATTGACCCCATTATGCTCGAAACAGTCCATTGTGCATGTTACCTAATTGCATCCAAAGTCACGAGGACCTACATGAAAAGGAAATGCACATTGAATTCCATTTTAGTTGCGGATTTCTGTGCACAAGGAGCAGTCATGAAATGGTGCTAGTACCTAAGGACGAAAATGTTATAGGCTTACGTGAATGTGCATGAGAAGGCTGAATATTTTATATATGGCTACATGTTAGTCACATTTTCTATGTGGCAGTAGAGACCACTGATGGGGATGGACTTAGCATTAACTCTAGACAGTCAAGTGGTGATGAGGTTCGAGTTGGCACATCTATACTGATACCACCAATTCTTCCTTTACCAACGGTGCTTTCCTGCAATGGTTTAACGACCTTGTTGACACCACTCAACACATGATAATTCCCTAGGACCTACTCAATCACCATACCAACAAGCTATGTTTTGGCATGAACCGAGACAACACCTTAGTTCAACCTCTTGGTACAAAAATAAAACAATTTCACACTCTTCCATTTCTTTACTACCTTGACGAGAAAGCTCTATACAAGGAGGTCTTCTCATGGCCTAGAGTCTAAAAATATTAGAAGTTGTACAACATCTCTTATCACCTGTCTTCCATGTCACGTCAGAAGGCCCCAACACCAGCATATATTCCAGGATCTAGCACATCAACCTTGAAATGACAACGCATGCCCTCATCCTCCGAGGAAGAGGAGGAAGAAGGAGAAGAGGAGACATTTCCCAAGTCAGTTCTTCTCCCATTCCCATCAATCCCAAATAATGCCACAATCTCCGGTAAGCCATTCCACAAAGCCATTGCCACTGTTTTTCCTCTTAAGAAACTACACACTGAATTTCCATCCACATCCACCATTGAAACCATTATTATAGATGCCATTCCTATTTCTTCTCTTCCACCTTAAACTCACACCACCACCCGTATCCCATCCTCAGTCCCCATTATCACTATTTTGGATGACCCCCCCATTTAAGATAAATCCCACTCCCATAATTGAGGATGTCACTAACCAACCAACTAGCTTGGTTGTGGATGCCCCATCCACCACTGCATCATCCCATACCCACACCCATCTCGATACTGCTGAGGTAGATTCTACCAATCCCTTCGCTACGACCACATGCACCACAGTACCCATTCTGTCCCCCTTTCCCCAAATTCCATAGGTTAATGTCCCACTTGCTAACTGGCCTAAAGATATACCCACTCCATAGGATGAGAAATCCATAGAAGTGTTGGAAAAATTGAGTCAAGATCCTCCAAACGACCTTATGGATACCCAAGAGGACACTCATTCTACTCACAATACGAGTTCAGTTAAGGAGCAAATTGCGCCATTACTACAGGATCCACAATAATGCCGTGCAATACTGGAATTATGCCTGGAGCACACATATGTGGTTGGGATGCTTCCTTAATATCTCTAATATAGGCTTGTGCGTAGCTTTTGAGCTACGTTTTCTAGTCCTGACAACATCGATACCCCCAGTATGTCTGAACGATCTGTCACCAGTGACCAACTGCTTGCCTCAAGGTTTCCCTTAGATCCATATCTCACCAGTGGAGAGCTGATGGCCTGGTCCACACTGTAGATTTTTCACATTATCCGTGCCTCCAGTGATCAACTTGAGCAGTGGATAACTTCCATCGAGCAGACGAATGAAGAGATCACACAACAGACACATTAGTTTCTCCAGGACATAGTTGCAGCATCAAAAACTAGGTATCATGAGCATGGCTTGTGCACACAGGCTGCGTTTACTATTGTGACCATTTCTGACAAGTTTATCCAGGTGTGGCCCACATTCAGGCAGTTTTATCCTAAGATCCCTGAGGATATTACCCCAGTTGTGCCAATGCATTGGGTTGAGCTTATGGAAGAGGCATGGTTGTAATTAGTAGGGAGAATGGAAAACCTACAAAAACATCTAGAAGCCATTTGGCTTAAGGAGCAAGAGATTACTAAGGCCATGTTAGAGAATATCACCTAGGTTGTTGATTAAGGAGATACAGTCTGATCGACCCTTCATCATTGGGCTAGTGAGTGGAGACAACTATTTTCCATGGTCAACGATTGGGTCAAAATCTTAGAATAGATGAACAAGATGATAGAAGAACTTTTTGATGGGTCCTAAACCCCTTTAACTCAAAAACATTAACCAAACCCACCACCGAGGCCCAATTAGACTCTACAATGTTTAATAGTGGAATGGTTCTCCAGATCTTACAATCTGACCGATTAATCGATGAGATTTATGTTTTCTTGTGAAGGCCTCTCCTTCGGTTTAGACGTTCTCTTTTTTGTATTTTATTTTTGATGTGATTGGTATGAGATGGAAAGATGGTATAAACTAACTAGGCCACAAATGGGAACAAACTTAAACTACTGGAGAGGAGGCTGGGTTTGGGATAACCCTTACACCCTAGGATGCAGACAATGATCATATATCACAGGCCTAGTACTAATACATTAACCATGTGAATATTCCAATTACTAACCGGGATAAGAGTTATCAGAAGAAAACATGCATGTGATAAACAATGGTAAGCAAAATAATTCACTTATCTCTAATCATCAATCACATAGTAACACAAAGATTCATTTTCATCATTAAAGAAAGAACTATAAAACATTGCATCAGATAACTTATCAATAGATTTAATAGCTCTTACTCATTACTGCATCCATTCATGAGACATAATAGGAAATAATTCTTCTCCACATCCAATCATACACACATTTGATGAAAGCATAAACTTGTCTTTGGTCCAGAAGGACTTCTCAATTAAAGGTAGCTTCAAAATAATTCTTAACAAAACAAAAAATGAGAGTTTCTTGCAACAACCATTGACCTCTAACTAATTGGTCGATGCTCTCATTTATAAAATAAAATTAACTGAAAATAACGACTAAAGTGCAGATAAGTAAACAAAACTCATCACGTGGCATTCTCTCCTATCAGTTTGTATAGGAGTCATCTCAAGATATCACTTTAAACAGGTGATTCTTCTCGTACTCTAACCAATTGATGAAAAACTCCTCGCAGGTGTGGGCGTATGGAAATCTGTGTTGTTCCATCAGGGCTGTGTAAATCTTTCTGATCTCCAATGCATGTGCCCGATACTTGAATGGACTGGAACTTAACTATTGTAGCATAGCCTAATCTTTGATAGAGTGTTCCATAAACTTTCTCCCTTGACTTGGCGTTGTGTCTGTCACCTTTGCTAGCTCTTCGACCCATGATGAATATTTTTCAGTGTGTGATTTGATAATGTAGTGCAGGTCGACAAATTCGTCGGGCATGCCAAATTCTAGGAGTCTGATATCCTTCATTGCCTTGTTTATTTTGATCCAGTTTCTCTCGCATCTGGCTCATTTCTCTTGGATTTCTCGGTGAGGTTCTCAAGCCATTTTTGCCCAATACTCGACTACTTTATTTATGTGATCAAGACTTCTTTCATTCAACACCCGAATGCTGTGTTCTTCTTTATCTCGATCCTCTTGGACTGCACCAATGTAGTCGACTCTCTCTATAGCTTGCTACACTTTCTCGTACCATTGCTACATATCTTTGCATGTCGCAAGTGCCATGAGGGTGTCTGCCTAGAGATCAACTATTCTTGCAGTGAATAAGTGTTGCTCATCTGTGAACTTGCTATAGGCCTCCTTGAATTCGCTCCTTAGGTACACCACGACCTGTGTGGTGTCCTGATAGTACTTAGCCAAGTGGCACAAATTTTCTAGTTCTTTCAGGGCGGCAACCGGGTCTTTTTCATCTCTTTTAGCTTTGTCCAGGGTAGAATCTGTGATTTACATACATGCGTTGATGAACTTGGATGTCTTAGCATGTTCTATTTTGATCAGATGTTTCTTAGTAGTGATGAGGATGGAGTGATCTAAAGTGATCCTCCTCTTCTTGGTGGTCCTCCCGATGATAGCCTTTCTTTTCCTATCATAAGCTTTGGCATGTATGTCGGCTACCTCGTGCACAGGTTCGAGAATTTGCTGATCTCCCCAACTGAGTGTATTTCCTAGACTTCCGTTGGTATATACTTGTTTAAGATTGGGTTCTTGAACTGCCTCGTTATACTCCGAAGCCTCGACTTCTGTTTGTCGCTCATTGGGGGTTTAGGTACTAATTGAAATGGAGGCATCGGGGTTAGAATTGATACTTACTTGTTCATCGGCCATTGAAACGCTAATTTCCTGCTATGGGGCTCCTTCCTCTGGCTCCTTCGAACCCAGCTCATCCTTCGGACTGTCTGCTTGGGTCTCCGGTTCTTCGAGTATTTAAATGTCTAGGGCACTCTTGGCTGCCTTTTCTTTGAGTGGGACCTTCTGGGTTTTGACTTTGGGAACAAGAGAAGATGTCTTCTCAGGTCCCTTTTCTTCTTCGATATGCACAGGGGTCCCAAGAGATACCTCTAGACTCTCATCTATTGGCTCATGTTGTCATTGATGCCAATGGTTTGATTGATTGATGTCAAATGATTGATTGATTGATGATTGATGTAATATAACATGTATTTTCCTTGATGAGAATGCATAGATGAAGATCGATCAATGAGTTGTCATTGATACATGATGAAGATGGATCGATGTGGTTTCATTGGTATATGATGCATTAATGGAAAAAAGTATAGATGAATCATTATTGTCTTATCATGATTGATAAGGTGCACAAATGGATGAACTCCAAAGTGGTCCCCTTATGGTGAAATCCCTCACGAGAAGATGCTTTGCAGATTGAGTTATCCTAGAAGAATGGTTGGAGGACCCATGCTCTCATTATTGTCTTATAATGATTGATAAGGTGCACAAATGGATGAACTCCAAAGTGGTCCCCTTATGGTGAAAGCCCTCATGGGAAGATGCTTTATAGATTGAGTTATCCTAGAAGAATGGCTGGAGGACCCATGCTTGTATGTGGAATAATGAGATGAAGATCAAGGGAATTGTTGGTGAAACTATCCTAGATGGATAGTGCTTGTCATGCCATTTCTTGTGGTATGTGGAATGTCACATAACTCCTCATGGTTTGAGAGTTATGGCCTTAAGAAGATGAAGGACCCCCACATGAAGGCTTGAAGCCCCCAAGGTCAAAGAAGTCAAAGTGACGTAAAAGAAGAAATCATTATTTGAATGATAAATGTTACAGGTATGAACTAACTGAGAGGGGGGGGGGTGAATCAGTTAGTGTATATTATTAACCATTTACTCTCATTTTTAACTTTGAATCATTAATCTTAGTGGGAGTGAGTCTTTACTGTGAAATCCAGAGTTATAAACATAAAGCAGATAGTATAAAGAACAACAATCACACACAACATTCATTCACAAGTACGAGACACAGAATTTTCAAGAGGAAACCCAACCAGGAAAAAACCTCGTCTTCTTAAGATGTTCAGCAAGCTTCAACTTCGTTACATCTCATCTTTTATGAACACCAACTCATAGAGGCTACAACCTCTGATTGCCAGCACCAACTGGCTGA
>JZKD02S1672694.1:1302301-1322137 GCA_000966675.3 Picea glauca
TCCCTTTTTTGGTGGCATGTTGGCCAAGTATCACTTTTGAACCTTGATTTTGAGGTGGTTCTGCTAGACAATATTTCTTCTATTGTATCTCCCAAGTTTCGGCCCTTCTAGGTATTAAAATTTATTTTATGTAGTTCTCTGATATTTCTTCTCTGCAATTCCATAGGTTTGGTCAAAATTGGCTGTGCCAAGTGGAATTTACGGTAACTTCCCCACAACTTGCTGATTTTTTGCCTTTCTAGGAGATCTCACTTATATAGCGTTCCACGCACCAAATAATTGATATAAAATTATGAAAATCGCACTAGAAATACTACAGACTATCCATGATCCAATGAAACCAGTCCCACTCAATTTGGATACTCTAGGAAGAAGTTATTATTGTTTTACCTGGAACACCTTCTTGAGACTAGTCAGATACCCTATCTTACACAGGGTATATCTGCAAATTTAAGATGATCCAGAAGATGAAATTTTTACCACAGATACCTTACTAATTTTTGTAAATAGACTCTAGATTTCAAGGTCTGAAACATTACAGAAAATTTTTATAGCGAAAATTCCGCAATGAATCAGTTCAGGATGATTCCAAAACCCTATCTTGTACAGGTTGTATCTCCAAAATTATAATGCCTCAGGAGCTCAATTTTGAACCCAACGTACCTTGATATGTCTGATAAATATCCTCCAACCGTTCCTTTTGAAACATTGTATAAAAAAAGTTATAGTGGAAATTCCAAGGTGTCTCAGATGTAGCAGCGAAACCCCAAGACCTTGAGCTCTGATACCATATGTTAAGAACCAAATATTAATATAGCATAGAAAAACCTCAGAAAAAGTACTCAACATCTTGAAAAAGATATAATTTCAGATAATAAGCCTCTTTGAGGGGGAAACCTCCTTTTACCGCACTTAAATGTTCAAGTACAAGATGATTCAAAATGAAAATGTCTCCTTGGTATATATAGGAGACTAGGAGGTATAATTACAACTAATGGTCTAAAGATGACATAAATAAAATAAAATTAATAATATAATATGCCCCAATTAAGGGGTAATGAGCCAATATTAGGGCTTAGCAAATCTTCTAATGATTGGAGGAATTTGGATATTCCTACTAGGAAGCCTAGTTGAGGCGAGGATTTGTGTTGCCGATGAAGGAGCAACAGTAGGAGAAGGAAAATCAGATGTGATTTTCAAAGAAGAAACATTGGAGCAGATGTTAGAAGCTTCCCAAGCAGAAGAAGAAGATGAGCATTTCGAGGAATGGCTCAATATTTTCAGTGAGGAAGCTGAAAGGACTACAACATTAAAGCTTGCAGAAGCAGAAGAAGAAGAGGCTGACAACAAGAGGTTTGTTGATCTGTGGGAGCAGATTGAAACCCTGGAGAGAAGGGTAGAGGTGCATAGCATGCACATCCAACAGATGAGGTTGGAAACTGATGGAGGATATTTCCAGGATGAGGAGAAACTGGAAGAAGCTGGAGACATACCAACAAGAGAGATGGTAGTAGAAGCACTGTCAGATGACGAGGCTGAACAACAGGTCAGTCAAGAGAGGACTGCAATAGAGTGGACACTTAGTGCCACAGAGGATGAATAGGATAGCATGGGAGATCATGGTGATCTACCCATCTGCAGAAAGAAATTGCACCAGAAGATATTTCATGAACAGAGCCAGCTAGGACAACATCTGGACAAAGTGATCGAACATATCAGGAAGCTGATGTTGAGGTCAGGAAAAGAGACTTCCAGCGATGAGAAGTTGAGCAGAAGGGAGACAACAGCAACAATAAGTCAACAACAGAGAGATGGAGCAGGGAGACAACTCCAAAGAGTTGTTTGGGATCCAGGAGGATTTCAACAACCAAGGTGGAGAGCTCATGAGCAAGAGCTCATGAATTTTCACAGAAGAGGAGTATGATGCAGGAGCATCACTCCCAAGCCAGTTGTATGCCATCCAGCCAACCCACTCAGTGCACACATTCAATGAGGAGGAGAGGCGCAACCCTCTCATATTCAAATTTTGAATTTGAATCAAGCACATATAATGTTTGTAAGGCTGTTAGATCGAGAAAGCCATGCCTATACACAAACTTTAAATGTAGATAGCCTTAATGGTTGTAAGGATGAGATCTAGCTCTGATCTGAACTAAACAGCCCATTCAATGTAAATTTAATGTAAATTGAATAGGGTAGGTAGCTTTGGAGGAAGAGCTCGAAGAGCCCCCTCATGTAAAGAGATCTTGGTATCTGTTTAGAGTTAGTTTTTTTTAGAGTGCATGAGTGTACATAGAGGTTGAGAGAGAGAGAAGGAGTCGAGACTCTGTCAAAGTCTAAGCTCAAGAACACTTTGTAAATGAGGCATTTTACATTAATACAAACAACAGTTTTTCCTGCATGTCATTTTGTGTTGTGTGAATGCTTTTATGTGTTCTTTAGATGTTGTGAATGTGTGTTAGTGTGCATTTGCAGGGACATATAGGTTCTACTATCTGCTAAGTTCTTTGATTTCAGGTTTGGATTTCTTTGAGGCTTCATGCCAAGAGGGCGTGACAAAACACTGTGGGTTCTGATAGTCAATGCTTAGAGAGCACTTCCAATTCTGCGAAATTTGGACAAGGACGTGCTAGGAGGGCACACCAACTGAAATCATTGATTAAAAGGAAGACCTCAAGGTTGTTGAACACCTTGGAGGAAAGACTATGTAGAGGAAGACACAGTGGAAGACAAAATCGCTGTGGGATTTTGCAAGAACTCTGCCAGGTGGGCATTGAGTAGATGCATGAGTTGCGTTGAGGAGGAACTCCATTGCGAGTTAAAGAAGAAAACAGAGTCACTGAGAGAACTCTGGGGACACTCTGCCAGGAGGGCATTGAGCCAATGTGTATATAGAGTACAGAAGGAAAGAACTCTTTTGAGTTATGGAATAGAAGAAGAGTTAAAGGAGAGATCTTCACAGAGTTTCTGAACACCCTGCAGACTCAGTAAGAAGTTGCTTGAGCAAGAGAGTGCCAAGAGGGCATTAGATTCTCCATTTGAGGGAGAAGGAAAAAGGTTTAATCCATTGGAGGTTGAAGCTATAGGAAATATCAGAAGAGATAGCACCTTCATGCGTGTAAAGACTCTGCAAGGGGTGCAAAAGTCGAAGAATCCTTTGAGGATTCAAGGAGAGAATATCAGGAGGAGTAGTGCTTTCATGGACAGAGCCATAGCTACAGAAGTCACAGAGGCCAAGGAACTCTTTGGAGAGTTTAGAATCCCAAAATCCCAGGAGGGACAACGTCTTTGAGAACGCAGGCGAGACCCAATGGTGTAGAGCTCACAGAGGAAAAGAAAAGGTCGAAGCCTTTGGAATTTGGAAAATCTTCCAAAGTTTGGGAAAGAAGTGCAAGCTCAAGGGGAGAGCACAGCTGTTGTCAGATCAGACCGAAGAGAAGATATGGACCATTGAAGTTTTCATGTTCATATAGCAGCAGGAGAGCGTACAGGAGAAGAGAAAATCTAGACCGTCGGATCTTGCTCAGACAACCGATAGTTGTCGGATCTATTGAAAAGAAGCACAAGGTTTACTCCTTACGCGCAGAGTAGAGAAATTCAAAAAAATCTCGACAGGGAAGAGGCATCGAGATTTTGGATTTTGGAACTTTGGAGTTCGGAGGTTCAGAGGATAGTGGACTGGGAGATTAGAACTCATGGGTCCCGAATTCCTGAATATATCTTAGCTGTCCATCTGAGGAGGACATGTGTCGCGAGAAACTTTCATATCGAGGATTTAGACATTGGGTAGTAGAGCATGGAGAAGTAGTTCAAATTCACAGCTGGTGAAGTCCTGAAACAATATAAGCCATCCATCTATGGAGGACACGTGGCAGAGATCGGGGAGTCCATCGGGATTTCAGATACGGGAGATTCGAGAGAACAGAGGACAAGTGCCACAGGGGTTGCGAAGTTTCGAAACATGAAACCCTGAAACTCTGATGGAACAGGGAGGACACGTGGAAGTAGTCAGAGGACATCGATATTTCAGGTACCGGGAAGTCTAGAGAGCAGGGGCAGAGGATACCTTGCATCGGGAAAGCCCGAAATGCGAAATTCCGAAAGTGTTTGGAGGTAGTTGACATTTTGGCATATTGGAGTTCGGAACTTTAGGAGTTCCGAAGACAAGGGATCGAGCATTTCGGTGTTATAAAACCCAAAATCACGAAGCGAGACAAAAAGTAGGGAAATCAAAATTTCGGCATACCAGATATCGGGATTTCGGAAATCCTGAGGATGAGAGATCCAGGCTCTTAGGGAGGAAAATACTGAAGCGATCAGGACCGACCAATTGTGGAGGACACGTGGTGGAGATCAGAGATTTCATCACTTTGGATATTGGAGGTGCGAAGGATAAGGAACCTGCGGTTTCGGGGATTGAAACTTCGAAACAGTGAAAGAAGGAAGAAGCCGGGGCATAGACATATTGTCTTTTCAGGAATCGACTTTTTGGGAGTCCATAAGACAGGAGGCTGGGCGCTTTGCATCAAGAAACCCTGAAATAGGACTGTGGTCATATGAATGGTGGTCACATGAACAAAAGGTATATCCCAGGGGGCTAACCACGAGTGAATCCATTTCGGAAAATTGACATTTTGGAGATCGGGCGGTCGGAGAGTCAAGGACTCTTGACATCGGGAAACAAATAGTTCCAAAACCTGAAATTACATCTCTGAGTGGGAAAAAATCACGGTCGTGTATAAAGACTATGGGGGAAGTGGAAGGACCCGTGGATCAGAAAATTGAAGGTTCACGTAGGGAGTCAAGAGAGCCGCTTTGGGTCAAGGAGGTTTTTGAACGATCCTGTGAGCGGACTCTGGCCTGAGGGCTAGGGGTTTGCTGCATCACCTTTCACACTCGTTAAACTAAAATTTGAAGTCACGCCTGTCTGGTGGTAGTTTACACCTTTTTTGGTCTGGACGATCAACTGTACGAACAAAGGTATACTCTAAGGAACTTCAGTTCTCTAGAAGAGTACTCTCAGGTATCATTTTAACCCTTTTTCATGCCTGAGGGACTAAATGTACGAAAAAGGAACCCCCACAGAGTCCATAGTTAAGCTCTTTTCAGACTCCCTAAAATTGAAAATATCGTTGAGTGACCTTATTCTTTCATGCTCGTTAAAATGGTCCAGAAGAACATTCCTGACGGAGTCCATAGTTAATAATTTTTCAGACTCCTTAAAAATGAAAAAATTGTCAAGTGATCTTGTCTTTATCATACTCGTTAAAATGGTTTTTAATAAACATCTTGTCGGTGCTAGTTTACCCCTTTTTCGAACTGAATAGACTACCTTCGAAAAAGGTACCCTAGTGGAGTCTCCTTTTACGTTTTTTCAGACTCTCTAAATATGAAAAACCACCGAGCTTACCTTCTTTGGGCTCGTTAAAATTACATCGAAGGACATTACCATTGTGTGTCTTATTAATCACATTTGCATACCCGTGTCTTTGGCCTAATGCCAACTCCATGTTTCTCTCAACTGAACCATCTAAAGCATGCCTTATACGCAAGCTCTGTAGCACTTTGCCTCTACATCTTGACACCTTTGGCCCCTAGAGGATTTTTCTCGAGTTTCCTTTTCTTGCATATGTCCCTTTGCTTTGAGCATCCTTGTGTTCCAACTTGGAACTAGTATGTTTGAAACACTCGATCCTCCTTTGTAATGTAGCATTATTTTATTATTTTTCGAGCTTTCCAACATTATTGAAAAAGACAAAAAAAAATAAAAAATACCCCAAAAAGAGGAAGGGAAAAGTATTTTCTTTATTGGCAGCATAATGAGTTGCCCTTGGATAAAGCACATCTGTTCGTTTGTTCATCAAACTCTGGGATTTAATACAACCTTAGGAAGTTTTTCTCACTACATAGAGTTGTGTACTCCTCTGTTTGGTTATTCTTCCAAACATATGGAGAGTTTGCGTTGCCTCCTGCCTCGTAAACTTATGTTAATTCCATGCTACTTGAGTCTCATCATTTGTCCAAGGGAAGTGTTTACCAAGTCTGAGATGGGCCCTCTATAGTTTGTCTCTTTCCTCATACCTAGCCATCCTGAACGTCCAATCAATTCTTTGTTCGAAATCAATGAAGCCTTCAGTTTGATCATCAAGATTCTCTAGTCCATGACCGACGAGCAGTCAAAGACCTCTGGGTAGTGAAGTCATACACTCATATTACACTCCTACCTGAGTTTTGAATATTTTGAAGTTGTTTCTCGAGCTCTAAAGACCTCATCTCCAACTATCAGGCCTTATCAGCTTCTAAGAAGATGGATACTCTACATGCATATCTTTTTGATTTCGAGATGTAGCTCTGCTGTGTATTTCTCGCGGATACACTTTATATAGTTATATGACATGGATATACAATGTATTTGATTGGTAGCCATGATTTTATTTTATCCCGAGCATGGGTATGCCCGCCTCGGTGAGACAATTATTATTTTTGCATACGACACCTCCCGATTTCTAGTTCCTGGGCTCACTTGTTCAACACAGCGATGAAGATTATTAATGTATTTCGGCCATCAGATGCTATTCTGACCTCACACATTAGGGGGCATCTGTTATAACCCTAATTTTCACCAGGTATGCTTACCTGGCATCAGGCCATCTTGTATTCCTTCTTTTCCAAAACCCTGCTGAACAACTCTTCTTAAAAAACCGCTTTTATAAAGGCCCACGCGCCCTGATACTTTACTGCACGCGTGTAAACTCTAGCTGACCCAAGACAACCCATGTGTACCTAAAAAATCACGAAAAAAGGAAAGTTGTTGATGGAACACACAACTTTGGGTAAGTTAACTAAACCTTTCGACCATACATGGCTAGAAGTTCGACCAAATACCTAGCTTCTTCTAGCCTATAAAAGAAGAGTTAGGGGTCCCATTTGGAAGAGGAGAATCATAATAAAGAAAATATACCCAATTGAGAATTCCATTTGTCCCAACCTTTAGCCATCCTTGTGCAAAGAGAAGTATAGAGAAAAGAAGTTGGAGGATAGTTGAAGAGGAGCTTAGGACCAGGTTCATGGAGCAGCGGTCGGCTTCATCATTGTAAGTTGATTTATTGAAGTTAATAATAAAGAAGTACTTTTCCCATCCCACCATATGAGGTTTTCATGGTTCATAGCATACATGTTGATTAAATCTCTAACCCATTAATCTATAGATCAAATGCATGTGGAGTTCTTTGTTTGTATTGTGTGAATGCAGGTCAGCCTTGGGAGGAGAGCTGTAGTCAAAGAGTGACCAAGCATGAAGAAGGATCGATATCAAATGCCCGAAATAAGGTATGTTCACTTGACCTTCTTAAATACATACTTGCTTAAGAATAATGGGGATTAGGTCTGGGATGATGGTAGAAAGTAGGAATCTTTAGGTCTTTTCTACATGCATGATAAAACCCTAAGTGCTAGTCTGTAGAGGGGTTTCCCACTCACAACAGTTGTGCATGATGAGCACACATTTTGTACAGGATGTACTTGGTTGATATTTTTCTCATGATTCCTTATTTCATTGTTGACATATCTTTTTCTTCATGATGATTGGTATGGCATGAGTTTGATGCATGAATAGGTCTAGGGATCATTATATGGTAGCACAATGTTCATCTTGCAGAACATATAGGGGAGACATACCCATAGGGGGAGTCATTCTTCTTCCCATGATTCTAGGAGGAGATATTTATCAGATGCATACCTAGAAAAGAGCCCTATACTTGAAGAAAGAGCATAGGAGCATAATTTTAGGGGGAGCAATGGTCATAGGGAGATGATATGTTGCTGATATGTATTCACATCTAACTGATTATAAATGAAAACAATGAGTAATGAGCAAATGTTGAATGTTAACTAAGGATTTTTTGTGTAAGAGGGAAGTTTTGGGAAATTGATCCCCACACTCATTCAACCCGCCCTCTAAGTGTGGTAGGTGTGTCCATCATCATCATCATCATAGATTTTTATTAACTCACAGAGGGGTTCCACTTCACTTGCTTCCACTCATACCCTGACCGACTCCGACTGACCTGAAACACCTGCTGGAAATCTGGTTGGTGGCGTTGTGGATTCAAGGTCATCTAACCTGATGATTTCATCGATTTATATCAGTTCAGGGCCTCTCGGACCTGTCATGTTTTCATCTGGGTTGTCGACAGGGAGCACTGGCATCCTAATGAGGTTCAGGTTATCTCACATTCGATCCATTATCCACTGAGCATGTTCATACATGAGTAACCCTCTCTCCTATGCTTCTTGAGCCTCATGGAAATTTATTTCTTGTATCGGGGCTACCAGAGGAATATCTGATGTTTCGACTGCTATCATTTTCTCTCTGGATCTAAGGGCCTCTTGAAATGTTTGATCTAGAATCATCGTATGTTCATACAGGCTCAGGGATTTGAACCTGGTCATCTTAGGGTCGGCCATCCTTGCTACAACTTCATCCCAATCTTGAGCATTTTTCGTGAAGACCTCATCTTCAAATTTTTCATGGGCGTATGGCTAGCAAGACGAAACTTGAGATGCGTGTTTCAGGAAGAGACCTTTTGGGTCATGTTTGCGAAAACGTCCATTCTGGAATCAAAACTCTAATTGACTCATTTCTTACTGCTTAGCTTGGGTGGTGTTTTTTACCAGGCAGAAGCCTATATGAAATCCATAAGGTATGAATGCATGTTTCTTGTCTTTCACCAGGGAAGAATTGTAGCCTTGTAGGATAGTCTGGTAGCATATCTCCCCTATCACTAGTCTATCAGGAACATGCACGCGTAAAAGGTGTGGTGCCCCGGTGGCCCCGAAAACCCTGATATAGGTATCACGCTCATCCAGATACTAGTGACCAACCTTTGATATCGTATTTTTGGCTGCAACCGATAGTCTTGGACACTCTTTCTTGAAAAGAATGAAATGAATGCAACTGATGAATTCATCATAGATGAGGGATTAGGAATTTTTGTACCTGTTCTTCCATAAGACGATGAAATATACATGGATCGGGGGTTCTGAGAAGTGCCAACTCAATTTCATTCTGGAAAAAACACTTTTGGCGCAAATGACGTCCAAAAAATAAGAAGCCATGTAGAAGGATGTATTCTCTCCTTATTTCGGCGTTTGAGCCTATTGTATGCAAATGCTCAGTTGTTTGGAAATAATGGCACCCCAGTTAAAACCTCTCCCAGAAATGGATACAGTATAAGCTAGAGGCATCCTTTCCTCTGAAAACCTGGAACAATCTTTCTCCCCATACAACTAGAAGATGAGGGCCATTAGATAGATATATGGCTCCATTAAGTTGGTCGTTTGGTAATAGTCGGAGGTAAAATTGGTGTACTTTTTATCCTCTCTCCACCATGAAGACATAACCCAGCCATCGTCGTGGTGCTCATAAAATTTGACGACAAAATCGATGTTCATTCGCTCTTCCGGGTCTCTGAGCTTGTAATAATTATGGACCTCTACTGGAAGGAAAAACCCAACACACCGGCCATTTTCGTCATTGATCAGACACTTCTGTGTGTCTGTGTTGTTGATGAGCCATTGTAGTAGTTATATATAGGGGAACATCGGGGTCCTTCTCGCTACCATGTGCAGGTATGACGGTCAGATATTTGGAAAAACTTCATCGCCGAGATTTCTCATGTTGGGGTCACTGTGCGCGGTATATTCCGGGAATTCTTCTTGGATGATATTTTTGAAGAGTTCTCCCTAGTGCGGAAGTATCGCCTTGCCCCTGTGTTTGCCTCTGTGTCTCAAAATTCTGAGGGGTTGAGTGAAAATATTCTTGGTGGATGTTCTGATGACTGGCTCTGACCTCGGAGAAAATTCTAATTGTTTTTCTTGCCTTGGGGACGAGCCTTCTCCCACCTCTGGTTCTTTTAACTTAGGCGCTCTCGACGATCACCTAATATTTGGATTTATTGCAAGCATTGTTTCTACATATCGAAATAAAATATTTTAGGGCATGTTCACAAAGGGATATTCGATATTAAAGTATATCTGAAGTGAAAACTTAGAAAATCCAGACTCATACATACCTATAACGCCCGCTAAACTTTGTATTTTGATACTCACGGGGGGCTTGGAAGCTTTTGAATTGTTCATATTCCTCCTCTAGATGCTTTGAAAATACTTTGCACACAAAATGATCTTGTTTACAATGGATCGAGAATATTTAATGAGGAAGAACTTACCGGTCATATCACCCAATTAATTCGGGTGATGAGTGAAATTAAAATGAATCAATCACCAAATATCTGCAATTAAATTCATAGTGGGTTGACGATGGAGGCGAGGAGGGTGATGTGTTGTATCTTTAAATTCAAATGGTCATTTTGATTCGTGCACGAATTAACAACTAATGTGATATTTGGAATTAATTAGTCCCTTAAATTCTCTGGATTGTAACGTATCTAGCACAAAAACGTCCCTTCATGTCACTTTCCTAGTGGATGGATCAGAGATTGGCAAGGTGTTACGAGTGTTTTCGTTGATACTCTTCTGCGAAAAACCTCTGATGCCGATTGATTTTATCGTATGGTGCTGAAGTGGCACAACTGGCTCGAGATACATGATAATAAAGACCAGTGACCTAGCTCACAGGTAATGGTCAGACTCGGGACTTTATTCAAGTTGTGTGCTTTAAGTTAAACCTAGGACTGCCTATGCCAAAAAGGTATTGGGGATCGACATTCAGGGATAAACCTATTGCATAGTTTCCTTTGGGTTAGCGTCCTCGAAACTCTTAATGCTGAAAACGTTTCAGAAGTTGGCGATCAGAGAAAACTTTAGCGTAGTGTGGATATTCATTGCGATTTGATATTCTCCAATTTTTCTAAGCGCGTCAGGTAATGGCTATCGACGATATGATTTCTTTCTTTCTTTTAACGTTTAATCTTGTTGCCTTTTACTGACACCGAAGAGGATTAGTTGTCAGCGATTTCCTTATATGATGGTTATCGCGAAATAAATCTTCCTTTCATCGATGCTCGACGACTGCGGTTTTTGAGTGATTTTCTCTCATCGTTTAATCCCTTCTGATGTTGAATCTTTGAGCACGTCGGGGGAAAGTGTTATGGTCGTTGATTCTTTGTTAAGTGTTAAGTATTTTTTAATTCATGAGTTTTCATAGGTTCAAGAAAAATTTGGAAGACTTAGTGAGGGTAAAAAAATGATAAGAAAAGGCAACATTTTCATAATGAAATCGAATTAGACAGCGCAAAATATCAAGTGGTACCCAAAAAGTAAAATTCAACATAGGAGTATTAGGGTGTGTTGAGTGCTCAATAAATGGCGACTTACTGGGCGAATGCAGAATCTCTATTCCTCCTTCGGGCTCAGCTGATGTGAAAGCTGGTGGAGAACTTAACTGGTTTTAGATCAGAGCCCCTTTTACCCTTACATTTGAAATTTCTCTGGTTGATGCCTTCGGGTTTGCCTGTGGGGTTTTTCAACTTTTATTCCTCCCTCTTTTGCTGTAACCTTGACTCATGCCCTCATTTTTCAAGAACCTAGTAGAGAATTCAATGGCACTAGGACCTTTAGTTACCTTCATTTATTTTCTACGGTGTTTCTCCACTGCCAGCTAGCGTCCATAGCCCCGGTGGAGTGACCCCGACGTCACAAACTTTGCTCTGCTGCCAGAGAGAGTCCATAGCCACGACAGGGATATCTGTATACCCTCTCCTGTTGTGCGCTCATTTGGTATAGTTGACTTTTACTTTGGTATAATGCATTGAGCGAGCGAGAGAGGAGGACATCTTTTGTTTGCAAAAGTATGAGGTGATTAAGGTGAAACTCACTAGCTCTATCTCTAAGGTGCATGTAGTCCTTTCCAGATTTCCCTCTTTCCTTAAAGTCTTACCATACCATTAAGTAGACACTTCTGACATTTCTCTAAAGTTATTCATCTGTGTAGGTTAGATAGGGGGTGTTGGCCCTTGACCAAGTTTTGGGAATTTCTTGTTCATAATGACCTATTTTGGAACTTCGACAACCTGTCGAGGAAGGAGCGCAAGATGAAGTGGATATCATGGGATCTCGGCCCCCTTTTGGGCCCCTTTTTTGGCTTTTGGGAACTTGTAATGGGAATGGGATGTTGGCCCATGGGTTTACCCATGTTTAGGTCTATTTTGTATGCACATATAGATGTCTAGGCCATATAGAGAAGTAGTGAAATTGACATCTATGTGATGTAGTCTAAGTGTAAAGGGTTGAATCTGTGTGATCAAGGCTTTGTGAATTTGATGTAAGACTTGCAGATCTGAGTGCAAGCCCCTGGGAGAGACTATAGAAGGATTTGTGTTGTAACACAAGGAAGAAGGATCTAGCAAGCTGCGCAGATATTCTGTCATGTGTGGAGTAAGGGTTTTAAGGCTCCATGCTTGTAATCGTTTGATTGAAGAAAATAAAGAAGAAGGGTTGGTGGACGTAGCCCCAGGGTGGGGGTGAACCACGTAAACATTGTGTGATGTGCTTTGTGCTTTGTTTTGATGTGTTTACATGTTACATACTAAGTGTTCTGATATGTTTAGATAAATCTGTTCATGCTTGGTGCTTAGTATATGTGAGAATGTTAGATCTGATCTATATATTCATACTTAATGCTTGATATGATTAGTCTGATCCATTTGTATATGCTAAAGTTCTTGAATATTGTAGATTAGTGTGAATACTGTGAAGCTCTGTTGTATCAGGGAAGTGAATAGTGATTACATATTAAGGAATTGACGGTGCTAAGTGATTTATTAAGTAGTACAATCACAGATCTCTGTCCCAGCTAAGGTTGCAGACACTTGAGTCTTGCAACCACCCCTGCCTCTACCTCAGATGAGACTTCATCTGCTTCGCAGGTGTTGCCGAAAGGGTCGGTAATTAGGGATTTTTTGGTGCTCTATTGTAGCGTTGAACCCTGAGTCTACCCCTGTGCCAAAAAATGGTTCCATTGTCGGGACCTGAAATTGTGATTGTTGGGAACTAAGAAAGAAGAATCTCTGTGCAAAGATTCATCTTGAATTTGTGAAAGCTCTGTGCATAGATCTGTGCCCTAGTGTGAAGTATTCTACTTGACTTATAAAGCTCTGTGTTAAAGAAAGAAGCCCGATCTAAAGAAAGAAGATCAGATCTGAAAGAAGGAAGCCTGATCTGAAGAAAAGAAGATCAGATCTGAAGGAAAGAAGCAAGATCTGAACGCTTGACACTATAAAAAAGGTAAAAGTAAGAATTTCTGATCAAAAGAGGTAAGATCTACAAGATCTATGCTCTGATAAAGGTAAGAATAGTTAAAAGTGTTAGATCTGAAAGCTTTGTGCTCTGTAGAAGTAAGATAAGTGGAATTTTTTGTTTCTAGAATATGGATCTAGGTATGTTTAATAGAGTTTGTCCTAGTTTGGAAGCTAGGGCATTAATAGATGAAAGAAGGTTTGATATGGGTAGATCTAATAAAAATATTGAAAGATATATTATACCTATGCATAGAAATAATGTTTGGACTAACGAATGGATGCATGATCCTAGAAAGAAATTGTTGCAGGTTAGCTCATAGGATCCTAGCGTGCAGTATAGAAGAGGTTGGGGATCATTTAAAAGGAAGAGAGGATTAACCATTTGTTACAGTTGCAGAAGGCCGTGACATCTTTCTAAGGAATTCCCTGGTGGAAGACCTAGTTGTCTTTGTTGTAAAGCTCTAGACCATGAAGTATTAGATTGCCCTAGAATGATTGCTAAGCTTGAAAGAATGAATCTGAATCAATAAAACCCTAAGGCAGATCCAGAACCTACGAATGAACCTCTGAAAGAATCAGAGAAAACATTACTACAGATGAAAGAAACCCTGAATGACCACCGACATGTCAAATTATCAGAGATCTTCAAAGAGAAGGAATGCATCGAAGCAAAAATAGGAGACTTCAACATTGACTATGTTCTAGATGAGGAAAAATAGATGAATATTATGCCAGAGAGAACCTAGGAAGCTATAGGAAGGCCTGCTATGATCCCTTCACTAGGAGGAATAGGTTTATTCAGAGGAAAGCTAGTAAACCTATGTGGAAGGCTCGCTCAGATACCTATGACTGTTAATGGAGCTTCGACAAAAGAAGACTTTGAGATTATTAAATTTATTGAAGACAACGCCCCATTTACCATGACAATAGGAAAACCCACGATTGATAGAGATCAAGCTAGACGAAAGGAAGAAGAAGAAGTTTTGGAACAGAAGAAGCAAGAGCTAAAATATTTTAAGACCAGAAGGATCGTGCACTTGATTGACAAACATGAGAGAAGATCGTAACTATTTAATGCTAGCAACCCGGATGTCAAAGCTAAGAGAATGCTAGAGGATCCATAGAATATTGAATTACCTATCCTAGACAAAGAAGAAGTATTATCCAGGAACCCTAGGAAAGAATTTCAATAGTGCGAAGTAACTAATACCAAAGAATATAAGAATCAGAATGAGAAAAGCACTACCGAGACAAAGCTCACTCGAAACAAGGTTAGAAAGTTAAGAAATAAGAGGGCTAAGACTGAAAATTTACGGGGGGTTCTAGAGGAGACTTCGCAGAAAGAAAAATTGAAGAGTTGAAGCTTCACCGAGATATCAAAAAAGCGACACATGGCACTTTGCCATGACGAAGCAATATAGTCGTTGGGGATATTATAACTGTTTGATTGACGCTTCGAATGGGTAGAAAAGAAATAAAGGTTCGTCATTAGACCATTGGACCATGCCATAACAGATCAAACATGAGTTAATGGAGGCTCATACCCATTTCAAGCCAAACGCTGTCAAATTACCTATTTAACTCGTCGCGCCATGCACCGAGAACAATTTTTCCAATTGAGAATTTGAGCCCACAGACTAAGCCGAGTTTATACAATGATCATTCTTCTCTCATTCTCTATCTCATTACTATGTCTGAGTTGTTCCCCGATACTGTGAATTTTTTACCCCGAGTGCGTATGTCGGAAGAATTGAGCTCTGTAGAGAAAGCTGTTGAGGAATTTTTGATCGACATGATGATCGAGAAACCCATGTTGATGTCTGAAGGTATCCAGGCTTCATCTACAAGAACAATGAAAGCATCCCCATCCACTGCTCATAGAACTGGACTGTCCCATGAGAGGCGAACTAAACACAAGGATGACTTAGCAAATTCTAAGTTGATTCTGATTATTCTACCAACTTATCTACCACCCCTGAGTGGCACAATAAACCGAGACAATGTGCCCCAATATTTTGAATATGAATTGGTCATTGCATACCTTCCGAAGGGGATACGTGCAGTGCACGTAGATCAGGATAAGATGACAACATTCAAGTTTAGTGACTTCAACCTCGATGAAAGGAAAGTGTACAATATGATATCCCCATATAAGTATCTGACTAGAACCAAGGGAAATAATTCAAAGGTTGTTCCCCAGTAGTGGACCATGAACCTCACGTAGTCCACACTGCTTAATGTAATGAAGATTCCTCACTTCGGGAGGCATCAAGAAGTGAACGCGTGCGTCAAGTTGCTCATGTCCTGCTATCATGGAGGATAATTATGGTTTAAACACTGCATCATAGTGGATCCGACTTTGATAAATCGGATCACAGGGCTTAGCATGCAAGGCCTTGACCCACAGTATTTCTACCCTGGAAAGACCGCAGATTATGCTCTTGCCCAAAGGATAAAGGATACTTACGATGATGTAGAGAAGGGTACGCAAGGCTACAAGGTAGCCTCTATCGAGAGTGGCACAGTGCACCTTTCCTATCAGTTGATCGCAGGAAAGATAGTTCACAAGAACCGACTGACCCAAGTAACTGGATTCATAGTCGACCTCGCAGGGAAGTGCGCAGAGGGGCTACAAATGAATTGGGAGAAGTACCTTGTAAACCAACTGGAACTAGATTGCAGGGAAGTGAAAGACCAAGAATATGAGTTCCACTTCAGTTGGCTTCTCATACTGATCTCTTTCATTGCATGGGAGATGCCGGAAGGTGTGACCTTCCCGTACACTGAGCCCTTTGAACCTCTGGCCGCGAAGTTCAATACACTATGGTACTCTAGTGACATGAACAAGAAATGGCAGTCAAATTCCATCTTCCACACATAATATAACTAGTTAAAGGTATCCATACAGTCCATGCCTCACATCAACCCGAACACTCTCCATAGGTTCAGGCCCTTAATGAAATTCAACGCGGACTGCCATTTCATCTATATCATTGCGTGCGTCGATGAGCATAACCAACAACTGCAACCATACTACAAGTTAATGAAGGATGACTTGGAGTAGATTACCAAGGAATTGTTGGTGGACCTCCTTGTTCTAGCAGAACCTGTAGAGATGTCTGATGTTAACAACCCCAAAAATGCGTTGGATACAACCATACCTAGCAAGCTAAAGAATACTGAGTAGGTCCATGATTTAGACGACACATCTGTGAAGACCGATTCCATCTCAACAGAGTAAGGAGGAAATGGTGGAGAGATAGATGGCGCATAAGTTGAACCGAAGAAAGGTGAAGTTACACTTCCAAGAGACAAAGAGGATCCCTCGAAGAAAGGGAAGGTTACCCCTCTAAAATCTTCTTCAAGGAAGAAAATGAAAGCAACCATAACCAAATTCGAGACCACGCACACCTCAGACGACTTCGACTTCATCGTCACAACACTGAATGATGCTTCGTTGGAGATAGTAGAGAAGAAAGAAGCTAAGAAGGAGGAGGTGTTCAGTCATATTAAGGATGAACTCAAAGGAGTGCAGCAGGCACTATAGTCCAGTTGCGTAGTATCCACTGCACCCCTGACAGTTGGAACAATAGAACTAGGTGATAAGCCCACTCAATTACACCGCATTGCTGATATAGTTGAAGCTCGCCTTCAATGAGCTAAGGGAGAGACAACACAAGCCAGACAAGATTTAGAGCAAGTACAGAAAGACCTTGAGGAGAAACAAAGTGCTACAGAACACGAAAATCTTGCTCTACAAGAAAAATGGGATGAAGAAAAAGAAGAGCTACAACAAAGCAAGGAACAGTTTCTCGCCGAGAAAATTGAAGTATAGGAAAGGGTCAACATAGCACTTCGCTCTGTGATAGTCATTGAAGTACAGACTGAGGAACAAGTTCCAAAGCAGGTGGCACAACTGGAAGAGGTAATCCAGAAGCTACAACAATGCATCGCCGACTTAGAGCTCCATGCAGTACCTAAAACCCCATAGGAGATAAGGAACCAAGGAGAAGAAGTTGCCCACTACGCAGTTGACAGACTAAAAGATCTTTCCTTGGAGTCCAAGAATCTCAGTAACTGTAGAGCCTAGACCTATGAAAATCTCACTGAAAAATCAGAATTGCAGACACTAGAGTTTCATCTCCAAGAAGCGAAGCAGAACAAAGATACACTATAGGTGCAACTGAAGGCCCTGTCAGTTGTAGACATAATGAAGAGGTCTCATGAACATTGTATATCTTAGAAACAAATCCATATGATTTAAAGAAAAGTGATGGAAGTCACTCAACGACTTCAACCTATGCAAGATAAGGCATGTCTATTGTTTACAGAGGTCGAGAGCCAAGGAGAAGAGCTAGAACAGGTCGTCCTCACAGCAGAACAACACCTAGAAGGACCAGTGAACGATGCAGTGATCTAGGAGTTCACTGAAAAAAAGGCCACAACAAAGCAGCAAGTCAGAGTAACTCAAGCCAAGCTTGAGGTGTTTGATGAAAAATTGCTCAGACCAGAGTGACTCGGGACGAGTCACAGGTGAGTTTTGGGGGCATGTTGGTCCTTGACCAAGTTCTGGGAATTTCTTGGTCATAATGACCTATTTTGGAACTTTTCCATCCTATAAAATAAGGAGCGTGAGATGAAGTGGATATCGCGAGATCTCAACCCCATTTTGGGCCCATTTTTAGGCTTTCGGGAATATGTAACGGGAATGGGATGTTGGCCCATGGGTTTACCCATGTTTAGGCCTATTTTGTATGTATATATAGATGTCTAGGCCATATAGAGAAGTAGTGAAATCAACATCTATGTGATGTAGTCTAAGTGACAAGGGTTGAATCTGTGTGATCAAGGCTTTGTGCATTCAGTGTAAGACTTGCAAGGCTGAGTGCAAGACCCTAGGAGAGTCTGCAGAAGGCTCTGTGCTGTAACGCAAGGAAGAAGGATCTAGCGAGCTGCGCAAATCTTCTGTCCTATGCAGAGTAAGGGTTTTGAGGCTCTGTGCTTGTTACCGATTGACCAAAGACAATAAAGAAGAAGGGTTGGTGGATGTATCCCCAGGGTGGGGGTGAACCACATAAACACTGTGTGATGTGCTTTGTGCTTTGTCTTGATGTATTTACATGTTACATACTAAGTGTTCTGATATGTTTAGATAGATCTATTCATGCTTGGTGCTTAGTATATGTGAGAATGTTAGATCTGATCTAGATATTCATGCTTAATGCTTGATATGATTAGTCTGATCCATTTGTATATGCTAAAGTGCTCGAATACTATAGATTAGTGTGAATATTGTGAAGCTCGGTTGTATCAGCGAAGTGAATAGTGATTACATATTAAGGAACTGATGGTGCTAAGTGATTTATTAAGTAGTACAATCCCAAATCTGTGTCCCATCTAAGGTTATAGACACTTGAGTCCTGCAACCACCCCTGCCTCTACCTTGGGTGAGACTTCATCTGCTTCGTAGGTTTTTCTGAAAGGGCCGATAGTTAGGGATTTGTTGGTGCGCTATTGTAGCGTTCAACCCTGGGTCTACCCCTGTGCCAATAGGGGGCCCCTTGAAACAATTGTCGGTTCCCAAACAATTCTTATGTTTCTATGTGAGCGACAAGTTAGGGAGAGAGTTCTCTATGTCACATGACTTGAGGTCAACCATTGTCTTGCTAAACAAAATATTCAAAATCATAGAAGTCCAAAAGAAAAAGAAAATAAAAATTCATTTCGCAATCGACCTAGCTAGACACAAAATCATGAAAATACGTAGGCATAACATAATATATATATATATATATATACATATTTAATGGAAGTATTGTTTTAGGGCTTGGAATTTCACTGGGAAGGCATCAGGTTCCCCCCTTAGATTCTATAATCGATAAGTGCATGCCCCAATCTTCTCGGCCACTTGAAAAGGTCTGAACCATAGGTTCTGAAACTTAGAATGTTTGCCTTTAGGCTCGTTTTCTCTGTCCAATTTCAAGACTAAGTCCCCTGCTTCAAAATTATTCTCTTTAGCCGTATGCTTGTCAAACCATCTTTTAACTATCTGCTAGTGGGATATGAATTTTGATTTAGCTATCTCCATTTCTACTTCTAACATGAGAAAGGTGGATTATATCTTGAGAAAGTTGGACTCAAAGAGGGATGCCCCCTGGACTCTTGAGAAAGTTGAAGAGATGGAAGATATAAACCATTTGGGAGAATGGCTTCCTGTCCATATACTAAAAAGTATGGGGAATTCCCTATAGCTTCCTTGGGTTTATGATCCGGATTTTATGAGCAGAACGAAATGAATACAGATTATCAACAGGTGCTTAACAAAAATAACAGAGATACAGTAAAACTGGTTTTCTATTAAATAATGAAATAAGCTGAAACTGTAAAATGCAGCGGAAACAAGCTTGCTAGAATGGTGGCGGCTTATCTCTGAGAAGAGATGTGACGACAGCGCTCATTTGAAAGAAGATGATTACAATGAGGCTCTGAAGGCCTTTTTACAATAAACGGAATGCCAAAAGTCCTAGACATCCAAAAACCTAACCCTAGGAGATGAAGCGCCAAGAGTCATGTGGGC
>JZKD02S1672694.1:1322187-1335020 GCA_000966675.3 Picea glauca
CTCCAGAAGTTCAGGACCCGAAAAACTGCTAAAAATAGTAAATTGCCAAAAATGTCAGAAAACTATTTTGAGCCAGTTGGAAAGGTGGGTGGCCACCGATATCCATCTGGATCAGTTTAACTCTATCTACCCATAAAGCGTTATGGAGTATATTATGCCAATTTCTCTGGTTGTCTACAACCGTTTTCTTCAATATCCTCACTAGGTTCTTATTATTTGATTCTACCACTCCGTTTCCCTGGGGATAATAATTTCCAGAGTATATAATTATGATTCCTTTGTCTAGGTCAAACTCTGTTAATAAGGTGGAAGAAAAATAAGTTGCATTATCAAAAACAAGAACAGAAGGGACACCAAATATTGTGATTAATTGTTGTTCTATGAATTGGATTACCACCTTCTCATTTACATGAGTTAGATGAATGACTTCTGCCCATTTTCTGAATTAATTGGTGGCAGTAAGTATATATTTGTGTTTCTTTGAAGAGCTTGGTGTAATATCTCCTACCATATCTAACCCCCATTGCTCGAAAGGCCTATAAATGGTTATTGGCTGGAGTGGGATTGTTGCTCTCTTTTCTCTGCCAGTGCTTATTTGACAAGTTCTACAGTTCCTAGCATATGTGTGAGAGTCCTTGAAAAAAGTGGGCCAATAATAGCTAGCTCTCAATATCTTATGAGCGATGGTGTCTCTTGCAAAGTTTCCACATACAGATCCATCCTAGAGATCCTTCATAACTTTGTCTGCATCTTCACGTTCAAGACATATTAAAAGTATCCCATCATAATTAGCTTGGAAGAGTACCAAATTTACGAGGCGATATTGTATAGATTTTAACCTGAGATCTCTCCTTTCCCTGGAGTTTAGGACTTTTGGGCAAGTCCCATGATGTAGGATAAAAGTCAATTTTTCATACCAAGACTCTTGTCCTGGGGAAATGTATGAAGCTTCACCACACCATAATGCCATTTCATTCTCCCATCCGAGGTCCTCATTTACTTGGTCTTGAGATTTAGTTGCCAACTTTCATAACCCTTGTCCTTTAACTAGTTTAGCAGGTTTTATATCTAGATCGAATTCTTGCAATACTTCCATCCAATTCTCTCTTCTTTCCCCCATCTCCTGATTAGTAAATAGGGATCAGACTGCAGGATGAGTCATTATTACTTTTGTATGGTTCTTCACGATGTGAAATCTAAAATGTTTTACTTCCTTATAAACTACATAAGCCTGTTTATCTATAGCAGGATAATTTAGTGAAACTCCCTGGAGGTTAGTGCTCATGAGCAAAACTGGAGCCTTGTAGTTTCCATCATCCTTCTGAGTCAAAACTACAGCTAACAATTGATCGGAGGCGAAAGTATAGAGGAAAAAATCCTTGTTAAAATCAGGGCTTCTCAACATAGGGGCTTGAGATATAGCAGTATTAATGTCACTAAATGCTTTTTTTTGTTCATCATCCCAATTAAATTTGACATATTTACGAATCATCTCTTGTAAGGGTTTGATAGTTTCTGCGAAATGAGGAGTGAACTTTCTCACAAAATTGCTTTTCCCGAGGAAAAACTGCATAGCTTTATTTTTGTGAGGCAATGTAAGTTGCACTATAGCCTTAATCCTTTCTGGGTCTATGCGAATGCTTGCTTGAGATATAATGTGGCCTAGCATCTTACCTTCCTTGACACCAAAAATAGTTTTCTTAGGGTTTAAGGATATACCGTATTTCCTACACCTTTCGAAAATCTGGGTTAAGTGTTGGATGTGATCTTCTCTGTTCTTTGAATACACAGTCACGCCATACAAGTAAACTACTACACACTTCTTGATTAGTCCCCAAAAAGATACATCCATGGCCCTCTGGAAGGTGGATCCTGCATTGATTAAACCAAAGGGCATGCATTTGTAAGCGAAAGTTCCCCACTTGGTTCAGAAGGTGGTTTTTAAATGGTCTTCTTCTGAAACTAGAACCTGGTTGTAGCCTAAGAAACCGTCTAGCAAAGAGAAAATATGAGAGCCAGACACAGTCTGCAAGAGCTGTTCCATTTGCGGGACTGGGTAGTTGTCCTTTTCTGAAGCTCTGTTGAGGTTTCTAAAATCTACGCATAGGTGAATCTCCCTAGACTTTTTCCTTAAAAGAAGCAAATTAGCTACCCATGCCGAATGTCTAACCTAGAAGATAATTTTGGCATATAACAATTTCTTCAACTCTTGACACATGAGAAGTTCCAGGTAAGGGTGATACTTTTAGAGATTTTGTTTAAAGGGTTTCACTTCAGGTTTTAACGGGATAATGTGTTGAATGATACAGGTATCATAAGTTTTCAGATCTCGGTAGGACCATGCAAAGACATCTTGATACTATCTGAAGAGTTTGAGATAGGCCTCTCTTTCCTCTTTAGATATTGTTTTATCGAGGTTTACATCTTTTGGGTTTTTTGGGGTTCCGAGATTTATAGTTTCATGCTTGGGACAAGAACTACCGGTCTTAGCATTTTTGTGCCCCTTAAATAGTTCCTTTAGATAAAAAAAGGTTTTCTAAGTTGGCTATCCCCTTCGATATCATGTGAGGCTTTTATTTGATGATCAACTGATTTACATGAAGGTTTATTTCCGTCGACTTTTCCTGGAATGCATCATCGTCAATGGCCAAATCTTTGAAATTGTCCTGATTAGTAAGAAAGTTTATAATATGTTCATCTCCCTCAAAAATCTTCCAATTAGAAATATTGTTGGGCATAGAGGGTTTATATAACATTTCTATAGTGAACCGAGAAGCTTCATAATCCTCTAGAGGTGATAGCCTCAAGGCAACGGTGGCCAGAGAATCACCAAGAATGTCTTTGCTTTGGGAATTACTGTAATGTTGAAAGCTTCAAAATGCTCTATTAGCCTGTGCACTTCTTGTTGGTAATTCTTCAGGTGTGGAGAATTTCAATGTATAGTATTCCTTATCTATCTGAAAATGTTTTTAGAGTCTCTAAAACCCTTTAATCCTTGGACGTCTAAGTCTATGGATTTCTTTAGCCCCTGTATTAAAGCTTCATACTTGGTAGTGTTATTTGTGCATTCGAATTCTAGTATGTGACTGGAAATGTCATTTACCTTTAGGATCAACGAGGATACACCATGCCCCTGGCCCTTCTTGCGTTTTATATCCATCAAAATACAGGGTCCAAACTTGTGGGAAACATGTATTGGCTTCCCCTTCCCTATTACTTTCCTATTTTCCTCCTGCTAGTTCTGTGATTTCTAACACATGTTCTTAGCCGAAGAGGGTTTTTTCCGCCGTTGTCAGCAACTCCTCCTGAAAAATCATTTCAGATTTATGGGTGAGAGGGACATTATATTAAAGAGGGGAGAAGTTCCCGAAGTAGGAATCGCAAGAATAATTTCCTACCACACGAAAATTTGTCGATGAGGGTTCGTTTAGGGTTTCTAGGTTAGTGATAGTGTGTTTCAAATACCTTTCGCTATCAATTCTGATCATATTTTTGTATCCCTTCAATGGTAGCCAAAGGTGTGCCCAATATGTACTAAAGTATCCGTTTAACTTCTCAGATCAATCTTGGCTTAGTAGTAATCCATAAGCTTATGGGATATCTACCACAATGATGTCAATCACTTGCACAAAATTAGGATGTGTCACTACTCTGATCATTACATATTTGAGTTATTCCATGACTTTGACCTATGTTCTATCTAGTTGTATCACATGTTTATCTCTTTTGAGAGGAACGAAATTTAATTTTTTGCAAATAGAAAAGGGCATAACATTGGAAGATGCTCCTGAATCGACCAAACAATTGTGGAGGTTCCTATTGAAAACTTCAAACGTTAAAAGGAATGGTTGGAGAAAAGGTTTTTCCTTCTTGTCTTCAGATTAGGCATTCACAGTTGGTTTATTCACAAGATTTGTGGGAGAAAGATTCCTTCATGGGTCAATGTTTGTTGTAGGATTTTATACTAATTTCAAAGCTTGTAGAAAAAAGTCCTTTTGCTAAGGGATTCTACGTATGTCCATAACTTATATATTAGCCTTCAACTTATTTAGATCTTCAACCACATTGTAATCTAGCTTGGGTGATTCTCAAGTATGGATTCTTACAGGGTTCTTACGAGGAGAAAAAGGTGCTTTCGGGTGATCGGAAGTTGATATTCCTCATGAAGTTTGGGTAGTAGCAAGTTCGTTTGAGACAGGTTGACCCCTACTTCATGTTTTCACAACCAAGGCTTTAGTGGGTGGCTCCTGAGACTCAAATAAGTTATCAGAAGGCATGATCAGGTCATGATCCCATATCAACATGGATGTATCTTCTGGTGGATCAATATCTTCCTTATTATCCACATTCATAACTGAACCGCTTGATTGTTTTGTCAGGGAGACTTCGTCTAGAAATCGATTGGCCATGAAATTCATGGCATGCACCCATTGAGGTCAGTCTCTTTCAGAGTGGTTTTCCTGGTGATAAGTACAGAAAGAATCGGATGCTACATTTCCCAAATCGATATTTAATTTATCTGGGGGAGGTTCAATTGCTTTTAATGGTGGGTAACTTTTAAAGAAAGGTTTATAGGGCCTTTGACCTTTGTTTCCCTTCGCGACACTTCTTTTTATGTCTATGATTTTGTTAGATAACTTTATAACCATGCACTATAGATCCTCTATGTCCCCACTTCCCTTTTCAGGAGCTTGTTCTGTTTGTTTCCCTGGGGGTCTAGTGAGAAATAACCCTCTCCAGAGAGGGGGTTGAGTGTCCTTCTTGACTATGGAGACCTGACTTTCTTTGCATCCTTTCATTTGGAATTCAATTGTTTTGGCTTCTTCAAAATTTTCAACTAGGGTTAGTTTGGTAGACCTCTTCATAAACATGGAAATAGAAGCTGGGAGAACATTAGCGTATACTTTGATTTGCAACTCTTGAGTAGGTTTAGCTTCGGGTTGGAGTTTGTTTAAGATAGTGGTAAATATTTGATTAAAGTATTTGACCCTTTCCTTCGAACTCATGGTGGCAGTGAACAACTCAGCCATCAAAGCTCCCATAGTAGTCTCCTCTACAAATTTATCTAAAAAGTCCTTCCTGAACTTCGTCCAACTAGTTATAGATCCTAGAGGCAGATTAAAATACCACGTGGAAGATGAATTATCAAAAGTATAGGGGAATAACTTGCATACTATGTTTTCATGTTGGACATTCATAAGTCCGATTACTAGTATGAATTTCTTGATATGATCTTCAGGAAATCCCGAGGTCTCAGGATCAAACTTAGGAAGTAACTTCTCTAGATGTCGGGGAAGGCTATGGAATCACCCTGGGATGGCCAAAGCATCTCTAGCCAACCAAGGTTGATTGTTCTGTGGTGGTTTCCCCCTTTCTTCATCATGGTCATTGTTGTCCTCCATATCTTTGGATCCTGAGTTAAACTCCTCCTCTTCCGAAAAATTGTCTGGCTCAGAGACATTGTTGACTGGCGTTTCAGGGATTAGATTTAGAGTGTGTTAAATTTTGGTGATTGCGAAATCTATCAGGTCTTCTAATGTGTGCACAAAAACCTGGTCGGGGGTGTCGACCATTGGTCTGCTTATTTTTTGTCTTTGAGGAACTATCGAAGCTAACGACAATGAATCGATCTGTTGGGCGTATGCTCTTGTGATTATTCTAAATTTATTTAATTCCTTGTGAGGAAGAGCATAAGGTATATCAAGGAACCAAAGTTCTTCCTTAGGCTGGGGTGAGTCACTCATTTCAGGAGTACTCAGTGTGTGTGGGTTGTCTTGGGAATGACTAGCCATGCATGTGGGCTGTTTTGAATCTACAGGTTATGTGAAATATTATATGGAATATGTATTCAACCATTCATTCTTTAGGCCCTCCTTCTAGCGCCAATTCTGTTGATGGGTCCTAAATTCCTTTAACTCAACAGCAGGAACCAAACCTACCATTGAGGCCTAATTAGACTCTATAGCATTTAATAGTGGAATGGTTCTCCAGATCTTGTGATCCATCTAATTAATTGATGAGATTTACATTTTCTTTTGAAGGCCTCTCCTTCGGTTCAGACGTTCTCTTTTTTGTATTTTCTTTTTGGTGTGATTGGTATGAGATGGAAAGATGATATAAACCAACTAGGAAACAAATGGGAACAAACTTAAACTACTAGAAAGGAGTTTGGGTTTGGGATAACTCTTACACCCTAGCATGCAGACAATGATCGTATATCACAGGCCTAGTACTAATACATTAACCATGTGAATATTCCAATTACTGACTGAGATACGAATTATCAGAAGAAAACACACATGTGATAAACAATGGTAAGAAAAATAATTCACTTAGCTCTAATCATCAATCACATAATAACACAAAGATTCATTTTCATAATTAAATAAAGAACTGTAAAACATTGCATTAGAGAACTTATCAATAGATTTAATAGCTCTTACTCGTTACTGCATCCATTCATGAGACGAAATAGGAAATAATTCTTCTCCACATCCAATCATACACGCATTTGATGAAAACATAAACTTGTCTCTTGTCCAGAAGGACTTCTCAATTAAATGTAGCTTCAAAATAATTCTTAACAAAACAAAAAATGAGAGTTTCTTGCAACAACCATAGATCTCTAACTAATTGGTCGATGCGCTTATTTATAATATAAAATTAGCTAAAAATAATGGCTAAAGTGAAGATAAGTAAAAAAAATTCTAAAGATATCACTTTAAATGAGTGTTTCTTCTCGTACTCCGACCAATTGATGAACAACAACTCCCAGGTGTGGGCATATGGAAATCTGTGTTGTTCCATCGGGGTCGCGTAAATATCTCTGATATCCACCACATGTGCTCGATACTTGACTAGACTCGAACTTAACTATTGTAGCATAGCCCGATCTTTGATTGGGTGTTCCATAAACTGTCGCACCTGGCCTGGCATTGTGTTTGTCACCTTTTCTATCTCTTTGGCCCATGATGAATCTTGTTCAGTGTGCGATTTTATTATTTCGTGCAGGTCGACGAAGTCGTTGGGCATGCCAAATTCTAGGAGTCCTATATCCTTCATTGCCTTGTTGATTTTGACCCAGTTTCTCTCGCATTTGGACCATTTATCTTGGATTTCTCGGTGAGGTTCTCGAGCCATTTTTGCCCAATACTTAGCTGCTTTCTTTATGAGATCAAGAATTCTTTCATTCAACACCTGAATGTCGTGTTATTCTTTATCTCAACCCTATTGGACTACACCAATGTATTTGAATCTCTCTACGGCTTGCTGCGCTTTCTCATACCACCACTCCATATCTTTGCATGTAGCAAGTGCCATGAGGGTGTCTTCCTAGAGATCAACTATTCTTACAGTGAATAAGTGCCACTCATCTATGAACTTGCTATAGGCCTCCTTGAATTCACTCCTTAGGTACACCGTGACCTGTGTGGTGTCCTCATAGTACTTATCCAAGTGGCGCAAATGTTCTAGTTCTTTCAAGGTCCAGGCCAACTCTTTTTCATATATTTTAGCTCTATCCAGGGTGGCATCTGTGATTTCCATACCTGCGTTGATGAGCTCGGATGTCTTAGCATGTTCTATGTTGATTGGATTTTCCTCAGTAGTGATGAGGATGAAGTGATCTAAAGTGATCCTCCTCTTCTTGGTGGTCCTTTGGATGATAGCCTTTATTTTCCTATCATAATCTATGGCATGTATGTTGGCTACCAAGTCCATAGGTTCAGGAATTTTCTGATCTCCCCAAGTGAGCATATTTCCCAGACTTCTGGTGGTATATACTTGTTCAAGATTGGGTTCTTGAACTGCCTCGTTATGCTCCAAAGGCCTGACTTCTGTTTTTCGCTTATCGAGGGTTTGGGTACTAATTGAAACAGAGGGGTCAGGGGTAGAATCGATACTTAATTGTTCATCGTTCATTGAAACACTTATTTCCTGCTGTGGGTCTCCTTCCTCTGGATCTCCCGACCCAGCTCGTCCTTCAGACTGTCCGCTTGGGTATCTGACGCTTCGAGTATTTCAGTGTCTAAGACACTCTTGACTTCCTTTTCTTTATGTGGAAACTCCTGGGTTTGGACTTCGGGAATAGGATAAGATGTCTTATCAGGTCCCTTTTCTTCTTTGATATGCACAGGGGTCGCAAGAGATACTTATGGACTCTCATCATCATCATAGATTTTTATTAACTTTTGGAGGGGGTCCGCTTCACTTTCTTCCGCTGATACCCCGACTAGATTTGGCTGAGCTGAAACACTTTCCAACAATCCATCCAGTGGTGTTGTGGATTCAGTGTCATCTAACTCGATGATTTCATTGATGTCTATTAGTTCATGGCCACTTGGACCTGTCAGGTTTTCATCCGAGTTGTCAACAGGGAGCACTGGCATCCTGATGAGGTCCAGGTTATCTCGCATCTGATCCATTATTCACTAGGCCTATTCATACATGAGTAACCCTCTCTCCCGTGCGTCTTGAGCCTTGGGGAAATTTATTTCTTGTATTGGGGATACCAAAGGAATCTCTGCTGTTTTGGCCGCTATCATTTCCTCTCTAGCTCTGAGGGCCTCTTGACTTGTTTGTTCTAGAATCGTTGTCTGTTCCTCCAGGCTCATGGATTTGAACCTCGTCATCTTAGGGTCGGACATCCTTGCTACAACTTTACAATCCTAAATTTTTTTTGTGAAGACCTCGTCTTCAAATTTGTCGTCGCTGTATGGCCAACAATATGACACTTGAGATGCGTGTTTCAGGACTAGACCTTTTAGGTCATGTTTGCGAAAACGACTAGTTTGGAATCAAAACTCTAATTAACTCAGTCCTTCTTTCTTAGCTTGGGGAGTATTTTTTTACCAGGTATGAACCTATATGGAATCCATATGGTATGAATTATCATTTCTTTTCTTTCACCAAGGAAGCTTGTAGCCTTGTAGGATAGTTTGGTAGCATATCTCCCCTACTACTAGTCGATCAGGAACATGCACAGGTAAAAGGAGTGGTGCCCCGGTGGCCCTTAAAACCCTGATATAGGTATCGTGCTCATCCAGATACCAGTGACCAACCTTTGATATCATATTTTTGGCCACAGTTGATAGTCTTGGACACTCTTTCTTGAAAAGAATGAAATGAATGCGGGAAATGAATTCATCGCAGATGAGAGAGTGGGATTTTTTGTACCTATTCTCCCATAAGACGATGAAATATACATGGACCGGGGGTTACAAGATGTGCCAACTCAATTTCATTTCGGAAAAAACACTTTTGGCGCAGATGATGTCCAATAAATAAGAAGCCTTGTAGAAGGATGGAGTCTCTCTTTCTTTCAACGTCTGAGCCTGTTGTATGCAAATGCTTAGCTGTTTGGAAGTGATGGTATCCCAGTTAAAACCTCTCCTAAAAATGGCTATAGTATAAGCTAGAGGCATCCTTGCCTCTGAAAACCTGGAAAAATCTATCTCCCCATACAATTAGAAAATCAATGCCATTAGATAGATATATGGCTCCCTTAAGTTGGTCGTTTGGTACTAACCGAAAATCTGATTGTTGTAATTTTTATCCTCTCACCACCATGAAGCCACCAGTCGACCAGTGTCATGGTGCTCATAAAATTTGATGAATAAATTGGTGTTCAGTCGCTCTTCTGGGTCTCTGAGCTTGTAGTAATTCTGCACCTCTACCAGAAGGAAAACCCCAACACACTGTCCATTTTCATCGTTGATCAGGAAATTCTGTGTGTCTGTGTGGTCGATGAGCCATTGCAGTAGTTCTATACAGGGGAACAACGGGGTCTTTCTCTCTACCATGTGCAGGTATGACAGTAAAATATTTGGAAAAAATTCATCGTCGAGATTTCTCATGTCGGGGTAGCTGTGTGGGGTATATTCCAGGAATTCATCCCAGCTGATCTTCTTGAACAGTTCTCCCCAGTGTAGGAGTACCCTCTTGCCCCCTGTGTTTTCCTTTATGTATCCAAAGTCTGGGGGTTGAGTGAAAATATTCTTGGTGGATGTTCTGATGACTAGCTCTGGCCTCAGAGAAAATTCTAAGTTTTTGCTGGACCTGGGGACGAGCCTTCTCCCACCTTTGGTTCTTTTAGCTTAGGCACTCTCAGTGATCGCCTAGTGTTTGGATTTCTTGGAGTCATTGTTTATGAAAATCGAAATAAAATATTTTAGGGCTTGTGCACAGAGATATATTCCATATTAATGTATATCTGAAGTGAAAACTCAGAAAATCCAGACTGGTACATACCTGTAATGATCGCTAAACTTTGTAGTTTGATACTCATGGGGGGCTTGGAAGCTTTTGAATTGTTCATCTCGCTTCTCTGGATGCTCTGAAAATCCTTTGCGCGCATAATGATCTTGTTTACAATGGCTCAAGATTATTTAATGGGGAAGAACTTACCGGTCATATCAGCCAATTAATTCGGGTGATGAGTGAAATTCAAACGAATCTACCGCCGAATCTCTGCAATTTAATTCATAGTGGGTTGACAACAGAGGCGTATAGGGTGATGTGTTGTATCGGTAAATTCAAATGGTCCTTTTGATTCGCGCACGAATTAACAACTAATGAGAGATTTGGAATTAATTAGTCCCTTAAATTCTCTGGATTGAAATATATCTAGCGATAAAACGTCCCATCGTGTCGCTTTCCTAGTAGATCGATCGGGGATCGGCAAGGTGTTATGAGTGTTTTCATTGATATTCTTCTGTGAAAAACCTCCGACGCTGATGGATTTTATTGTACGATGCTGATGTGGAAAAACTGGCTCATGATACGTGACATTGAAAATCGGTGACTTAGCTCATGGGTAATGGTCGGACTCGGGAATTTATTCAAGTTGTGTGCTTTAAGTTAAACCTAGGACTATTGATGCTGAAAAGGTATTGGGGATTGGCATTCGGGGATAAAACTATTGCGTAGTTTCCTTTGGGTTAGCGTCCTCGAAACTCTTGATGCCAAAATCATTTTAGAAGTCGATGATCGAAGAAAACTTTAGCATAGTACGAATGTTCATTGCAATTTGATCTTCTTCGATTTTGCTAAGAACATCAGGTATCGACTATCGACGATATCATTTATTTCTTCGCTTAACGTTTACTTTTGTCTCCTTTTATCGACATCGAAGAGGATCGATTGTCGGCGATTTCCTTATATGATGGTTATCGCGAAAGAAAGCTTCCTTTTGCCGATGCCGATGAAGATCGATGCTCGACGACTGCGGTTTTTGAGTGATTTTATCTCATCGTTTAATTCCTTCCGATGCTGAATCTTTGAGCGCGTCGAGGGGAAGTTTTATGGTTGTTGATTCTTTGTTAAGTGTTAAGTAATTTTTAATTCATATGTTTTCATAAGTTCAAGCAAACTTTGGAATACTTAATGAGGGTCAAAAAATGACAGGCAAAGGCAACATTTTCATAATGAAGTCAAATTATACAGCACAAAAGATCAAGTGGTACCCAAAAATTGAAATTCGACATAGGATTTTTAGGGTGTGTTGAGTTCTCAACAAAACTCTGGATTCAAATCCATAAGATGAATAAGGAAACAAGTTATCACTGATCCCATTTCACAACATGAGAAGTTCATGAAGATCGAGGAGGTCGAAGAAAGAATCGATGGGATGTACAAGGCTACTCATCTTGCCAAGAACAAACTCAGATACTTCAAGCCTGAAGTGCAAGATACTTATTTCAAGATGTAATAGTTGGATTCAGTTGTAGAGACTTAGTGATAGATTCTGCTAGAGACTAAGCTTGCAGAGCACGATGTTGCAGCTGCATAGGAATTTGTTGCGGGATATTTCATTTTGGTGAGGAAGTGGTAGGACTGGGTGGATAAGTATGACAACTTTCTCCAACAAGCTGTAAAGTTCATCCTAGAGTTGGGCCCTCCATTTGAAGGAAGCCCCAGTGAGGAAGTGAAGGGTTGACTCAATACGAGTCAATGGTTGTGGTTGGGACCTGTTGGGCCCTCCATTTTTGGGAATGACGAAGTTTTGGGAAAGGCACCATGTGTTAGTTGGAAAAGTAGTGGAAACCACCAAAAATGTCGAGAACTAGCTGGAATTGCAATGGAAAAGGCTAAGAGCATTGAGTGCTAGTAGGAAAAAGATGAAAAAATAGCGGAAGATACAATACCTAAAGTGGAATAAAGAATCCAAGAAGCAGACAAAGGAAAAATATAAATATGGGAGCTATGTAATGGGAAAGGGGTTGAGTTGGTTGGTTGGTCATATTTTTCACTATTATTATTGTTATTGAGTAGGAGAGATTAGCATGGTAGTTCAGATTTTGGGGATACACTCTAGCTATGTAAGTTTTGTCTTGCTACTGTAAATGTCTTTGATGATAGTCCCTTTTCCTTCATAGCATGATCTTGAGTATGTAATGGGTTATGTGGAGTCGTATCTTTATGTGTAAGAGGTTTTGTTAGAGACCTTTGATGTATTATTATTTTGGAACGTTGGAGCTACTAATATAAAGATATGCTTGGGCCCTAAAATTTATTGCTGTGATGATATGCTATGATATGTATGAATCTATATTTCTGTTGCACAATTAATTCTTTCTTGTTTGGTTAAGTATTTAATCATTGTTTATGGGTATCTTTGGGATTCTCTACATGTCCCTAATTAAAGTTAAGGTGAACCTGATGTTGCGTTCTCTCTGACTCACTTTATCATCCAAGTCTCGGATACACCTCGAGTGAGACTTCTTTCCCTTGTGGAAATATGAATATGCCGACATTGCTAGATTACAATGGTACCTTTTGTTGGAAACATTAGAGAAACTTGGTCTCAACCTTACGCCAACGATATTTTGGTGGAA
>JZKD02S1672694.1:1391316-1404275 GCA_000966675.3 Picea glauca
GTACATCAACTTCCCGGGGTCGTAACTTTTGCATACGATCTCTGTTTTAGGCGTATGATAGCTCGTTGGAAAGGTATCGTTGAGGAGATTCATTTTGGGGGCTCAATCATGCCTTTGACTATCATTGAGAATCTTGATCTTGAAAAATATTCATTTGAGCCCTCAAAATGGCCCCGGAAGTTAAAAACTACTAAAAATAGTAAATTGTCAAATTTACTAGAAAACTATTTTGAGCCAGTCGGAAAAGGTGGGTGGCCATCAATATCCACCTAGATCAACAGATTATGTAATTGCACTAGTTATATACAATGGTTAATTGGTGAATGGTTAATTATAAATATCCCATTAATAAATAGCCAAAAAAGAAAGAAAATAATAAATAAATTTAGAAGTATAAATTTAAAATGAAGTAAATGTAATATTAAAATATTACATTAGATTAATATGATATACATATTATAATATGTCACTAAGGTTAACTAGTGATTAACATTAAATTGTTAATTAACCTTATTATAATGTTAAGGGTGATTAATTTAAAAACTTAGGTTAAAAGTTTAATCTATGACAATGGGTTATTTGGTTTATAGTAATTAATCAACATTATGTTTAAAGTCACATTAATCAATTTTAAAATTTTAAAGGACTTAGATGGGTTGTGAAGGGGGAATATTTAATACTCGCTAATGATGTAAGTTAGACGAAATGCTAGTATAGCTAGCAAGACGAGAGAGTTAGTAGCTTACCTATATGAAGTTACCAAGCTTAGAGGCTTTGACCCTGACCTTTAAACACTTACATTATAGGAGTAATGTATGTTTACAGACAAATATAAATAAAATTACGCCTAACCCTATGTTTGCAAATATAAGTTTGAGTAAAACCTAGAATTCCCTAACCCTTTCCTGATATGCATTTAGTTTGATGCAGTTTCAGTTATTCAAGATGGTTAGGACTCAGGGAAATCGAGGTTGGGGGGAATCGTTACAGGGACCACCAGTGCCTCCACCGACATCACCCAAGCTAGCTCTCATATTGCGCTCCTTAAAGGTTATTAATGAGACATTAAAGGGACACCAGTTAGCAGATGTCGAAGTGGATCCCCCACCATCTGGATTAGGTAACCCAGAAGGGTCGAGGGACTTAGAGAGAGGACCTCCACCAGGGGACGTCACCATAGAACTTCAGAAAATTAAACTCTCGGAGATTTCTGGGGGTTGTGCAAGTGAACATGCAGAGGCATGGTTGGAAGGAATGACAAGATGTTTCACCTTTATAGACTATGCTTCCACATTAAAGGCGAAGATAACAATATTTCATCTAAGAGACAATGCCTTGAATTGGTGGGGTAATCTGGAGAGACAATTGCACCTTACTCCAGATACCGTCTCTTGGGAGCTGTTTGAAGAGCAATTTCGAAGAAAATATTTTCCTTCTTATTATGAGGAACAACAAGTAGGAGCATTTCATGCTCTAATATAAGAAAACAAAATTGTGGAAGAGTACAAAATCAGGTTCATGGAGTTATTAAAGTATGTATCATACATGAATACCGATCAACGAAAAGCATAACGTTTTGAGTATGGGTTAAACCCTAAGATAAGGGCCATGGTGCAGATGTGGAAACCATCATCAGTGGATGAAGTAGTTGAAAGTGATCATTATGACGAAGAGCATATGAGCTTAAACAGAGGTATGGGATCAATTATTTCACAACGACCTGGATTCACGGGGAAGGACCCTAGGACCTTCTCCAGGGGAGGAATCTCTAGACCACCTCCTTATGGCAATAGAGTCGCACCTAGAACAGTTGCAATAGGTATTTCAATGGAAACAAGTGCACCATCCCACTCATCACCAACAACGTAAACAAGTCCATGACCTTCTCGGATAGTAGTTAGTAGGGGCAGGAGTTCCAGGCATAGATGATTTTAGGGGCTAAATTTTGCAAATGGGCTAATTTTCCATGGTTTTTCCCAAAAAATGATTCCCTAATTTCCATTTTTTCTAAAAACGATTCACCCAAATTCTATAGAATAAAATTATTTTACCTTAAAATCGCCAAAATTTTATAAAAACTATATAAAATCCTTAGAAATTTGAATATTTTTACAAAACTATCATGAAACATTTTACATTTTGCATATTAAGGACTAGTAAGATTAGCCCATGTTTCTACATTTTAATATAAATTTCCATCCTTAAATCATCCTTGGTTCCAAGGGAAGGAACTTATTTCAGAGGCCTTCACAGGGAAGTGGGTAGGTTCCACCTTGAGTTACTTGTTGGGGGTGCAGAGGACCTCATTACCAAAGTTACTGCCTAGAGTCATAATCAGGCTTTGTGCATAGAGAGGGAAAGGCCTCGATGGGAAGGGAAAGTAGTAGCCACCAAATTTTTAACGCGGTTAATAACTACCAGGAAGAACATCAATCCACTGGGGTGGAGTCGTCAGGTAAGCTAAATCATGTCAATGTTAAAATTTTATTTTATTGTGGTGCTACAAATAGTTTCATTTCACCATGTGCATTATAAAAGTGTGGGTTGGCAACCTACGCGCACGATGAATTTAAACAATTCGAGATGGCTTTGGGAGAAAAAAAAGCAGTAAGACCTAGTGTCGATAATTTCCTTATAGACCTAGGAATGTGTACTACTAGGTTGAAGGTGTATGTTAATGCCTTAGGGACATATGATCTAATCATTGGGATGAAATGGTAGAAGATCATTGAGATTTGGTTGATTGTTTCACGAAGAGAGTGCTTTGCATAGATGATGAAGGACAATTAATAGAGATCCATGGTATATGGAGGAAGGTGTCTCTACGCTTTATCTCAAAAATGAAGGTTAAAAGTTGCATGAGGCAAGGATGTCGATTATATGTAGTGGAAGCATTCAATGAAGGGAAGGGACACTCTATGGATCAATATCCAATTTTGTCGAAATTTAAGGATGTTTTTTCAAAAGAGTTTCTAGGGTGGCCTCTTGAGAGGGAGCTTGATTTTACCAACAAGCTAAGACATAGTGCAGAGTCAATTTCCAAGACACCATATAGAATGACGGCTCCATAACTTTGTGAGTTGTAGATGCAGTTGAAGGAACTACTTGACTTAGGGCTCATAAGGCCCAGTGTCTCACCTTGGGGTGCACTAGTAGTATTTGTCAAGAATAAGGTTGGTTCCTTACGACTGTGCATAGATTATGGGAACTTGAACCATGCTACAATGAATAATAGGTACCCAATACCACAGATAGATGATCTCTTTGATCAGATGAAAGGACCAACAATTTTCTCGAAAATTGATCTGTGATTAGAGTATCACCAGTTAAGGATTAAGGGAGGTGATATTCCTAAAAGTACCTTTAGAACTCAGTTTGGACATTATGAGTTCCTTGTAGTGCCTTTTGGTTTGGCCAATACACCAACAATATTCATGAGCCTCATGAATGGTGTATTCTGAAAGTACTTAGACTGCTTTGTGCAGCTCTTTCTTGATGATATCCTCATCTATTCCAAGAATGAAAGAGAACTTGAGGAGCACTTGCGAGTGGTGTTGTCATGCCTTAGAGAGAACAAGTTGTATGGAAAGTTGTCGAAGTGATATTTCTTCCAGAAAAAGATTTACTATCTGGGTCATATCATTTCGGGAGAAGGAATTTCTATGGACCTGGAAAAGGTGAAGACCATAATGGATTGGCTAGTGTCGAGGAATTCTCATGAGGTGAGAAGATTTATGGGGTTAGTTGGTTATTATCGAAGGTTTATGGAAGGGTTCTCAAAGATATCAAAACCCATCACCACTTTATAGTGAAAGGGAGTCACATATGAGTGGACAGATGAATGCGACATTGTATTCATCGAGCTTAAGAGGTTACTAACTAGTGCGCCAATTCTACGAGTGCCACATATGGATAAATACTTCATAGTCTGCACAAATTCCTCAAAGCAAGGGTCTGGGGATGTGCTAATGCAATATGGGGGAGTAACAACATATGCATCAAGGAAGTTGAAGCAACATGGGGAGCTTTACACTACTCATTATTTGGAGTTGGAAAATATAATTCTAACTCTAAAGCTTTGGAGGCACTATCTAGTGGGGTGAATCTTTGAGCTAAAAATGGACCACGAAATCTTAAAGCATCTATTCACTCAAAGGGATATCAATGCTAGGAATAGGTGCTGGAGTGAGTTTATGAGTGAGTACGGTTTTGGAATTTCTTACATCAAGGGAAAGGAGAATGTGGGTGCAAATTCCCTAAGTAGAAGGCCACATATATTCTCTTTGGTGCCCTTAAAGGTTAATTTGAGGTAGCAAGTGTTGGGACAACTCCTTGGAGACAATTGGTATTTAAAGGTTACTTTAGCCCTCAAGAGTGGGAGGAAGTTAGAGTCACATTTTGAGGGATATAGCCTTGAAGTAGATGAATTGTTGAGATACCAAGGAAGGATGTACATCCCCAAGGGTGGAGATATTTGAAGCATCATACTCAAGGAATCCCATAGAGCACTTTATTGTGTGCATTCAAGTGTGAAGAAAATGTATGCAGACATGAAGAAGATTTTCTTCTAGGAAGGCATGAAGTGTGATGTATTCCATTTCATTGCTAAGTGTATTGAGTGTCAGCAAGTAAAGGTTGATCATCATCACCAGACAGATCTCCTACAACTGCATGATGTTCCTATGTTTAAGTGGGAAATAATTTCTATGGATTTTGTTGTGGGATTTCCACTCACATCGTAGAGGCATAATTCCATTCTTGTTATAGTTGATAAGTTGACCAAGAGTGTACATTTTATTCCAGTGAGAGACACTTATGATGTCACCGATGTGGCACATGTTTTTATAAGTTAAGTCATATGTCTGCATGGGTTACCTAAGAAGATCATTTCATATACGGATTGACGATTCACATCTAGGTTTTGGACAAGTTTGCAGTCAACACTGGGGACTCAGTTGAACTTAAGAACAACATATCATCCTACAACAGATGGGAAAACTAATAGAGTAAATTAGGTTATGGAAGACATTCTTAGGATGTATATTATGGATAATCAAACCCATTGGGAGAAGTACCTAACTTTGGTAGAGTTCGCCTACAATAAATGTTTTCACAACTCAATTGGAATGCCACCCTATCAATCTATGTATGGAAGGCCATGCCAGACACCATTGAGTTGGGAAAGGTTGGAATAATGAGTGACAGTAGGTCCATAATTGATTCAATAGATGGAGGAGCAGGTGATTCGATCTAGACAACGATTAAAGGAGGCACATGATAGGCACAAAAGTTATGTTGATGAACATAGGACTGATCGAAGTTGTAAAGTGGGAGATTAGGTTTTCATTCGTATCATGCCTAATGAGAGTACCATTTGGTTTGGGAAGGGGATAAATTTTTTTCCTCAATTTATAGGACCATTTAAAATCCAAGAGAGAATTGGACCCATTTCCTATCACCTCGTACTCCCATCCCACTTGCATAAAACTCATTATGTTTTTCATGTATCTGTTCTACGACATTATGTTGTTAACGAATATCACAAACTAAATTGGAAGGAATTGCAGGTCTCGAATGCGAGAACCATCATGGTCGAACCATTACGCATATTGGACCGTAGGGTCCGACAACTCAGGAATCGTTTGGTAGACCAAGTTAAGGTCCAATGGGAAAAGTATATCCCAAGATCTGCTACTTGGGAGGATGCAAAGACTTTACGACCAGATCATCCCTCACTTTTTTTACAACCTCGGGACTATGTTTCCCAAATGATGGGTGTATGTAATGACCCATTTTGACTTAGATAACTAGAATTACTTAAGGCCTAGTCATATCTTTATTTTCTTATTAGCTATGAAACACTATTAACTATACACTTTAAATTTTGGACATATGGATCTATGTGAATGTAAATACTATGAATGTTTATTGTTATGTGATTTATGATGGGTTTTATGCAACCTAATTCTAGCTTGAAAAATTTGAAGTTTAAAGATGTTGGTACATGGATATCGAGTTAATGATATGATTAAATGCATTTACATGATAATAATCTCTGGATATGTGTGAGTCTGTGTTATAAAATAATCTATAGATTAATGGGCTATGAAATAGCCAAAGTATGATGGTAATAAATGGTTGATGTCGTGACAATCGATTGAGAAATAGTATGGTTGTTATAAATAATAGGTGTGCTCATTTAACCATAGACAATATAGCAATATTGTCACCCAACCATAGGCACAAATGCCACCCCCGAGCACCTTAATATTGATAGAGAATAATTTCGGTAGAAAATCAGTAGCCAACCAAGGCTAATTCACCAAGCAAAGATAACCAAGACTGATCAAAAAGTCCAAAACAAAAAGACCGAAATTACAAGTTTGCAGTAAATGCAGCTACAAGTACCCTCCAGACTTGTGCACTAAATTTCTGCAGTGTGCACTACTAAATTTCTGCAGTGCGCACCACTGAAGTTTTGCAGTTGCGAGCTGTGTCCTCCAAATGAGCTATGGCATCCTATATTTATACTTCACCTCCTTAGCTGTCAGGGTCGAATTCTCATTTTGGATGCTATAAACTCAATATTAAATATTCCCTGTAGTTGGTTTGTCTTCTAGGGTTATGTCCAATTCTTTAGGGTTTCTTCTTGCTTATTGGAATGTTCTATTCTCGTCAAAGGTTACAAGTGGAGGTTAATACCTCCCGAAGATACCATAATATCAACACTCCCTCCTAGCTAGGGAGACATTTTAAAGGTAATGGTCTTGGGCACAAATATACCATTCAACTGGTAGCATCATCATAGCCACACATGCTATCTGATGGTCAAATCACGAGCACCATCATCACTATAAGTATCATATGATAGCATCAACTGTATTATTTCTCAAATCCATACTCCATCTGAGTAATCAGGCATGATGTTGGATAAGTCACTCACTCCACAAAGTTATACAAGAACCATTCTTCTAATCCGAGCATATATCCTAGAAGAATAACTATTCCAATAGATGTTGGAAGACATGCCATGGGTTACAAGGACTATTATTTTAGTCCAAAAATACATCCTAGAAGAATAAATGTTCTGGACCATTTTCCGTCTGGAGAATGTCTGTCCACTAGCTCATCGACTATCCATCTAGCTGATAATCATTTCCAACACTACTGATAGTCTACATGGCAATAAGAAAAATGCCATTCAATATAGCACAACTGTGTTTATCCATAGTAGTACACAACTACTATCCAGTGGTACACAACCACACCAAGTAGCACACAACTACTTAATCAATGACACATAATAACAACAAGTGGAACACATCCACCATAGTAGCATGCATCTACTATCCAGAGACATGCAATCTCCATAGAAATCATAGCATCTGATATCAACCTACATAAAATAATATCATGATATGAGTCAACTAGGCCATTCTTCCAGTCACATCTGTGAGATCCGGAAGAGCATATGCCCTCATAAAGTAAAACATCAGTAATGGGCTATCTGGACTATTCTTCTCAAGCATAGAAGAATAACTATCCCTAATTTCTAAGACTGGACCATTCACCTAACTGGGTCATTCCTCTGACACTAATCATAGTGCAACCTGGAGAGAATGAGTCTACCCTAGGGAATGTCTGTCCCTGATTGATGAACCTGGACCATTCACCTAACTAGGCCATTCTTCTGACACTAATCATAGTGCAACCTAGAGAGAATGAGTCTTCCCTAGGGAATGATTGTTCGGACCATTTCCTGAAGAAATGATTTTCCTTCACCAACCTCCAAAACGAACCATTCTTCGAAACTGCTCACAATTGTGAACTTTGAAATAATGACTACCTAGTGAGGCAAACTATTATACTTGACCACTACTCAGAGTGACTTCCAAGAAGAATGATTGTCCTATACAATTCCTCTACACCGGCCACAAGGGGAATTGTTGTCTATGATACATCAGTAATATATCGAACCATTTTCATTAAGAAAATGACTATTCGATTTGGACCATTTTTTGAACAGGAAAAATGCCTATCCATCAGAAATCTCAAACCACTTTCCTAACTAGAAAGGAACTGCTCATCCTGGACCATTTTTTGAACTGAAAAATGACTGTCCAAACATATCAGTGCTCCCTCCCAACCTGGGAGTAATCTCTTCCTTTTTCAATAAGGAATTCATCTCCATGAGCCCCAACTTGTTTCTTGAGTATGCAAACTTTTCATCTTGGATAGAGGCTTTACCAAAATATCCGCTATCTGCTCATTTGTGGAGATATATTGGAGAACCAATTCTCTTTTCTGGACTTAATCACATAGAATATAATGTTTGATCTCAATGTACTTTGGTCTGTCATGGAACATTGGTTTTCTTTGAAGGCTTCATATAGCTCCTATCATTACAATATATCATGGTTGAATTCAACACTTATGTTTCTTGCTAGCTCATGACATCCTGGCAAGGCTCAAACTGAAACATATCCAAGTAGCACTTCTTCTGTCATCATGAGATCATGGATTATCAATCCATCATCCCAGACTTCTGAGTAACTATTCTGATGCACTATCCTTGTCATAGAAATGTTTTACCACGCTTCTGCTGTATATGAGATACTCTACATCAAGTTGTTTGAATCTATACAAGGTCTTCTTATATCTGCATACATGGGTCTATTTTTGGTATAAGCTTCTTTCTCACTTGCTTTATTGGGAAGAACAATCTTTTACGTGTAAATTCCAATTCATGGATACTACAAGAGGTATATATGGTTTACTGGAACAAGTTGTTGTCATAGTCTTCTCCCTCCTTCTGCAAGAAACTATGAATCTTGTAATGCTTTTATTCATAAGTCTTTTTCACATTTTCTTAGACACACTGTTCTTTATCATAACTTCCATTTATTTTGCTTGATTGCTTCTTAGTGGGTTCAAAGCAAGCTGGTATTCTTGTGATTCTTGGTATACTAACTGGTTGTTCTTGATTTTCTTTCTTTCTTGGAATCTTCATGTTCTTCCTCATGTCTCTCTTTATCTCTTAGGTCCATGGGTTCTTCTATATGCCCTAAATATTCCAACTTATTTCTTCTGTCATAGAATCATGGATGTAGATGGACAACCAAGGATATTTTAAGGCTTTTTTTCGAAGAAAACTTCTTCTAGAGTTAGACTGAACACATGCTCCTTATCATGGCTGCTACTTTCAATGGGAACATGGATAGATACTTCATAATCCTCAATGGATCATATTTAGGACTAGCTCCCTCCTAATCCTTGCTTCATGTATGAATGCATGCTCTTCTTTTGGAATTCTGTAATCAACTCCCTGCATCTAAGATAGTCCACGCTTACATTTGCATCCGTATTTCCTTCTGCAAGGTGTCACAAGTATTTTTCTAATTTCATCTTGATTGTTGACTTATTTCTATTTTGACTCCTTCTTGTTTTCTTCAAGTTTGATTCTGATTTTAACTTTTCTGGAAGTTGTTACTTATATAATAGCTTCCACAAGAATTGTTATCAAAGATTGTCAACGTACTTCATCTTTTCATGTGTATTGCTTGACTTATAGTCATTGTGATAGCAATCCTTATCTTATTGCTCTTCCATAGGTGTTGTTTCACTTGAACATCTTGTCTTCTAAGAAATATATATACATGATATGTACAAAACTATGTAAATATGGTATGTACAAGAACTTTGAAGAATTTGTTACCTTGACTTAGAAGAAGAAGTATGTTTTATCCTGCTTGGCCTTCTTTGAGGGTTCCCTTTCTTTGACAACTGATGCTTTGTCTATTTTCCTTCCTTAAGCCAAAATTCTTGTTATTCCTGAAATTCTTGAATTTTGTTGTGAAGGATTGATCATCATATTTCTTTTGGGATTTCTCTTTTGTGCTAATCCTTGATTTTTCTTGTGCACATCAAGTCCAAAGTTCTTCAAATGTGAGATACTCCATTCTTGTGTTCATGCTTGCGAAAAATGCATCCCATGTCTTGGGAATGGTGTTGAGTACTATATTCACTTAGTTCCTTGAAATGATTTCTTCAATATCTTGTAGTTGATCTCTTAACTGAGAGATTCTCACAAGGTATGATGTTATGATTTCATCATCATTCACTTTTGTGTCACGAAGCTCATTCTTGAAAATCAATACTTGTCCAATGTTTGTGACTGAGAAGAAATTAGTTAGGGCATCGTACATCTTCTTAGATGAGTCAATATGAGAAATGTAGGGTATTAAGTGGTATTTTACAGAGTCCATGATGAAACTCATGGCATTGATGTCATTATCCTTGAACTTCTCCATAACTAAAATGTTATGAGGTTCCTTCGCTTTTCCTTCTTCAAACTGTGGTTCCATGATCTTCCCTTTCACGATATCCAACACTTTATTCTTGGAAAGGATGAGGTCAATCCTTGTATTCCATTCTCTGAAGTTAGAAGCCCCTTCTAACTTGTTTTCTGACTTCATAGAGTAAGTCATGACTTCTTTGACTTGGTCAACCTTTGACTTTGACCAAAAACTCAAACTTTATGCCTTAGCTTATTGAGAGTACCAAGAGGTGCGCTAGGTTAGGGCACACTAGGCTATCCAAAAATTAGGTCGATCTATTCACTTAAGGTGCCTCAACAAGAGGGTTAGGGTTTCATTGCTGCAATAAAAATTTTGGCTGCAACTGCAACTATAACTGAGAAAATCCTCCCAATATATCTTCCAGCGGTTAGAATATCTGAAGATAGTGTGGGCCCATAACCTATTAGAAATAATAGATGTTCTTGTTTAACCATAGACAATATAGAAATATTTTCACCCAACCATAGGCACAAATGCCACCCCTGAGGACCTTAACCTTGACAGGGAAGAATTCTGGTAGAAAATCAATAGCCAACCAAGGCTAATGCACCAATCAAAGATAACCAAGACTGATAAAAAATTCCAACCCAGAAAGACCGAAATTACAGGTTTGCAGTAACTGCAGTTGCAACTACCTTCCAGACTTGCGCACTAAAGTTCTGCAGTGTGCACTGCTGAATTACTGCAGTTGTGAGTTGTGTCATCCAAATGAGCTATGGCGTCCTTCATTTATACTACTCCTCTTTAGCTGTCTGGGATGACTTCTCATTCTGGAGGCTAAAAATTCAATATTAAATATTTCCTTTAGCTGACTTGTCTTCTAGGGTTATGTCTAATGCTTTAACTTTTCTTCTTTCTTCTTGGAATCTTCTAGTCTCGTCAAAGGTTACAAGTGGAGGTTAATACCTCTCGTAGATACCATAATATCAACAATGGTATGAATCTTTGTATGTTAAATTATGTTCGTACAAATGCATTTCTATAATATATGGGAAAGTGTAGGTTTTTCAGGTAGCGAGACTTCCTGAAACTGAATATGGGATGAAAAAATTCTAAGCAACACAGTTCCACCCTATGGTCCATGATAGGGTGTTGACCCTAGTTCTATCAGGAGGGGTGGAGGAATTTTCCACTGTGTATCCTCTGAAATTTGGAGTCATGGGAGGATGGTGTTAGATCATGCTCCCCTAGACGTGTGATGATGACCATTAGTTGCCTACTGGGGAAACTTGTTCAAGGTAGTTGACACTTCCTCTTACGGGTTCTATTTGGAGTTAGGTCAATATAGTTGATGCTCCGGGATAGTCCAACAGAGGGAGGATAGGGATGGAAGATGGAACTAGGTTAGGGAGGCAGGATGTTAGAAGTAGTTGAGAGTGTGAGGGGATTTAATATTATAGCAAAAGTGTTTGATTTTCTCTTGTTTAAAAAAAATGCTTAACTGAATTACAATTATCTACGTAAATATTACTGTGTGCTAAATTATTATAATTAAAGGATTCTGCTAATATTGTAAAGGGTTGATTTATTCTTTATGAAGTTAATTGCATTGTTGATTGGATTGGAAGCATACACGAATTGCATTAGATGTGATACTTATTGCCATTAGTACACACACGAGTTTTGTATGTGCTAGCTACGCATACATGCCTTGCACATGTACACAAGTATTTAAGAGTGTTTTAAATTAATGATGTTGCTTATTTGATCTCGATGTATAAATCATGTTATTATTATCCTTGTATTGTAAATTACTATAACTCCGCGACGAAGTTTCTTGAAGGGTGGTGTATGTAACACCCCAATTAGATTAATTAAGGATTATAATTAAGTAAGTTAAATTAAGTTATTAATGTATTAAAAGTTAATGAATTAATTAATCATTAATTTATCAAAGTCAAATAATTATTGAACTAATTAGAAGTTAATTTTTTTTTAGAATTAAGTAATGCAACAATAAAGGAATTGAATATTTTATTGTATTAAGGGTATGTATGGAATTTATGAGAAATGATAAGGGGAGTTGAAAAATTTATGATAGGGAGAGTTGGTGGATGGAGGGATAAGGAAGGGTGAGTTGTACATTTGGGGGATCATTTGAGAGAGATGAGGAGAAATATGAGAAGGGGAAATTGTTGATTTTTTTTTTTTGGCTTACTAGTGGATTGGTGTTGCTGGGATTTTGGGCTCGGGGGCTAAGCAATTTGATTTTGTGGATCTAGGAAGCCGGAGAAACTTTGTTCCTAGCTCGCTCAAAGTAAATAGTTTCAGGAAGTGGTCATATAGCAACAATGGACAAGGGAGCAGGGACTAAACCAACTGGAATTTACAGGTATTTTTCTAGTGGAATTGTTTAGTTGATTTATTATAAATATTGTAAACTAATTGTTCATTATTAATAAGTTCATTCCTTAAGGTTAAATTTCTAGAAATGCTTACCAGTTAGAAATTAAATTTTAAAGTAATTTTTCTTGAAATAAAATAAATTTTTGTTCCTAAGTATTTCCTTAGATACAAAAGTTACAATTTAGAAACATAAACTTACCATTGTAACAGAATCATAAATTTACATTGATAACATAATGCATGTACACAAGTTTG
>JZKD02S1672694.1:1432984-1469258 GCA_000966675.3 Picea glauca
TCTCTTTCTATTATTTGCTGCATACACACATATAAACACATCTAAACAAATAGATCAACAAACTGTTTGACGAAATACCACAACCAGAAAAAGTTTTAAAAGACACCAAAACAGTAATGATCCTTGCATAATGGCTTGGGATCATTACATAAAATGAGCACACCATATTATATATTCTAACAGGTAATGGGCCCACACACCCTTCATTCATCTTAAAACGCTGGAAGGAAGTGTTAGAACCCTATAAAATAGGGAATCAATGTTCTGAATGATATTTATCTTTTCAGGCATATGTTTTCGCTCATGACGCATCGCGAAGGCGGCAGAAAGCGCCTGACACTGTCCAAGCATAAGACGAGTCCCTGCTCTCAAGCCTTCAAAGTGAGTTTTGGTGTATTTTCTAGCAAAAAGAATAATGGATTGGTTCGAAATGGAAAAAGTTCAATGTTGGTGGGCAAAGACAAAGTTGGTTTGTTCGCCGAAATTTGGTGAATTTGGAAAAAAATTAAAAATGGCCCCTCGGCCTTTATGCACAGTTGGGCTTGTTTACGAAAATTTAAATATTTTAACAAAAGTTATAGTAGGCTAGGTCCAACACCATTTCGCGCACCCACAACAAACACATAAGTCAGCACAGTGCAAACACCAAACCCCAAAGCCCAGCGCCCAGCCTCGGGCTCATTACTTGACATAACATATGACTGTTGGTTTATTTAAAAGCTGAATGTTCTGTTCACCACGCGAATGTGGGATATTGGCCACGGGAAATCAAAAAATATATATAGAATGCAGAGTCAAAACCCTTTGCCAGGTGTGTTGTTGAAACAGAGTCAAGGTGTACACACGCATGCAAATAAGGTTACGGTGTAGGCGTTTTCCATTATATTAAAATGGGTGGTTGTGCTATACGCCTTTCAGAACCATTATTAAAGTTTCGTCCAAGTAACGATTTCAGGAACACTTTACTGCATAAAATGATCCATGCGTACTTGTGGCTTACCAACGGGAGTAGCAACCATGATGATCATGGCCCTTCTTTCAATAGGTGAAGAAGGAAATAAACACCAGCATAGCTCCTGATCATCAGAGTCCTGCCGACGGTTATGCCATAACTATTTATCACAACTTTGACGAGGTTAACAATTATAGAGACCATCATTTGAAATGTCAAATTTGTGGAGACCGGATAAAGAGGGCGATGAATCGACAACCTTCAGCTTCAGACTATATGAGAAGGGTTGCTCGCAATGAACTTTGCGATGATGTTCGTTGCTATTGGCATCAATATCGGCGGATTTGTGAAAGTGATTCTGGTTCTAACGAAAATGCAAGTTCCTTATCCAAAGAAAACTGTAGATCAGAGACCTAATGTTTGGCCACCGAGTTCCCTATCTGTAGAGCTCTCTAACGATGATGAGGATTGTCATGTTGTGTTTGATCCTTTTAGCCAACAACAGTTTACTCCAATAAGAGGCACTGAAGAATATTGCAAGAAAAGTAATTTAGTATGTGATGGAAATGTTTCAGGTTTGAATACTGATAGTTTAGGAAGCAATCTCATGGGCCAGAAGTCAAAATCAATTATGCTGAATCCGAATGTATGAATGTTTAGACAGAGGTGATGAAACCTCCCATTTCTTCTATTCCAACAGTGCGTCCTACTGCACCTATGGGAATGCCATCAATAAAGGTCGCCTGCAGATCTCTATTGGCTGATGTGGTCCAGCCAGATGCTATTAAGGAGCTGTGTGAACTGTTGGTCATTGTATATTGAGAGGCTGCTAAAAATTGTGCAGAGGAGAAATGCTTGCAAGCTGATGGAAGTGACCAGTATAGGAACTCAAGATCGCTCATGTGTGAGGTAGGATAAAATGAAAGTGAATACTCCTTCTTCGACAGCAAGGTGTTAAAGGAAAAAGGAAGATGGGTTTGAGTTATTCAAGAGCCCTGATTTAGACCCACAGGTGAGAGAAGAGCTTATAGAGTTTGTTAAAGCCAAAGAAGCCAGTGTCACATACATGTTAGGACATTCACAGGTGAAAGGAAAAAAGTCATCCTCCAAATTGAAGAAATTTGCCATTGGTATTGCTTACACTTTTCTCCGTAAGAACAGCAGAGGTCCTGACGTTGCTTTCAACACTTATCACATTTCTCTCATCGGGGTCTTTTGTCTACCCATAACCATGATGTTGTAGATTCGCAAATTTTTACTTGGAGACATCTGCATTGTAAAATCATGGCCTCAAAGCATGCGCTGCACTTCAACAGGCCTAAAAATTAACATAGTTGAAGTCCAGAAGATTGACTGGATAAAGTTTGGGTTTTTACAGTTGGTAGAAGAAAGTCAAACATTCATCCTTTTCCCGCAGGTCTGTTTGCTTCAGTGGCAATTTGATAGTGTAAATTTAGTATCCACTGAATCATACCCCATGAAGCTACAGAAGACACCTGGCCATGACACATTTGGCAATCCAGAACCACATGGCATCAGTTAAGCACAGGTGGCATGGTAGTTACACACAAGTGGCAGAGCATCATTGTTTAAAGCCATCGATCTTACAACTGGCAGCTGCTCTTAAACAACCTCCAACATTTAACTAATTCTGCATCTGTCTGTTTTAATGCCATTGGAGTGAATTTGCCAGCAAACCAAAACTGACTCCAGATGTCGAAGAAGCATATGCAAGATCTAGTCTCCAGTGAATTGGCTGTTCGATTTGCTTAAGAGAGAATTGACATGTGTAAATATTTGTAACTGTTTTCTATTTTTAGAAAACAGAGGCAGAGCCCGAATCTTTGAAGGCTGGGGGGGATTTTTATTATTTATAGTGATGTAAAAGACTAATAGAGGGTTCGACTGGGCTGTGAGGAGAGGCTCGACCTGTGTGAGAGGTCCAGAGATGAGATTTTTATTTTCTTTGCTAGCTGATGGTTGTGCTTAGCCAGAAAGTTTTTCTGTAATCCTTTAATGATATCAGTGAAATATTTTCTGTAATTCTTCAGTGATGGATCAGTAATTAGACATAGTTCTTTTAGAGGATTCTTGTGCAGTGATCTTGGTGGAGTTTCTCTCTGTTTAATGTTTTCCTGTCTTCTTTATCAATTTGTTTTCTGTTCTTATTATCAGAAGGAGAGTAGTAGGGGCAGAATTTATTATTAGATACTTTGCCTCTCAGCTTCTGATAATATTTATGTTGATCTTCTAAAAGGCTAGCTTAGGGATTCTTAAGTGCTCCTTTGCCTGTCTTTTTCCTCACCTATTCCTTCCTCAAACCAATGCCATCAACACTTAATTCGATTTGATATTGCTGCTACCTTGCCTTGTGAAAGAGTTTTGTCCATATCTGAGAATTTAATCACCTTGTCTAAACGCAGACCCCATTTGACCAATGGCCCTCCTTGCTGTCCCAAACTAACCATCTCAAAATCAAAAACTCTATATTTTCCTTGCTTTTATAGCTAGCCTAACATCAGTCCCTTACAAACAAAGTTAAATCTAAAAGAGAGATCCCTCTCTGAGTCTTGGAGGGCTAGATCCAAGACTCGAAGCGGTTCGAGGTTACCTCTGTGTTTTCCTCATCAGCCTTAGGCAAATTACAGAGTGCTAACAGGAAGCATAACCACTAGATATTGAGCTCGTTGAGGAACTGCCACTAGGGTTACTAGCAGGAGTAGTTTCCAAAAGCATTGCAGCTAGGGTTACTAGAAGAAGCAGTTTTAGAAACCCTAAACCTCTTGTCGAGGGACCTTAAGTGACAATATTGACCTAGTCTCTGGATAGATCAGTGCTTCCTAGCCCAGCGCATCTCCTGGTACTATCAAAAGGCCAAGACGTGAAGTTTGGATAAGTTTGGATTTCTGGTCAAATATAGGGTTTGACCAAGTCAAGCAAGCCATGACGAACTCTATGAAGTCTGAGAACAAGTTAGATGGAGCCTCTAACTTTAGAGCATGGAAGAAAAGTATTGACCTCATCCTTGCTAAGAATAAAGTGTTGGGTATTGTGAAAGGAAAGATCATGAAGCCAGAGTTTGAAGAAGGAGAAGAGAAGGAACCACAAAGTGTTGCAGCTATGGAGAAGTTCAAAGATGTTGATTTCAATGCTATGAGTATCATAGTGGATTCTATAAAAGACCACTTGATACACTGCATCTCCCATCTTGACTCATCGAAGAAGATGTACGATGCCCTAACAAATCTCTTCTCAGTCAAAAACATTGGACAAGTTATGATTCTGAAGAATGAGCTTGGTGACATGAAGATGAATGAGGATGATAACATAACATCATAATTTTTAAATATCTCACAGCTAAGAGATCAACTACAAGCTATTGAAGAGATCATCTTAGAGAAGGAATTGGTAAACATATTACTCAATGGTCTTCCCAAGACATGGGATGCATTTGCCGCAAACATGAACACAAGGAAGGAGTACCCGACATTTGAAGAAATTTGGACTTACTATGCTCAAGAAGAATCAAGGATCAATGCAAAAGAGAAACCTCAAAATAAGTACAATGATCAAGCCTTCACAACAAGATTCAAGAACTTCAAGGACAAAAGAAAGTTCGATTCAAGAAGGAAGCCAAAACAAAGAAAATATATTTCAGAAATACAATGCTTCAACTGTCAAAAGTATGGTCACTACAAGAACCAGTGTCCCAAGATAAAGAAAAAGAAAGAGAAACATGAAGCATCGGTTTCCGAAGAAAAGGAACCTACAAAGAAGACTAAGCAGGATGGAAGATACTTCTACTAAAAGGTAACAACAATCTTCTTATTTCTTGTTTGCATCGTCTCTATACATATCTTGTTGCATCATCTTTGTACGTATCTTGTATATCTATCTCTTGGAAGATAATGTGTTCCAAGAAGAACTATACCTATGTAAGAACAACAAGATAAGAATGAATATCATTAGATAATACACATGAAAGGTTGAAATACAAATCATGTGGAAGCTACTGCAAGATAAGTCAAATCAATCATGAAGAGACTTAGAAGTCAGACATCAAGAGGAATTGAAGAAAGACTTATGATGACAAGTAAGATGGAAGCGTGGACTCTTTCAGACAGAAGAGCCAATTATATATTACAGAAGACAATAAGAATACAGATGGAAGTATGGACTCTATCAGACAGAGGGAGCCGATTATATGCACTCTTACATGAAGCAAGGATTAGGAGGGAGCTAATTCTATGATCCATTGAATATGATGAAATGTATATATCCATGGTAGCAGTCATGAAATATAGCACGTGTTCAGTTCAGCCACAGAAGAAGACTTCCTCAGAAGCCTTAAATAATTCCTGGTTGTCCATCTAGATCCATGATCCTATGATGAAAGGAAGAAGTGGAATCTCTAGGGCATGGAATCCATAAGAAACTCCATGGACCCAAGAGCTAAAGAAAAAAATGAAGAAGAACATGAAGATTCCAATAAAGAAAGAGAAACCAGAACAACCAGTCATTGTATCAAGAATCACAAGATTACCAGCCTGATATGAACTCAATAAAAGAAATCAAGCAGAAAAACTTGAGGTCGTGATGAAGAACAATGTATAGAAGACTTATGAATGAAAGCATTAAAATATTCAGAACCAAAGGTTCTCCCAAATGGAGGGAGAAGACTATGATGATTACTTGTTCCAGTACACCAGACATATCACTACATGAGTGATTATATCATCCACAATAGGCATGAGTTGGAATTATACATCAGATAAATGCAAAGAATGTTCTCCAAAGAAATTGAATAAAGAGCATATGAACAGAAATCTCAAGACTTTGAGGCATACCAGAAAGAGACTCATGTATGCAGATAAGAAGAAGACAACTTGGTGGAGAACCTCCAGTGCACAGCAGAAGCGTGGTGAAGATTACCTATAACATCAAGATGACTACTCAGTAAATCAGATCTCATGATGACAGAAGAAGTGCCACTTGGATATGTTCCAGTTTCTCCAACTATGATATACTCTATTGTTCAGATCTACATGAAGCCTTCACAGTGTAATTGAAAAATAGTCCATATTGGACAGATGCTTTCCTATTCAGAAAGTGGATTGAGATTTTTGACGAACAATGACTTTCCATTGTGGTTAACATGGAAAGTAGTCTGATTGCTTATGTATCATAGACAATGACTTCCCATTGTGGATAACATGGGGAGTGGTCTAGGACAATCATTCTTCTTGGAAGTCATTTTGAGTAGTGGTCAGGTAGAAGGGTCCACCTCGTCGGGCAGTCATTCTTTCAAAGTTCACAAGTTGTGAGCAGTTTCAAAGAATGGTTTGTTTTGGAGGTTGATGCAAGACATAAATTCCTTAGGGTTATACATTCTCTCTAGGGTGCACTTTTATTAGTGTAGGAGGAATGGCCCAGGGTGGGGAATGGTCCGAACAGTTATTCCTTAGGGTTATACATTCTCTCTAGGGTGCACTTTGATAAGTGTAGGAGGAATGGCCCAGGGTGGGGAATAGTCCAGGCTAAACAATCAGGGACAGTCATTCCTTAGGGTTTATACATTCTCTCCAGGGCGCACTTTAATTAGTGTAGGAGGAATGGCCCAGGGTGGGGAATGGTCCAAACATTTCTTAAGGTTTATACATTCTGTCCAGGGTGCACTTTTATTAGTGTAGGAAGAATGGCCCGGGGTGAGAAATTGTCCAGGCTCAGAAATCAGAAATAATACTTCTTCCTTGTTTGTGAAGAATAGGGCAGATAGCCCATTGCTGACGAGGGAAGACATTCTTTCAGATCTCACAAACGTGAGTGAAATATTGGCCCAGATGATTCAGTTTATCTTTAACAATATTTTTCTATGCAGGATGGCATCAGATGATTGTTATGGAGACTACTTATCTCCAGACAGTAGAGATATACTACTATGGTGAATATGTTTCACTATTTTGAGGCAGATATTCTTTTAGAGCTCACAGATGTGAGTGAAATATTGTCCCAGACAAATCAGTTTATATCATAACATTGTTTATGTGTAGGTTGCTATCAGATGTTTGTTATGAAGATAGTAGATATAGACTATTGTGGTGGATGTGCTCCACTTTTCGGGAGGCATATATTCTTTAAGAGCTCACATATGTGAGTTAAAGATTGGCCCAAATAATTCAGTATATATCATAACATTGTTTCTATGCAGATTGCTATCAGATGTTTGTTATGAAGACTGTATGATAGTAGAGGAGGACTACTGTGGTGGATATGTTCCACTGTTCACAACCACACATTGCTGATCAAGTACTTGTATGTTACTTGGTGTGGTAGTGTACCACTGGATTGTAGTTATGTACTACTATAAATATACACAATTGTGTTCTATCCTTGTTCTAATTTCCTTGAAGACTATCAGCAGCTTATTGGAGAAGAACATAGATTTTTCCAGACGAAAAATAGTTGAGAGCATTTACTCTCCTTGTATCACTCTGTGGTGAGAGTGACTTATCTAGCATCATGTCTAATTACTCAGATGAAGTATGGTTTCAAGAGATGATGCAACTGATGGTGATGGTGATGCTCATGATCTAGTCATGAAATAGTCTAGATGACTATATTGATGCTACCAAGTAAATGGTATGTTTTGTGCTCAAGTCCATTACCTGTAAATAACTCTCTAGCTAGGAGGGAGTGTTAATATTATGGTAGTTGCGGGAGGTATTTACCTCCACGTGTGAAACTGACGAGAATAGGAGGCTCCGGAAAGCAAGAGAAAACCTTAACGAGTTGGCTAATAACCCTAGAAGCCTTGTCAACTCAAGAAGATAATTTATATTAGGTTATTAGCCTCCAAGAGAAGAAGTCGGCCAAAAATAATAATAATATATTGAACAGACACTTATCCAGAAGGAGAAGTTGGCCCCAACAAAACTGGCAGAACCACTATAAATACAGGGCGCCAGTTCTCATTTGACAGCATCTCAGAATTGTAGTTCCCAGTTTGGTGCGCACTGCAGTTCCCAGTTTGGTGCGCACATGTGGAGGAGAGCTGCAACAACAACAACAAGTTTCTCGGTATTGTCTTGAATATCTCTTGGCTAGGTTTTGGATTATCTGATCAGCTTTTTGTGATGAGCTATCCTTGGGGACAGGTGTGCTACCCTTTGTTTGTCTATCTAGCCTAGGGTTTTCTTATGGAGGAATTCTCAGTCAAGGTTAAGGTGCTCGGAGGGTGGCTTCGGCCTATGGTTGGGTGACAACGGTATGTCAATGGTAAAATGAGCACACCATCTTCTATATTATAATAGTGGGTACCTTGATCGCTCATCAGGGTCTTTGGGCATCCAAACCTGGTTATGATATCATCAAATATGAAATGCGCAAATGTAATTTCACTACAATGCTTAACTGCTTTCGATTTTTCCCATTGGGTCAAGTACTCTATCACAATGATGATGTATCTGGCTCCTATGTGCTATCCTGGTGGGTTAATAGGTCCTACAAAATCAATGGCCCATTTATCAAATGCATGTAAATTCAACTAAGGTGCCAAAGGCATCTCATATCTTCTGGAAGGTTTCCCAACTCTTTGGAATACATCACGGGCTCTGTAGTATTCCTTCGCATCCTTATGTAAAGTAGGCCACCAGAGGCCAGCTCTAAGAACCTTCTGCGTTGTTACTTTCCCTGCGTAGTGTCCTCATGTGATGCCTTCATGTGCTTCTACCAGAATCAATGGTCTTTCTGCCTCCATAACACATCTCCTCAGGTTCTCATTAGGTCCCATATTATATAGTTGTCCAACTATAAGTGAAAAATCCGCAGCACGAACTACTAATTGTTTCTTTTGAATGATTGTGTATGCACTATGTGCCATTCCTGTTGATAGGAAATGGACTATCTCTGCGAAGTGATCATCAACCTTTCTGATGGCCAACAACTATACATCTGGTAGTGTATCCTCCAAACTAGTAGATTCCTCTCCATGCTCTAATTTGGACAAACGATCAGGTCCCTTGTTCATTCTTACTGGCTTGACCACAATCTCAAAATCATATTCATGGAATAACAGTAGCCATATGCATATTCTTCCCCCCAACAGTGTCTTGTTGACTAGGTATTTCAATGTAGAGTGATTAGTGAACATCTTAAATTGTCCACCCAACAACTAGTGTTGAAACTTTTGCAGCGGGTACACCATGGATAAACCTTCCCTCTCAGTGGTAGTGTAATTTATCTCAGCTGTAGATAGTTTCTTGCTAGAAAATGCTAATGGATGGTCAATATCCCCTACTCCTGGTTGTGCTAACACTGCTCCTAATGCAATAGAGGATGCATTCACATGCACATGAAACTCCTTATTCCAATCTGGGAAAACCAGAATAGGCACAGTAACCATTTTCTGTTTCAGTGTGTCAAAGCTCTGTTGACATTCTTCTATCCATTGAAACTGACAATGTTTCTTCAACAGCTTCTCCATGGGTGTTGTAATATGTGCATAGCCCTTAATGAACTTCATGTAGTATCTAGTATGTCCCAGTGCAGTGCACAACTATCTAACTAAAGTGGGAGGGGGTAGATCAACAATAATGGAAATCTTAGATGGATCTACCAACAATCCCTGCTTACACAGAATATGGCCCAACAACACTCAAAAGGGTGAAAAGAAGATGCACTTCTTCAGGTTTAGTGAAATCTGACATTTCCTGCACTTATCCAACATTAGTCTTAAACATTCAATATGATTTTGCAGTAAGCTAAAAACAGTCCAATCATCACAATATGCTTCCAAAAATTTATGTAAAAACTCCTTGAATGCTTCGACCACCACCCTGGAAAAGATGGCTAGTCCATTCTTCAATCTGAAAGGAATCATTGTGTACTGGTAGGAACCCCATTCTATTGCAAATTTTGTCTTATGGCGATCTTCTTTAGCAATCCTGATTTGGTGATAACCTGAAAATCCATCTGTAAAGGAATATACCTCCTGTCCTCCTACATTATCTAGCACTTCATCGGTGAAAGGTGTAGGGAATGGGTCATGCCAACATGCATCATTCATCTTTCTGATATCTACACGAATCCTGATCTCTCATGTCTTCTTATCCTGGACCACCATAGGGCTAATCCACTCTGACTCTTCAACAGGTTCTATGATTCCTGCTTCTAGCATTCTGTCTAATTAAATCTTCACTTTCTCCATATATTTGGGATTCAATCTGTAGGGTCTCTTCTTGACTAGCCTTGCATATGGTTTCAAGGGGATCTTCATCTCTCCCATGGGACCTTTAATTCCCTTCATATCAATGCACTTGGTTGAAAACACGTCCTGATATTCATGCAGTAATTCTGTGATCTTGTCGACAGTGGAATCATCCTAGTAATCTCCAATGTTAGCCAACTTAGGTGCTTTCTTTATTCCAATGTTAACGTTCTTGATCTCAAACGGTTGTCCAATGAAAGGTAGTTCGATTCCCGGTCCTTCTACGTCTCTCTGTCCTTATGTTTCTGCGATGTTCACATTCCTAGGATCATCGTCTTCATCATCATTGATATTGTAACGACCTTGAAATTTCTGAAGAGGTGCAGTCCATTCATGCTCTTCTTGCTCAACAGGGAGGTTAGGTTCCTCCTCAAATACTTTATGTTTGACAACTTGTAAATATGATCCACTGTAGGAAACTGAATTTTCAAATAAAAATGTAGCTAAAAAGTTCTGAGTCACACTGTACCAATCTGAAGTGGTGAGGCACAGTTCTACTTGTAGATACCAATTAATAGGCATTGTGTTCATAGTGTTAATAAATTTATGCACCCACTGCTCTTGAGGAATGCTTCTCCAGGCCTCTTCACAACTTCGCACGTGGTCTTTCGGACAACTCTGACCTGTGTATCTAATTGCACATCCTTCGACTTATTCTGAAAAGCGCATTGTCATCAAAGTGCGACATTGCACTGACTCCACAATGTTCTTCTTATGTGTTTCCCACCATGTCGCTGGTGTTTCTTTCAAAGCTTCGTCCAGTGCCAACAATCTCTGTTGTACTGGTACAATTTCTTCAAATTGTAACAAGAAACTTTCTAAATGATTTAAACCATCAAATGTGGGCAGGTTACTTACTTCTGTACCAATCCAGCGAACTTCCCTGGTCAATATGGCACATCTCCGTGCATAAACTTCATACATTTTGTTCTGCCAATTATCTAGTGCTTCTTCCAAATTTGATGAGCATACGTTGTCACTTCGCCAGCTTTAATTCCCATCTACTATAGGATTAATGTAATCTTGTTGTCTTTCTGTCAATTTATATATATTCTCGAGCTCATATGCACAGTCTTCCTCTCTGATGGGCTCTTTGTATCTCCAACCTTCATCCAGATCAAGAGGTGCAATGACCCTAAGGCCATCACCTTCAAACATCATTCTTATTTTCTTTAAGTCAACAATAGTGGAATTGTTGAAAGCCCAATCAATTCCTAGCAGTGCAGGATAAGGACAATTATCATCAACTATCTCAATCACCACAAAGTCTACAAATGTTCTTACCCCGTCGATGTCCATAGGGACATGCTCCAGCCTTCCAAAGGGGTTGATTTCCTGCTTATTAGCCATGCTAAGCCTGATAGGGGAGTAAATTAGCTTCAGTTTTCCCATCAATGCCCAGGTTTGCTTTGTCATGCCATTGACTTCTGATCCTAAGTCAAGGACCACATAATCTATATCATAATATCCAATATAAGCATTAATGTGTAGTTCTTTTTTTGTCCTTCTTGTTCTAGATAGTTGATGTACTGATTTATTCAACAAAGGATCTACCCTTCCTATCTCATACTATGTGATCAAATTTTGTAGTTCTTGTATGGATTTTTCATCCTTAATCAAATTAATGGAAGTACATAAGAATTCCATAAGCCTGGTTACCTCTTTTCCTTCTCCGGGTGAAGCAGACTGATCAAAGTCTAGGGGCATTCCACATTCTCTCACTTCTAGTTGTGCCTTTGATGAAGAAGCCTGATCTCCTCCAAATTCTCTTCTTGCTTCTTCAAATGTCTGTTTTTCTTTCCTTAGGTCAAACTCTTGTGTCTTCTCTACATATATTATGACCCTAATTCTTCTGTAGTCTTGCCTTGGGTCACTTAGTCTTCTCCTATAAAAACGCCTCCTCTAGTTATAACAATGACTCTGGGAACCTCTCCATGAGGTTCTTCTGAGATCAATTGTACTTGTAGGTTTCCTCCTCGTCTCTCCTGAAGTTTGGCTAACAACACAGGACAATCTTCAATAACATGTTCAAATGAGTTGCAATAGTTGCAAGTGGTACAAGGGTTTTGACAGTCCCTTTCCAAGTGTCCTGGTTGTGCGCAGTTATAACAAATTATTTGACCTTGGCCTCGACCCATACCTCCTCCTCTTCCACCTCCTCTGAATCCACCGTGAGGGTGAAGTTTCCTCTTCCTGGGGAATTATACTATGCAGTGTTTCCTTCTTGTTGTACTTCACCTTGAATTTTGTATATATCCATTGACCTTCCATGCATGAAGTCACAAGCCCTACAATACCTATCATCATGCCCCACCGACTTACAAAACATGCAATACAAATTTGTGGGTGTCTGGACAGATTTTTTCAAATAGTAACATTCACCATGGTGATTTTGATTTCTACATACCTCACACCAGGGTAGGGTAACTTGATTCAAAGGGCTCGGAGCTCCATAGGCCAAGTACTCATGAAATAGGGGACAATGATCTTTGTCATGGCCTTCTGAGTTGCATCTGATACACCATATTTCTTCTCTTTTATCTTTTCCCTGATCTTTCTTCATATCTTCGACCTGCAATGATAAGCTAGTTAGCTAACTCAAGATTTGACTCATACCTAAGTTGGATTCTTCCATAGGGGTTGATTCTAGTTTCATGGTGATTTTCGGTGCCTCAGCCTATGAAGCGATATTCTTTTGCATCAGAGGAACTCTGTTGTGTGGTAGGAGGGAAACAATGAACCATTCCTTGTTTTGCTCGTCTGGGATTTGAAAACTCAAACGACCTGTCAAGGTCTTAAACCTTTGATCAAACTCCCAAATAGGTTCAACTACTCTCTGCTTGATTTGTTTCAGTTTTGTAATGCATTGTGACTCCAACTTGGGTTTCTTTAATTCTGCACTTAATTTGTTCTTGATATCGTTCAGTGACTTAGGTTGTGCAATTCCTTTAACAAAATTCATGTACTGGCTTAGTGCGCGGTCTCTCAGGGTAGTACTAAATTTATTTCTCTTAACTGCTTCATCATTAACATTCTTAATACTCCATACAACTTCTCATAAAAACCAATGTTGATCAAGATCTTCAGATCCATCTCCTCTAAAGATAGGTAGCCTCATTTCATCTGCCATAGATCTTCCTAGGTTTCTTGACTGAGTATGTACTGAACTACTGGTAACAGTGCTCTGAGTTCTCTGATAACTCTGACTACTCTAGTTACTTAACGCTACTAAAACAATAGGAGTATTAGTACTTACTTCAACAGTCTGCGCAGTCCCTAAAGTTTATGGTTCTTCTCGGTGAGGTTATTCGGTCTTCCCTTCCTCTACCCTAGCGGAATTTGAATGCTCTCCGTCTGTCAGATCTGCCTATTCTCCACTTTAGAATCCTTTGTCTCCATAATTCTTCTTAAACAGGTTCGCAAGAGGGACTTCTCTGAACGCTCTCCCACTGTGCGTGTGTCCAACCTTTGTGTCGCTATCGTTGTTTGAGTTCTTGAACATTATATTTTCAATCCGACTAATTACTATATCTTCAAGATGTTCTTCTCATGCAATAGCATCTTGATATTCAACTTCAAAAAGTGTAAAAATTTTCCTCTAGGTCCCTTAAAGAAATATCTCTCAGCTTGGCTATATGACTCTACTCTGTCAACAACAAACTCAGTGATGTACCCTCCAATGGTGTTATCAAACCAGTGATCTATTGCTCTTGACACAATGTTATCAACTCTCTTGACCTTCTTGATCAGTGCCGACGTCCAAACCATAGGTTGTCTGAGTCTGATTTCGAGCTGGGTATCTACTAATATAGCTAGCCACTTGTATAGCTCCTGGTGAATTCCTCCAAAGAAAATCTCTAGTATATCAATAAATATATACCTTCCAAACCAATCCTATGTACTAAGATTATGTTTCTTTTTTCGAGCTTCAGCAAAGTCCTTCTCTTGTTACTCTATCCACTTCTGAATTTTCGTCTTCGATGGAAACCACCTTGACATTCCATCAAGAAGATCTTGGTCTCGGAAACAGAACCATTTGTTGGCACAGGGGAAAACCCAGGGTTCAACTCTAACAGCACACCAACAAACCCTAACCACTGGCCTTTTCGACAACACCTACGAAGCAGATGCAGTCTTGCCCGAAGTAGCAATAGGGGGTTGCAGGATACAAATGTCTACAACCAGAGGAAATGTAAAGTGGATCCAGGGCAACAACACACAACAACCTAGTTATTCTTTATCTTCCTTAAGCCTACTACGCAAACTATATCTCAGATCTAACACAATATTGCATTAACAGTATATCAGAGAGAAAAAGAACGCAACATCAATCACACACAACAACAAGATATACGTGGTTCACCCTCTCCCTAGGGCTATGTTGACATAACTGTGTTTCTTGATATTATATAAAAACATACAGTTCTATCTGCGTACTTATCTTGTAGATCTCTCTCTCTTTCTCTTCTTCTCTCCTCTCCTTGCGCACCTAGTTGTAGGGTTGATCTTCGCACCCAACTTAAGATCTTACAATATAGAATTCTCTCACACTCAACACCTCTCTCTCACACAACAATAATCACTCATAACATCAATGAACCCATCTCAGATCCTCTTGACCCTTATTTATACATTACAATGACTCTCGTACATGCTTAGGCTGAAACCTAGGTGTCAGAACCCTAAATGACAAAACCCTAGGTGTCTAAAACCCTAGGTCAACTTGACCCACGTTTTTAGGGCATCACCAGCCTATCATTCCTTCTTTCCCGCGAGTTGCTTCAAAGCATCCGTTGGTGGATTTTTCCACTTGTTGAGTTGTCCATGATCCACATTCCTTGCTAATTTGTCATCCTCGATCTCCTCATCCAACGATTTTCTTTCTCTTACTTCTCTCTATCTTTTCTTCTCTTTTGTCCACTTCGAACCTATTTCATTGAACTTGTCTTCTGCATAGTTCATACTTCATGCTTCTTCCTTAATCTTTTCTTTCTTCCATAACCAAGGGCCAACAGTTCCCATGTTGCACCCAAGGGTTTTGCTGCCCCCTGCAGGGCCGTAGGAGCCATGACTAATGCAGTGGCCTCAGATTTTGGCACGACATGGGGAGGGAGAGGGTGGCCACTAATTTACAACCACGTTGGAATGTGTGTGGCATCACATGCAATAGATCATACTCAGATTCCCATATGGTGGGATGGATTTCCGGCATGACTCGAACATGGAGCTGCCTCCTGGCGAGGTCTGGGACCAGAGAGGTATGTTGGTGTACTTATGTTTTGTGATTTTGATAGTGTAGAATATGTTTATATGTGTATGGATGCTGACTCTACTTTTTGTTTTGTGTTGTAGATGTGGGGTCTCGAGGTCGAGACTTGAATATGATTGGAGATTCATCTCGCCGGGGGCCAGTGAGACCATTGTGGGCAGACCCATAGGTAGGAGAGCGATGCCAGAGGGATGATGTTGGTGAAAGGCTAGCAGATGAGGTGAGGGATGACCAGATATTCTTGTTCGATGATCCAAGTGCGGGTCCATCGTGTGCACCATAGGTAGAGGCCGGTGGGGGGATAGATGGTCTCCAATGCCGATTGGAGGTGGTGTTGCAGGGTGTGTCAGAGGGCATGTGGTCCCACATTCAGGACAGGAGAGTCCTGGATTAGTGTGTGGGTAGTCCTGTAGAGTGGTAGACCCTGATCCACAGAGCAGTTGTAGCGGGGGAAGTGATGACTGGTCGAATTCCCCTTGGATCTGGAGGACTCCCGACTAGTGGGGCACCTCCTGCTGACAGAGGACCTGGTGGGGGAGCTCTACAGGCACCATGAGTGCAGGTTATGTATTTTTTTATTTGTATAGGTCTAAGAGCCCATTTTGTACACGGTAGTTTGACACCCATTTTGTATAGGGTAGGGGGTACCCATTTTGTACCTATAGGGGTGAGGGGATTCACTGGCCTACAGGCAATGTATATGTTGTACTTTTTTGTAAAAATTTATGACACTATGATCGATATATATATGGATATACATCTTTGGGATCTTTGTGATCTTTACATGTGTTAATATTTTTGATGGTTTATGATGTCTAATCTATATGTTGTGACCGATGGTTGATGATTATGTATATGTAATGATGTCTTGATGGGATAAATTCCAATATAACACTAGGTTAGCCATGTTATCTACTATTTCATTAAATTGTCATGGAATATGTGTAAATGTAACTGAATCAAAGTTTTGATATAAGAGTCTAACTTGCAGGTATTTGCAAAAGAGGCAAGGATTGCAGACACGATATACATTGTTTAATTGCAGGACTAAAAGTTGGGAATCTAATAAAATGCTAAGGTGACTAATGTGGTGGTGGTTGGCCTTGGTGAGGAGACCAAGGAAGGTTGCATTTTCTGCTTGGTTGTTGGTGGTTGATCCCAAACATATGTCATTGGAGTGGAATAGTTCATGTGAGGGGGTGTAGAGGGCCGAAGTGGACAAAGCGAGATTCTATGTCCAACAGCTATCATTCTATGTCCAACAGCTATCTCCGTCAGCGTAACTGATATGGTAGGCCGATGGAGGATGTATCTGTCAATAACACAGATGGTGGATCATACATGTGGTGTGGAGGGAAAAAAAGAATACTAAAAACTCTACAAATGTGTGCAAAGAAAAAGCCTAGTGTAGAAGGACTACGCTCAGGCATAAAACTTCTTTAAGTACAACCCGTTGACGTGTTCTTTGAGAGGATAGCCTTCTGGAGAGGCCAGGATGTATCCGTCTTTAGTGAGGCAGTGTTGGACAATGTAGGGTCCATGCCATAATGACTCAGATTCCCCATGTCCGAGAGTATCGTGAGCGATATCATAGGCTAGAACGAGATATCCTTTGTTAAATGAGCGAAGGTTGACATGACGGTCAAAGGTCGCCTTGGAATATTTTTTAGCTACCTCATTGTTTTGTAAGGAAGACCAACGATCTTCATCTAGTGACTCTAAGTTCAACAAGCGCTGCTCCATTGGAGCAGTGTCAAGTAATAGCTCGATGGCGGTGTGCAACGTGGGAATTTCACACTCGATGGGGAGGGTGGCTTCGATCCCGTGGATGAGATGAAATGGTGTAAATTTGGTGACAGTTTTGACTGCCGTGCAATAAGCCCATAATTCTAAAAACAACATATGATGCCATTTGGTCTTATGTTTGTTGATAGTGCATTGCAACATGGTTGTGACGAATTTTTTAACAACCTCGATTTGTCCATTGGACTGAGGGTAGTATGGGGAGGAAAACTCATGGGAGAAGCATAAACTTGAGGAGAGTTCAAATAAGATCTCATTCTCAAAGTGTTTACCATGGTCAGATACTAACTATAGTGGAATTTCGAAACGGGTAATGACGTGGTTGAAGAAAAAGCACATTGTTGTGTCAACGATATTGTTGAACTTAGGCATGGCTTCAGCCCCTTGGTAAAGTAATCTACTTCCACGACGATGTACTTGTGTCCATTACTATATGGAGGATTGCAAGTCATGAAGTCTATGGCCCATTTGCAGAAGGGGCCAACAGTGATGACTGGATGGAGAAGAGTGGGTGGCGCTCGTGCTTTGTTTTCATAAGGTTGGCATTTTTCGCATCACTTGACAATGTGGATGTAGTCAAGAAACAATGTGGGATAGAAGTATCCTACTCGAATGATTTTTGGGGAGGTGGACATACTTGAGAGGTGGCCACCTCAAGCATCGCTATGGAAATCGTTCAATACTTTGTCTGCTTCATCGATGGTCAAACATCGGTGGAGTATGGTGTTGACCCCACGTCGATACAAAACATCACCAATGAGGAGGTACCGAGGGGCCTAATGGTGAATATGTTGACGATCATCTTGAGAGAGATGAGACCTAAACTTTTGTGTCCGAAGGTAGATGAGAAGGTCACCATACCAGGGGTCATCCGAGGGGATGTAGAAGAGGTTTCCTTCAGGAAAGTCCGTATTGACGGGTGAAACTTTAGTGTCTGAGCGAAACGTCGTGATAAGTTCGGCGAGAAAAAGTGATTTTTTTCTTTTGGGAGTTGAAAAATCTAGGTCGTATTCCTGAAGGATGATGATCCATCGGGAAAATTTTCCATTAATCTGTCATCGATTGAGCAAGTATTGCATGGGGTTGGAATCTTCCATGACTTTGGTAGTGCGAAGCAGGATATAATGACGCAGTTTCTGGGCTACGAGGACAACTGTGAGGGCTAGTTTCTCCTCATGATTGTATTTTAGGGGTGGTCCTGAAAGATTCTTACTGATGTAGTAAATAACATGCTCGTGGACATCATCCCCTAGTTGGACGAGAACTACTTCTACTGAGATAGCTGAGGCTGACAAGTAGAGGATGTAATCGCGATTATAGTCAGGAGGACTAATCAAGGGGGCATTGGATAGATCCACTTTTAAATCATCAAAATCGGTTTGGGCATGTTCATCCCATCGAAATGGGATATCATGACACAGTAAGAGAAGGAAACCATGCGTGCGGGTGGCATAATTTGGGAGAAAGCATCGTAAAAATTTGGCTTTGCCTTGTAGGCTCTGCAATTGGCGCAAATTCCTAGGTGGTGGAATTTTTGTGATAGCTTGGACCTTGAGGGGGTCCACTGTGATGCCATTTTGGGAGACTATGAACCCAAGGAGGAGTCCGACGGTGACGCAAAATACAAATTTGAGGGGGTTCAAGTGGATATTGTACTGGCGACATCGTTGAAATACAAATCGTAAGTCATATAAATATTGAGTTCATTTCTTGGATCGAGCAGTGAGGTCATCCAAGTAAGTGAAGATGATGCGAGCAATATCGTGGAAAACATAAGTCATGCCCCGTTGGAACAAAGAACATGTGTTTTTTATTCCAAAAGGCATGACATGCTAAGAAAAAGTACCCCATGGGGTGGTAAAAGTGGTTTTATACTGATCTGCAGGATGAATTTGGATTTGATTGTAGCCAGAGAACCCATCCATGAAGGAAAATGCCTCGTGGTCAGCACAATCATCAACAATTTGGTAGATGAAAGGGGTTAGGAAGTTGTCTTTGGGACAAGCATGGTTGAGGTGGTGAAAGTCGGTGCAGACACAAATAGTTCCCTGGTTTTTGTTAATGGGGACGGGGTTGGAGACCCATGAGGTATACTTGATGGGGTATATGAACCCCACGGCACATAACTTTTCAATTTTGTCTTTGATAATCGCGACTTTGGATGGGTGAAGTGGGTGTTTCTTTTGGCGCACTGGGGTGACATATGGCCATGTATCGATGCGATGTTTGACTATAGAAGGATCGAGGTCGGGCATCTCGGTATATGACCAGGCAAAAATATCCTGGTATTCCTGAAAGAGAGATTTGTAAGATGTGAGTTCCTCATGGGAACATGTAGCACCAATGGTGATTTCCTCTATGATTCGGGGTTTGATGGAAATGTTGATTTTGACAGTGGGGGAAATATTGGCCATGTTGCCTTCTTCAAAAGCATCGAGGGCAGGGATAGGGTTGTTGAACCAGTCTATATGCCCTGATCGAATAAAATCCTTGGTTTCGATTGCACATATGGAGGCTTGGATAGAAGGGTCAAAGGCTTCATGTGAGAGAAAAAACACTCTGTGATGGAGCGCATTCCTTGGGAAATTGGGGGTAGTGATTTCCTCCAGGATTTCTTCATCGTAGTGGAAAATGCGAGAATATAGGGGATCCGGGGAGGTAATAGGGGTGAATGTCACTGTGTGATTGTATTCAAGTGGTGAAGACATAGAGGGGGTATCACAACCATGTTGCGATGGTTCTATTGACATAAACTAGATGTCCAGAAACTGTGGGGGGTAAACTATGGTAGGGGGTAATATTTCCTGGGGGAAATGAATCAGAGATTTGGGAGGATTTGGGGGAATATCCTTAGATAGTCTATCCATGAACCATGGAGGGGTGGGAAGTGACTCAGGTTCAGGGGAGGTGATGAGAATAGTATCTGGAGAAGGAATAGGGGGAATCACTTGCATCATAGGAGGTGAGGTGGTAAAAGGATTTTGAATAAGGGTTATTTGATGACGCATGTATTCAATGATCAAAGGAAACTGGTACGTGGAATGAGAAAGTGAGTCACAAAGAGATCAAGGGAATCTCATCCCTTTGGTGACTAGGGTCGAGACATAATGGATGTTAGTGACATGGGTACCCAAAGGTGGAAGTGCAAAGGGATCTTGATGAAACGTTTGGCATATTGTCGTTAGCGTCTGTTGAAACTAAGATAGAGTTGAGCAATGATGAGTGCAGTGGTCATACTCCGAATAGATGGCATAAGTGAATTTAGTTTGTGGCCTTTTACTGCCTATAGTGGAAGACGCAATTGTAGTACTAGAGGTGATTGGTGAAGCGATGAGCAATGTGGTTTCTCGAGGGATTTGAATCAGATTGCATAGCTTGGGAAGAGAGGGACATCTATTAGTGGGGTATCCCTCTCTTTCACATAGTGGTCAAGGAGGTTGAATTTGGGGAGGAAGTGGAGCGATGGGCTCTTTCTTCTTTCGTCTACCCCCAGTTGTGGCAAGGGTGCTGGAAATTGGGGGTGAGGGTGGTGTGGCTGGAGATAGTACTAGAATCTGCATCGGGATTCCCTCTGATAGAGGAGGGAGAGATGGTTGTGGAACCATCATGGGTGGGTGTAGCTGCCATATAGGGATGACGAGTACCATGTTGGATAGGGTAAGCATTGTGTCTACCTGAAATGATTGTACTCCCGATGGGGGGTAGAAGAAGGGAATATGAGTGATGGCTTGGGGAATTGTCTCCCAAACCAGGATTTTCCCCTGGGGGAGGGTGAAATCATGGATAAGTGTTGTAGTAGTGTTCTCACGTAATCCCTGAGGTAAAATTTCTTCAACTAGTGGGACGTCAAGGGGTGGATAAGCCTCAGTGGGAAGAATGGTATCTCTGGTTTTGGTTCCATCGGAAGATACAACACACACTTGTGTTGAGGGGTGTATGAGAGGTGGTTCTCCATGGTATTCCCCCAGAAAGGATGGGACTTTGAAAATTCTGGGGCTCATATCCATGAGTGGATACGTGTCTAAACTAGTGCGGACAAGAGGCAGGATGCTATCGATGTTGGCAATGTGGTTAGGCTCATAATGTGAAACTTGATCGATGGTGATGATTTTCCCATTGTGGGGGAACATCATCGTTCGAAACACAGAAGAGGATACTTCATTCATAGCATACATGTAGCTACGTCCAAACAAGATGTTGTAATCAAGTGGGGCGTGGATAACCTCAATGTCGATAAGGATGGTTTTTCCCCCAAATTCAATGAGTACATTTTGAAAGAGCCCTTCAGGGCAGGATGGTAGACCATCATAAGCTCTTAAATTGATGGTGGATGGTACTAGCTCAGGGGAGCCAAGTTTTTTCCATTCAGTTTTGTACATGATGCATGTGGATGCACCTTCATCAATGATACATTGATGAACCGTGATGTTCTGAATCTTGAATGGTATATGGAACACTACCAAAGCAGGGAGACGAGGTTCCCCACAATCTAGATCAAATGTGACGAGTCTAGTATCAGCTGGGTCGATTGCCCCCAAGGTGGAAAGAAAAGATTTCTGTTGATTTGGACAAGTTTGGAGGACCTCCAATACTGACATGGCTGCAGGGGACTATGCCAATTCGTCGACCAAACTATAATTATGTGCCTCCCTAGTCTGAGGGTTGTTGACATTTTGTCATAATGGAATGTGAGGGATACAAATTGGGGGTTCATTGTTAGGACGTGGGATCATCAAGGGTTGTCTGACTGTAGCTGGATTTGTTTCTGAAGTGGTGGGAGTAGCTTCAGGGGGCACATTGTATTGACGACTGTTCATTTGCAAAATAATTTCTTCTTTGCTAGTTAGGAGGATAATGTGATCCATTGGATTTTCAGGGTTTTGATACTATCCCATTTGTGGCAGGGAAGGATGTACCTCATGTTGGGTATTCATCACACCTTGGTGTGGAATAGGGTTTTGCAACATGACCGAGGGTGGTTGTTGCAAATACTATTGTGGGGCCTACTGAGGGGCAAGCAATGTTGTAGGGCGTCGCGTGTTCACGGAGTCTTTCATCCGTTTGAAGTCAAACATTTGGGGGCAATGGTGAGTATAATGACCATGCTCACTGCAAAGAGTGCAAGGGAAGTTCGTCCAAAGGTTGTTGTTGTTGTTCCTTCCTTGGAATTTGTTGATATTGTCCCCTTGGGGGTTCTGGTTACTTGGATTCTGGTTTCCCCCAGCAGGTTGGTTTTGTTGGGGGTTATTTCCTCCTGGTCCTGGGTTATTATTGTTCTGATTTTTCCCTTTCTTTTTGGAATTATTCGACTGATGGGCCGGATTTTCCATATTCAAATGTTCAAAAGTATGAAATTTTTGAATGGGAGAGGGCTCAACGAAGTTAACATCGACGTGTGGTTGTCCTTGTGGAGTAGAAATTGGTTGGGAGGATCAGGAAATGGAAAATACATATTATGTTGTGGCAATGATCCGTAGGGCGCATAGGAAGGCAAAGCGCTTTCACTGGTGCTCAGGTTATATGTTGAGGTAGAGGGGGAACCTGAACTTGGTTGAGAAGCTAGGTGCATGATCGGTGTCGAGAAAGGTCCACTCATGGGAGGAGGGGGAGAAACATGATATGGTTGTTGGTAAAGGGGAGGAGGGTAATAAGACAACCCTCCATATATCAACGGATATTAGGGTATATTTTACATAGGTGGTGGATGAATGTATGGGTCGTGGTGTGTTGTGGTACTGATCAATCCATCTTTCGCGTGAGACATCCCAAGTTTGTCTTAGCTGAATGGTACAAGTCTCGATGTGTCAGGTGTTACTATGTATAAGTAACCTGAATGACAATAAATGAGTTCTTACTGTTGATCCTTGATGATGGCTTCTTCTTCAGTTTGTGGGAAGGTGGATTCCACATCTTTGGCAAGTATAGAGACGATTGATTTGAGAAACCAATCGAGACATTGTTCTTTGGTGGTTTCTACTTTACATAAACTCTGTCGTCGATGCCATTCGTGAATGTGGTCGATAATATGTGTAGCTGAGGTTCTTTTTCACTCAGAGAGTAGTTCTGATCAGTGTCATGACGAACTGGTAGTTGAAAGAAGGCCAAAAAATATTTTTCCAAGGATTCAAAAGTCACATGGGACCCTGATTTTTTTTCCACATACCATTTGGATGATGGACCGATGAGTGTGCGTTGAAATAACCTTAAGAGGATGGACTCATCCATGATGTTGTTTGAAGAGCACCATAAGTGGAAGGTCATGACATGGTTGGCAGGTTCTTCCCTCGATTTTCCTTCAAATTTGGGAATGTCTGAAGGTAGTTTGGTAGGCATATTGGGCCATGTGGGGTCATGAAATATAGGATCATTGATGAGTTTACTCAAATCAGGAATGTTGAGAGATGCCAAATATGGCATGGGGGGTGGCGGTGGAGGATTAATTCTAGCCATGGTGTGAGCAAGTAATGGACCTGAACCTTGAGGGGGATTTGGTGGGGTTGTTCTTCTCCCTTGAGAAGAAGTTTCCCCCCCACTTCCTTGTGAAGGATATCTAGTGGATGGATGGCCTTGAGAATTGGACCCAAGTAAGGTGGAACCAAGCAAAGATGATCCCAAAATAGTGGCACTCACAGAGGTGTGAGATGGTTGAGTTGGTGAGTTGGCAAGACTAGGAACTCCTCCTAGAATAGGAGGGATATTCTGCAAACGTATGGAATTACGGGGATTTTGTGGGTCCCCTACGATTTTCGACTAGAAAAGTGAATGTGTGCAAATGGTGATGACAACAATAAACAAACAAGATACTTGTATAATTTTGACCTTCACAATATAATTCACAATTGCATGCAATCAAATGAGCATCATACATAAATCAACTATAAATAAGCATACATGTGGGTAGGTGGATTTTGTCCACATGGGAGAACAAAGAAAACAAATTCTCATTTCCTAAAAATATGTATCGTCCTTCCTCTCAAATAGCACTGGACCTTCCAAGAGAACTCAACAGTGGGGTCTGAAGCCACCAAAAGAGGAACTAGTGAAGGATGAAACAATCGGTTGTAATGAGGGGTAGAGGGTGAATATCCTGAAAGAGCTAGCGATATTTCCCAATAGCCACACAAAATCTGATCAATGTGCAATTGAAGCCCACAATTGCCACCTGGGTAGATGTCCTAAATTTGGCCACTAGGTACCTCGGTTAAAGTGCATCATTTAGATTTTTGGCCTCAGAAATAGGTCACGGGCTAGATCCATTTCAAGAGTTGGGTGACTCAAGGGGGGACGCATAGAACAACCGTAACTCGGCCTCCGACCCTTCATGGCTATCTCCTTGCCTTATGGTGTAGGAACACTTGACTTGGAGGATTTAAAAGTTCCCTATTTGTCAACTTCTAATGTTTGAAAATGTGAGAACTAGATAACAAGGGGTTATTTGGATGCTTACCCTTGAGATCCTACCTAGACTAAAAAAATTCTTTTGGCACCTCTTGTGGAGGAAAACTTAGCGAGTTTTTAGAAAAAATTTAGATGTGGTGGGTTGAAATATTGGGGGTGTGAACCAATCTCGTTTGAATTAAGTGGGTGTGGATAATTTCTTCAAGAAATAGTGGGGCATTTTGGAATTCCTTTGGAGAAGACCTACTTCAACCTCCACAATTCAATATGGGAATTATGTGAGTGACGAGTGACTTTGTGTGTGAGCAAGTGATACAAAGTGCAAAATGTTTAATAAGATAGGTGTGAATTTGCAATATGTGGACTTCTTGTGGTCCTTACAAATATTGGTTACCTATCTTACTAGATGTCATTGGTACAACCTTGAGGAATTTTAAAATCCATAAAAAAATAGAAAGTGGGCATATGGGTCCTGACTAATCCTTTAAATTCCCTAATGTTGTTTACACTAAGAAATATTTGAAAAACTATCCTAGATCCCAAGCATGTGGGCATGTATGGGACCGTTACTTTGATAATTAAACTCCCCTAGTGATGTAAACTAAGAAAGTAATTTCAAGAAACTATCCTAAGTTTGCAACATGTGGGCATGTATGGGCCCTTACAAATTTTAAGATGATTTCAAAAAGAAACTAAGAGGAGCCCTAGGGGGGATTTTTCCTCTCCTAAATATTTTGTTAAGGGAGATGAAATGTCCCTTGAACCACCTTTCTGATTCTCAAGATTGATCTATGGTGTGAGAGAAGAGCATACTCAATGATTAAAGTTGATTTCTGGTCCCAATGCAAGTGTTTTTCTACGTGATAGAAAATAATCTCAACTTAACTTTTACAAATCAAACAAGCCATCCATGTGGCAACCAAAGAAAAATAGGAGAAATATGGTTCTTTTTTACCCCCTAAGTGCCTATGTTTGACTAACCTTTCATATGGGAAAGTAATCTAAGTGGAGTGCATTTACAAATTTCATGAAAGCAAGATTTTGAAGGCTAGGGGCCTTCAAATCATAACAAAAAACTCTTACAATTTTGAAACTCTGGACAAGTGCGTGGGTTACGGTTCAGATAGAGGAGTAGTGGGTGCACAATGCGTAGAGAACCAAAGACCTTTTGGCGCATAGTGCACAGAGAACAAAAGTACTTTGGGTGCATAGTGTGTTGAGTGCATGTCTGTGGGCTAAAATACCCATGCATGTTTTGATACGCATCGGGGGCGGGGATTTTGAGTGAAATTCTCCTACTCCAACTCCAAACTCAGATCTTGATAGGTAAGGCTAGGCCGGTTTTGGTACTTGCATGGAAAATGGATAAAAAAGAAGTGCTCTCAAAGCCCAAATAGGGAGGAAATTGATACCTTTTCCCCAGTATGGTCGCCAATCTATTGTATCTGTTTCGTCACTTGGGTGAGAAAAACAAGGGAACTTGCAAGTCTAGTTGGGCCTGCTAGACAAGATAGAGGTTAGTGCATGAGTTAAACAATACAAGCACATGAAATAAACAAATAAACAAACTAAAAACCATTAATGAAATAAAACTAGAGTGCATAAGAAACTTTGAACCAAAAACAATCAACCAAATGACCAAGATTATGCCACCAATGGATAACTATATTAGTTGGCAAAACACCGTAGAGAAAGGAGGACTTATGAATCCCCTCTTCTTCCTTGGGAGGGCTCTTGAGTTCCCTAATGGAGATCTCTTCTTACAGTGGTAAACAAGAAAGAAAATGATGAAGCAATCAAAGCCTATTCCCTCAAGAGGTGAGTGGAATGGCCTATTGGAATGTTGCTAGAATGCTCCAAGGAGAAAAGAGGATTCTCAAGGGAGGATTGGGGCAGCATAACAATACTATGGAAATATTTTATAGCATGTCTTCAAGGAATTGTTCAACTGGTTCTTGGTGTGAACAAGGGGCCCTTTAGGGAATCCTTTGGTCTTTGACCAACCCCCCATTCGGATTCATCTCAGATCTGAGGGTCTAATCAAGTTGGGAGATGGTCCATAAGTGGTTGAGGGGATGAAAAGAACCATAAATGTGTCGTTCACAGGAGTGCGTGGATTTTCTCATACACATTTGCCCATATGGTGCATTGTGTGCTCTACGAGATTTTTTGGCCCGCGCACTATGCATGTGATTCCTTTAGTGATTCATCGCATGTTAATTTTTTCCCAATTGTATAGTTTTTTCCTCTTGGAAATGCACTTTGGTGCTTCAGGTAAACTAATAAGTGTTTGGAATGATTGTATTTCTGTAACCATTTGAGTGCATTGTTGTGGACGAAATAAGAGTTCTTCTGGTTGAATTGTTGTGGTCGCAACAATAACAGTGGGGTCTGCGTCAATGATCTGTCTTCTATCAATATTTTTTGAATCAGATGTCAAATCAGGGTTCGACTCCTTATCTTTGATCTCGACCACCAATTATTGTTTTGAGCGATATTCATCGGTGTTGTGTGAGGGGATTTTTTGGAAATCACACCATTTTCCAGTGTCCTTTGTTGTCTTTTAGTTACCCTTCTTTTCATATGGTTTGGACTGGTTTTCTGAAGGTTGGTTGTTAGGGCCATATTTACGATACTTTGGTTGTTGCAGATTTGTAGACCCAAACTCCCACTTGTTCTAGTGATTAAATTTGTTCTCGATTTTAACAACATATCGATAAGTAACACTGAGTGATGAGATGTCCAAAAAATCCATTTTAGTTTGAATGTATCCATGTAGAGCCCTACGGTATTTCAAAACCAAATGTCTCTAAGAGTCTTTGATACCCAACTTGGTGCGCAAGGTATGAAAGGTATTAGTGAACTCCATCACTTCTTGTCCCCTCTCTTGATACAACATAGTCCATCTCATGTACTGGTATTCATAGTTGCCAACATTGTAATATTGTTCCTTGACTGCATCCACAAAAAAATCCCAAGTGGGCTCGACCCCATATATTCCATACTCTTCTGTGGAACTTTTCTCCCAGTAATTTTCCCACCAATGTTTGACATGGGGGAGAGCCATAAGGAGTGTGAAGGTGATCTTTTCCCTATCGGAAAAATTGTGAATAGAGAAATATCCTTCTAGCAGATTTAACCATTTGTCTAGGGAATCTGCATCTATCTGTCCTTCAAATATAGGAATATCAAAATTAACTTGTACCTTGAAAGGCAAGGTGCCTACAAAGTGGTCGCTTGATGAATACGTGTCGCACGAGAGCTAGCTCAAGCAACAGATTGATAAAATATTTTGCTCCGTTGTTTTTATTTTCTTCCGCCATGGAGGGTTTCTTGGGTATGCAAGAGTGGTTTTCCTAAAGAGAGACAAGCTAGAGACCCAAATTGCTATACTCAGACCTCTTTGGGGACATGCACTGAAAAATGATCAAAAGCACCCTACTCTGATACCACTGATCCAGATTATTTTTGGCACGAAATAAGAGCGGAGATATAATAAAGAAATGTACAAAATATCTCATATATCCAATAATATAACCAAAATGTGTTAAAGATGCAACCATAAATACAAAGATATAGTAATACACAATTTCTATTAATGAGCGGAAATGTACAAAGAGTGTAAAAATACAAAGTGAAAGACTCACTAGAATGGTGACAACTTATCTCTAAGAAGAGATGTGAAGGCTACTTGCATTCAAAAGAAGATGATTGTTACAATGAGGCTCCAAAGGCCTTTTTAACATAGTTAAAATCCAAAGCCCTAACCCCAGAAGATGAAAATCCAAAAGGTTTACGGGCCCTGATGGGGGTAGTTGATATGTCAACTTCCCGGGGGCGTAACGTTTGCATGCGATCTCCGTTTGGGGTGATAGATACATTGTTGGAAAGGTCTAACCGAGAAGAATGATTTTTGACTATCACAAGCTATAGAATTAGGGAAATGACTGGGCCTCAAATCCCCAAAAAATGTCATTTAGGGTCTCAAAACGGTCCAGGAAGTTTGGAACCCAAAAAACTGTTGAAAAACTGCCAAGGTGGAAATTTTTTTTTCGATCCAGTGGAATAAGTGGGTGGCCACCAATATCCACCTAGATCATATCTGCATGGGAAGTTCAAACAAACTATGTTTGTCAACCTTGGTCGACCTCTATTTTAACGATGTTGCAAAATTCCCACACACACCAATGCTTTTATGGATTTTACTACATTTCTCGATAGAGATTTTCAGTGGTAGTGGAAACCTGACTACATTCCCCTACGGGATTCCACTTTGTTGTGTCTCCACGACCTGCTTGTCTTTGGTGCTGTCGGAGAATTTGGATGACGCACCAAATTTCTAATCAGCAAAGTGCACAACAATACCCTTTGGTTAGGCTAGGCCTACCCAGTCCATGTGGAGGACATTCGTATTCTCATCGAGTTGTCCATGTAGGGCTAGGATGTCACCGAAGGTTTCCAAGGCTCTGGGAAGCATGATAAGAAGAAGGGGGAATTGAGCCTATATGAAAAATATGGTACACACCATAGAGGTTGAGGAGTGCACATTGCAGCGATTAATGATGAGCAGGTTTGCATGGCTTGCTACTTGATTGCAAGGAAGGTGATGTGAAAGTACATGAAGGGTGAGTGTACTTTGGATTCCATTGCAGTGGTGGATTTCAACAAGAATGGCACACTTATGAATTGGTGAAAATACCTGCTCACTGATTTGTTATAGGCTTGTGCGAATGTGCATGACCGAGCCGACTATTTCATCTATGGATACTTACTAGTTGCCTTCGCCATGTGGAAGTGGAAGTCACAAAGGGGGCATAGTATCGATCACAATGTCAATGGTCGTATCACCAAGATTTTTAACCCATGGAATTTTCTCCCTACATTCACCAATGGGGCCACTCACAATGTCACCTTTGCACAATGGTATGATGAGATAATTTCTACAACACAACGACCACAGATCCCACAAGAACTACTTAATAGGCATACCCACAATATCTAGTTCGGGATGAGATGGTATCATACATTTGTGCGACCTCTAGAGGTGACTCTGTCTCTTTTTCATATGCAACCATTACCATTTGTATGAGGACGTGTTCAATAAGGAAGTCACCTCCTGGCCTAGGGTCATTATCAAAAGGAAGAAGACGAGTGTCTCCTATACGATGCTTGCAATTTCCCAAAGGTCCTCCCCAAAGAAGACATCAGATGTAGGCCCTAGTGAGAGCAAGAGAACCCATACACCATATGGCTCATATTAAGAGGCATATGAAGGCGAAGAGGAAGTGTTGTTGAGCGACACACTTCAGATTCCATTTTCATCCATTCCCGATGACTCCATGATATTAGGTAAGAAATTTCGGGAGGTCCTAACTTCGGTTTTTCCTTGAAAAAAGTTTTGTACCAAATCCCCATCCCAACCCCTCAGTGATACTGTCATCACTGAATCCACTACCCTTTCCTCCATCCCACCTCAAGCTCACACCACCCCACTTCCATTACATACCACCCAACCCTGGACACGCATTGGGATTTCCACCCCATTCACTTCACCATCTAAACCCGCGATCATCCATATTCTTGACAACCCTCCCATTCATCTCCAATATACCACTATCATTGAGGAAGCCACCATTCCATAGAACAATGGGAACACCACCGCCATGAACATGAATCCAATATCCCCAACCCATAGCCAGTTTGATACAGTTTCACTAGATTCTACTTCCCATCATACCACAACTGTCGAGACCATTGGTCCATTCCCCTCCACTTCTCCTCGGATCCTGGAAGTTCTAGTCCCCCTTCACACGACCCTCAAAACAACCTATCATCCACAACCATAGACACATCTCGAAACACATATTGTGGTGGATGAGGATCCTCCACAGGACCAACTAGATGCCCAGGATGATACTCATTCAATGCATAACACTACTTATATCAAGGAACATATTACGCCTCTACTACAAGATCCTCAACAACGACGAGCTATCTTGGAGCAAAAATAGGTGCTTGCAACACATCCATCAGAAGTCACATAAAAAATTACGCAAAGCCTCAGAATTCACTCACCTACCCCAGATGGTGCTGGTACCCCCAACTTTTTTTAGTGTTCTATCGCAAACGATCAACCACTTGTTTCACAGTCACCTTTGGATTCTATTTCCATAAGTGGAGAGCTGTCCACATGGGCTACAACACAGATCCTACACCTTATCTTGGATTCCACCGACCAACTAGAGCAGAGGATCACAACAGTTGAGCATACCAACCAAACCCTCACACAACAAACAAAATCTTTGCGAGAAGTTGTCAATGAAGTTATTGCAGCCAAATCATATGAGCAGGAATTGCAAGGATAGGTTGAATCCACTGTTGCAGCCGTCGCTGACAAGTTTGCTCAAGTATGGCCTTCTCTCTTGCACAATATGTCATGTTTTGTGTAGTTCCTAGTTGTGATACTGTTTAACAAACTCTTATGACGCATGCACTTATATTTATTCTGCGCAGCATGGATTATCTAATGCATAACCTGGTTTAGGCTTATGATGATATGATGTTTTACATTTGAGTATGAATCTACCTTGTATTACGCTAGATATGGTGGTGTGTCGTCAATAACTCACTTTATCACACATAAGTCTTGGTTGCGCTTCGGGTGAGACCTCCTTCCCTTGCTAAAGGTTGAATATGCCAACGCTACTAGACTACAATGGTACCTTTGTTGGTAACCGCCGAGAACCTCGGTCTCCAATTTTGCACCAACTCCTATCATGCTTGTCTTGTACTTCATTTAGGGGCTTCAACAGTACAAAAGTGGGGCTTTTGGCCCCAAAACTATGAACACATTATTTAAGACGACGCACTAATTATGTTTTCTCTATAACAAGAGCATGTTTTGTGAAACTAGATTGCCTCTTTTGAGGCCATGAACTTCATGCAAATGACGTTCTACTTAAATGAAAAACTTAAAAAAAAATGGAAATTTCAATTGGTAATTAAAACCAACATCACCATTAATTTTTAAAAAATGATTTTTATTAATGCATGCATTTAGAATTGTTGTATGGTAAAAGGTAGACATGAACTCCTTCAATGTCCTTTCTTTCTCTTGCATATAATATAACAAGCATCACAAGATATATCTATATGTGTTTTCAAAAGAAAAAAGAGTCATTTCTCTTGCATATAATATAACAAATACCACTAAGATATATCTATATATGTTTTCAAAAGAAAAATGAATTAGTTTAAAGTATTAATTTTTTGATAAGATAAAAATTAAAGGAGAAGGAGGAGATTTCATAGCCTTAAAATAAATTATTCAAAGATGTTATAAGATAGACGTATTATATTGTTGTTTCATACAAACCCATCGAGACAATGTATCCACCACAAATGCACAAGTAAAAAAAGATTTCATTAATGATGAACAAAGGCAATTGCACGTTTCTCTTCCTATATGCTCTAGGTAATAATGTAGTATTAAAACTATTGAAACATTTAAAATCATACAAATAAATTAATGCTTTATGATGGGTTGATGAAAAGATGAAGCATGCTCTTTAAAAGATGGAGTTACATTGGAAAGGAAGAAGGAAAGAATAGATATTTAATAATAATCAATTTCTAAATTTAATAACATTTTTCAATTTCTATTAATATTTATTTCCTTAAACCTTTTTCAAATTTTAATTAGTAATCACATTTGAACACGGAGGCGAAGCATGCTATACTACATTGTCCTATATGTGAACAAGTAAGAGAAAGGCACTTTATTACACTCAATTCCACATAAAAGTAATTTGCAGAACTTGTAGAATTTGTCAACAAAACAAAACAAATAGACCCTTATATTAAGGATGTTTAGAAGATCTTAAAAAATAACCTACATTGAAAATTGAGACATCTTAAAAAAAAAGTTATCAATATAGTTTTATGTTTGTTTATATGATTTTATAAATTCTGCAAATAAACCTTTATATTAAGGATGTTTAGAACACCTTAGAAAGACTACATTGCAAATTAAAACATCTTTAAAAAAAAAAAAAGGAAATAAAATTGTCAATACAGTTTTATGTTTTTAATGGTTTTTCACATGATTTTATAAATTCTGCAATGACTCAAATAACAAATAAAAAAACATTTTAACCTATTTTTATTAATGTATTAATTAACTAAAATAATTAAAACATTATAAATAAACACATAAATTTTAAGCAAATTATAATATAAATCTCTTTAAATTTAAGTATATAAAACTCAACATACAATCTCAACGATAAAAACTATTAATAACTTGTATTTAATTAAATTAATACTAAACCTAAAATACAATAATATATTGTTAAAGAGATTTCATCCATTATATATATATATATATATATATATAAAACAAATTTGAAAAAAATACAAAAATTATTATACATGCATGTAACAAAAAAAATTAAATAAAATATTAAACTAACCTAGATCCATCTTAAACAAGAAGCTATCAAATACATGAATCAAATTTCTTAAAATGTAGTTTTTTTTATCATTTAAGATGAAGCAATTAATACATGACATAGAATTAAACTATAAAAATATCACATCAAATTCAATTCCTCTCAATGCTTAACAAATCAACTCCTAATATTTATTTGAAAAACTATAAGTATCTCATATCTCAAAACTTTAATGTTAGAATTTTACCCATTATTAATATTTATTAAATTAACTAATCTATTATAACTAAAAGAAATTTGTATTAATATTTATTATTATTAATTATATATAAATAATTATACCATTAAAATCATCACCTTTTTAGTAAATAATAAATAAAACATTTTTCAAATTCCAATCTTACTTAAAAATAATACACTTTAAACACCCATCAAAATTCATACGACAATGTCTTAAAAAAACGAACAAGCGCTTTAAAACTAATCATAAAAACAAAAGCAAAACATGAGTAAGGAAGTGACATATGCAACATTATCACCAAGCGTAAATATAAAAACTGTCGTAATATCAAAAAAACAAGCGAGAACTTTATTGGATTCTCCTATCCAATAAAAGCTGCGGGATAATGTGAGAGTTGGTCGATTCTATTCTCCTTTAGACTTCGAAAAGTATGATAAACTTAGTAAATAGAAAATACTGTGGGGTTCTACAGCGTAGTGGAGGGATTATCACTGTTGTTTCTTTCATGTGCAGAAGATTCTGTTTCCCAGAAGAAAAGGACTAAACTGTCGGGTTTTGAGGCCAGGGCCTGGAGAGATAGAGGAAGTGGGGGAAGAGGGGGTACGTCTATAATGCCTTCCAATATCTGCACCACTTCACTCATCGATGGCCTCGCATCTTCGTCATCCTGTATGCACCATCCTCCCACGATGGCAGCCCTCTTCACCTCTTCCGCGTCTGCATTGTTCATCAATTTCTTGTCAAGCAGATCCATGGCGTTTCCACTGTTGACCTGCGTTGCAGCCCACGTGGGAAAGAACACCTCGCTGGATTCTGGGCCCTCGTCCATGTTTCTCCGCCCAGCTATTATTTCGAACAATGTCATGCCGAAGCTGTAGACGTCGGCCTTGGCAGTGATGGGCAGGCCGGAGAGCCACTCTGGGGCCAAGTACCCTCTGGTTCCTCTCATGGTCGTCAGAACACGACTGTACTCTCTGCCCAGGAATTTCGCCAACCCGAAATCGGCCACCTTGGGACAGAAATTGGAATCCAAGAGAATGTTTTCCGGCTTGATGTCGCAATGAATGATGCAGTCCCTGCACTTCTCGTGTAGGTAAACGATTCCACGGGCAGTCCCCAACGCGATGCTGAAGCGCGTTTTCCAGTCCAGCACCTTGTATTGCTGATCGTCGGTCTGGGTTTTGTGGAATAAGAAGGAGCTGAGGGAGCCATTGGGCATGTGTTCGTACACCAACAGTCTTTTGGAGCCGTCAGTGCAAAATCCCCGCAGCCGAACCAAATTCACATGCTGTATGGTTCCGATGGTACTCACTTCCATGCGGAACTGTTTCTCTCCTTGGTTCACACCCTCCAACTTCTTCACCGCCACCGCAGAGCCGTCTGTTAGAGTCCCTTTGAAGACGGAGCCGAAACCCCCGCCTCCCAGACGTTCAGAGAAGTTCTTCGTTGCACTCTGCAGCGCTCTGTAAGTGAATACAGTAAGTTCTCCCGGCGCGTATTCTGTTCCAGACAATCCCGGGCGCTTGCAAAACCAGAGAAACATCAAGACAAGGGCCAGAATAGCAACCAGCCCGCCTACTACACCACCTACCACACCGGCCAGAGTCACCTTCTTGTTAGAATTAGATGAGTCGGGCACATCGAAGGCATCTAACCGCAGAAACAGAGAGGTGCCGTTGGAGGAATCGTAGAGATTTAGCAATTCACCGAACCACATTACACAGTTCTGCGAAGTGTCATTAACAACGTAGGCATATGCGGTGCACGAGCAATTGCTGAGACAGGCCGCCGGGCACTGCCCTTGCCCTTCGTATCGAACCCCTTGAGGGGGAATAGATTTGCCACTCAATTCTACAAACCGGTCGCTGGCTGTCAGGTTTCCGGCATGGTTGCAGCCTAACGATGTCTTCCTAACACAGCCGCTTGACCACTGCTGAGATTCCCATTCGCGGCTGTCTCTGGGAACAAAGCCCGGCACGCAGCTGCAGGACTGGACATTGTTATTGTTGCACGATCCATAAGGCCCGCACACGGCATAAACGTCACATTGGGCGAGGGGCTGTTGCCAGATCATGCTCCATTCATTATTTGCCAGCAAAATGGAAACTCGAAGTTCTCCGGACTTATCCATAACGAAACGCGTTGGACGTGTTAATCCAGGCATTATAGAATAAATGAAATACTTGTACGACCCGATACTGTGAAAAGTAACATCGTACCAGTAATTTGATGTCATCTCTGCAACATTACTGAAAATTTTGCCGTTCCAAACACCGCTCTCCCAGTATGTGCTGTGATTCTTCCTCAGCACAAACTGGTTGACTCCGTTTGGATCCATTTGAAAGACGAAGGGCCCTGGACTTGGATCCCAAGGGTTCTTCCACGATGTCAGTCTTTGGCTTACACTAATCTTTATCCCTGGTAACCAGGTATTTCCCGGATAATCGAAGCTCTCCCAAATGCTTTCAGAGGCATTCTCGGCACTCAGCACGACCAAGTTACTAGAATCCTTTATCACAACTGACGAAGGCTTCTTCCCGTTTCCCTCGGAGGACCAGACGACGGATCCCCCATAAGACAGAAGGAGACTCCCGTCCTCCGTGAGATTGAAAACGCCGGACGTGTTCTGCAGTGGCTGCTCTCTGTTGGCCACCCAAGCGATTGTCTGCTGAGAGGCCGTGGCATACCAAATACCCACATACCAGTTCTTAACGTTGTTGTTGATGAGATTGAAGAATCCCAATTTGAAGATGCCGCTCTTAGATATCCTGCTCTGGTTACCAGTCAAAGAGTCGCCTAACACTATTCTGTCGGAAGCTGCGTCTAACGCATTGGCCCGTTTTATATGGAGCAGCAACACAAGGAGGAGGAGGAGGAAAAAATAAGACAGAATCTG
>JZKD02S1672694.1:1503648-1524082 GCA_000966675.3 Picea glauca
CATGCTTGTATGTGGAATAATGAGATGAAGATCAAGTAAATTGTTGGTGAAACTATCCTAGATGGATAGTTCTTGTCATTCCATTTCTGGTGGTATGTGGAATGTCACATAACTCCTCATGGTTTGAGAGTTATGCCCTTACAAAGATGAAGGACCCCCACATGAAAGATTGAAGCCCCCAAGGTCAAAGAAATGGGTTAAGTAACCTAAAATAAGAAATCATTATTTAAATGATAAAGTAAAGTGACAATGTTAAGGTGGATTATTTAAATAATAAAGAGAAGTGACAAAATCAAGAAGAAATATTTAAATTATAAAGTATTGGAGAACTTTCTATTTATGGAAAGTGGTTAACCATAAAATAAGGAAAATAGGTTAAGTAACCTATAAATGGGTTAAGTGACCTAAAAATGGGTTAAGTGAACTAGAGGATGAAAGTATAAATAAGATAGCAATGGTCTCTTGTAGATCATCCTTTTTGTGGATCAATGGAGAGCTTCTTGTGAGAATATTTTTGAAGTATTGATGGAGAGCTTCTTGTGAGAGAATTTTAGTGTGGATCTCTTGAGCATGATTGAATATCTATTTTGAGAAAGAGAGTGATAGGAGGATCTCATGGACACATTGAATTTTCGACAAGTCTGATACCATGACAACGAAATTATTGGAATCACAGAAAAACCCTATTTTGTAGTGTGTGCGGGGGTTGTTTGTGTACAAGGTGCATACAGTACATATTTGTGTACAAGGTGCATACAGTACATAGGCTGCCAGTGTATATTTTTCTACTTATACATATTGTTCTACCTATGCATAGATGAAGATTGATCAATGATTTTTCATTGATATGATGAAGATGTATCAATGAGTTGTCATTGATACATGATGAAGATGGATCGATGTGGTTTCATTGGTATATGATGCATTGTTGAAAAATGTATAGATGACTCATTATTGTCTTATCATGATTGATAAGGTGCACAAATGGATGAACTCCAAAGTGATGCCCTTATGGTGAAATCCCTCATAGGAAGACGCCACGGATGATTTTAAGGATGGAAATTTATTTTAAAATGTAGAAACCTTCGCAAATCTTACTAATCCTTAATATGCCAACTATAAATCTTTGACGTTATTTTTCTAAAAATATTCAAATTTTTAAGGATTTTATATAGTTTTTATAAAATTATGGTGATTTTTAAGGTAAAATAATTTTATCCTATAGAATTTGGGAGAATCATTTTTAAAATAGTGAATCTCATTTTTGGAAAAACCATGGAAAATTATCCCATGAGCGAAATTTAGCCCCTAAAATCATCCATGGAAGACGCTTTGTGGATTAAGTTATCCTAGAAGAATGGTTGGAGGACCCATGCTCTCATTATTGTTTTATCATGATTGATAAGGTGCACAAATGGATGAACTCCAAATTGGTCCCCTTATGGTGAAAGCCCTCACGGGAAGATGCTTTGTGGATTGAGTTATCCTAGAAGAATGGTTGGATGACACATGCTTGTATGTGGAGAAATAATTTAAATTATATCCCAAAAGAATATATACATCCACATTATCCACAGAATATCCAAATTACTTGTTGTTGAAAAATAATAATTGCTGTCCAAAACATGCTGAAAACCATTTAAACTGTAACTATCCCTGAAAAATCATAAAAAATAACACTTAAAAACCATATTTGTTGTTTTGAGATGCATATTTTATTTTCTCGTTGTTGTCTCCCTTGGACTTTTCTTAAATATCCCCTCATTGATTAGACCCCTTGGGATGTATGGCACTAATTACATGGGAAGAATTGTCTTTCAAGTGGAGGTGAGAAGAGACATATTTAGAGGAATCAGTGGATGGGCTAGAAGGGGAGGCCACTTATTTTCCTTTATCAAGTACATGTTGCGGGATGTTGGTCTTCAATCTTTTGTTGGTGTGGGAGGATTGCACTGGAAAGACATCATGGGTGGTTTTTGCATTTGGATTGATTGGAGGTGGTGGTGGAAGAAATGGTAGTGAGACAGTGGGCCAACCATGGCGATGGGAAGCATATTGGTTGAAAATTTATTTCCAACCATCATTGGCGGGAGGCTCAGGCTGCATATATACATGCGGGGGTACATGGATTCTAGGAAAATTCGGAGGCTTCTGGAAAGGGGATCTCTCTGGTCAAGAGTGCAGTATCCCATGGCCAACCCAATTAAAAAACCCATCTTGGAAAAGCTAGTTCAATTCCTACGGGTCAATGTCAAAATGGATAGAGAATCTAGGCCTATGATGGCCTCGATTCTGATTTCCCATACCTATGTTATTTTGACCTTTGTTGCCTCTACTGAAAACGATCATCCTGTAGCAACAATTTGTCAGTAATGAATCTATTTAATAAATCATACATGAAACTCTGCTTACATGAATCAAAAGTTTTCTCTAAAATTACCATAAGGTACATGCAAATCCATCCATAAAACATCATTTATTAATTTCTACGTGAATAGGGAATGATGAGGTTCATGGGAAATATGTAGGGCTTGTAATTAGCGAAAAATGATATCATGGAGGGGATCAAAATACAAATATTTTTCAACAATTAATAAACAAATTAGCTGTGTATTTAAAAACATCCAAAATATCAATCCTCAACCCTTGTCATATCAACTTCCATTTATTTCACACAGACTCATCTTTTAAAATTTGTATTACAGAACAAGGATGAAATAAGTGAAATCGAGATCGTGGAGGGAGTGTAATTAACGAAAAATGGTAGAATGATAAGAAACATTTACGGATATTGTTCAAGTGAAAAATCAAAACATGTTATTTTTTATGCAATCAAAATATATCTTCGTCCAAAATTTTGAAGTTTAAAGAATATTTTGTTTCCAAAACAATAACCCAAACTGATGCTTTCTTTAACAAAATTGCTTGCTGGCCTCTGAACTGTATTGCACAGTAAACTATTTGATATGCCTAGAATTATTTAACCAAACTAACCATGATAACAATATTGTCATTATATAATGGAATCGACGAATAACATCATAATCACTATAGGAATACAACAATAATATTAGAGTGGACGAGCCATGATTCATAACATCAACACCGTCAAAGGTCCTTTAAATCCCACAGGGTCATGCACAATGCTCCCAAAACAAAACTCATAGCCATCATTAAATCGAACCACTGTTCAATGCAACCCTTTTTAATTTCATTTTGGGCAGTATTATTCAATTCGAGCATTAGACATTTCAAACACAAGTTATTTCGCAAACAATAAAACATGATGATTTAACCAAGATTAGTAACATTTTCTATTGCAAACAAAAGCTTCAAAAGACTGTAACTTCTAGTGAATAGGTGAATACAATACTCTTTCCACAATTGCTGACCAAGAGACCAATTAAACCCATTCCCAAGTAACCGAGCAAGAACAATGCTCTCATCAAACTCAAACTGGAATAAGCAACGCCTTCATTTTAATGCATAGGGTTTGATATACATCAATGACAATAAGTGGTAGAGACAGCGGGGCAATTAAAAAAAGGGTTTGGCAGTTGCATAGCATGGAAAGTTCACTCCACAGGTGCTTCAATTCAATAGTCACAGGGTCGAGGTTATGGCGTGGGGATATTAACCATAGAGACCAACAATGTTAATTTATAGGTGGAGTATTCACAAAAACCATAGGTAAGGCAGAGATGACCCTTTCAATAGGGAGGCCAAACCCACAATAAAGAAAAATAGGAAAGTTAGGCCCAACCAAAAAAATTTACTCATCAAATATTTGCAAACAGTTACATACAGAAAAGACACTGCAGCCATTTTTTAATGCCAATAGTCTAAGAACAACCATAATAGGAAACCAAGGATGAAACTAGAAATACACATTCCCAAAAAAAACATCGTGACAGGTTGAGAATTACATAATCCACGAGAAACTAGAGCCAACATTTTGATTTAAGGGAAGAGCAAATTTCATGGATGGAGAAGTAAGAGAAACCCCATACCTGTAAAATATGGTGCAAGGAGAAATGCCCAGGAGGTATACCTCTTCCACGACCGAGAAAGGCAGAGAAACACCAACTAACAGAGGGAAATGAAAATGGATAGGGTGGCGGGCTCAAGGAGAGTAAGAGTGATGTGCATTTACTGTACGTCGCTTCTCCCTTGGAATCCATTCATGGCTAGTATGAGCCAAATGCGCTATCTAGATAACGTTCCATTACCATTTCCAATTAACAATACAAACCCAATAATCCAAAGTTTGCATACAATCAAATTCTAAAATGCACCAACCCTTGCTCCATTCCAATTAACATATGATTAGTTGCTTAGGGATGCCACTAACATTGCAATCAAACAATGCACACCATAATTGTAACAAGGGTTGGGGTGGTCACCCATAATCCATATAAAATCAAATTCAAAGTGGAGTATGATTCCTTCACCTATTAAAGAATCATAAAACATTTTGCAAGAGATAATCAAGATCACTTTTTCCATTGTTTTAACGATCTTGCCCATAAATTCTTATCATAAGCGTTTTATCTACTATTCAAAGTGAATGAGCTATAAAATTTGTGATGCAATAAACACATAGGTAAGAAAAATAGAAGTGTCACTTCTCTGCCATAGTGCCATTAGTCAAACAAGGGGTCCCACGTACTTGTGTATTACTAATATAATTTAAATAATAAGGCTTGGAAATCATTTGTGAGCATGATACCCAATGTTTCTCTTTTAAGCCTCAAACAACTGGTGACTCCACAGGGAAATCTATTCCCAATAGATTAAGAAGTCAAAATCTCTAGTTTCCCAAGTCAATGAATCATAGATCAAGGAAAGAATGACCAAAATGACTATGCAACAGGGGGAAGTGAGGCAGTTTAAGGGAATTAATGAGATGGGATTTTGGGGAATAACTCATGAAAAGTGGTAAGTATGAGGGGGTTCGGCCCTGTGTGCATAACATTCAGTCAATCTCAATCACAATAATTATTCAATTTTCAAGGAGAAATTTTCTGGTATGCTCTCTAAGATATCAGGATGGAGGGAAGAAAGGGATAGCAGAAACTGGGGAAGAAGACCAAATCATCTATCTAATAGTAGTACTGAAAGAAAAGTGTTCTCAGCGCTATCTAGAAGGAGGACATCATGACATAGGTGAAAAATTTATTGTCTTTGAAAAAAAATACTTGCAGAGTGGTATTGTTATGCCAAATCTAATCCAAAATCTTATTCCATATAAACATCAAAACCCGAAAAGAAGGAAAATGAAATAACAGAAAAAATAAAAGCATGGATTGAAAAGCTTATAATAAAAAAATGCACATAACAGGAAAACCTAAAATATATGTACAACAATGATTCTCATATGACGTTAAGCCTTCAATATGGATCTACATAGTGCTTTAAGTGGGAACCATTAATGCTATAATAAAATAAGTGCTCTTTCAAATCCTTTAAAGGATAAGAGTTTGCACCAAGGACAAAAGCGATTTTGAAAGGGCCTAGCCAAAGTTTCTGAAACTTTGAATGCCTCCCTCTATCGGCATGGGCTGAGTCCCAAAGTAAGACTTTCTCATTCACCTTAAATTTGATAGCCTTGGCTTGTTTATTAAAATATTTTTTTACAATTTGTTGTCTTCTTTTTATGTTCTCCAGGGAAAAAATTATTTTCTCTTCTAGGGCTAATAGTGTATTTATCCTTTGGGGAACATTTGAAGAATTCAACTCTTCAACCTATAACATCAGCCGTAAAGAGGAGATCTCCAACTCAGTAGGCATAATGGCTTCTTGTCCATAACAAATCTAGAAGGGAGTGCAACCTGTGCTTGCCTTGGAGGTAGTGCGGTCTGCCCAAAGGGAATAAGTGAGGAGGGTGTGCCATTGAAGAGGCTTATCTTCAATGAGCCTTTTTATGATCCTGACCAGATTCTTGTTGGTAGACTCAACCTACCCATTTCCTTGGGGGTAATAGGAGGATGAAGTGAAGTGTTTAACTCCCATCTTAGCTAAAATTTGAGTTAATTTTGCAGAAATGAAAGCAGGATCGTTATCTATGATAAATTTCTAAAGGAATGCCAAATATGGAGAAAATATTAGTTTCTAGGAAAGAGATTACTTGTTTGTTATGTGAATGCCTAAGAGGGATAAATTCAGTCCGCTTTGTGAAATAATGGGTGGTTGTTAGAATAAAAATATTCCCTGTAGAAGATGGAGGATTAATAGGTCCAATGAAATCAAGGCCCTATTTGGAAAAGGGAAAATCTGGAAGAGCTGGTTGCAATGGCATAACACAAAGATGTTCTTTCCCAGCAATTTTTTGGCATTTTTCACAAGATCTTACGAATTTATATGAATCCTTGAAAATCGAAGTCTAATAATAACCATTCCTTATGATTTTAAAAGTAGTGGCCTTAGCAGAAAAGTGGCCACCAACATGAATGATAGAATTTGAATACCCATGTGTTTCACGTAGTAATTTTTGTGCCTCTTCATCGTTTACACATCGAAGTAATACACCATCAACAAACCTTCTAAACAAGAAGTCTCCTAAAATAACATATCAAGAGGATTCAAGGTAGATTCTTCTCCTCTGATGAGGTTCTGAATCATCTGGGATTTTCTGGTATTGCAAGTAATATACCATATTTTTATACCAGGGGTGTTCAACTATAGAAAGGGTCTGATTTTCGATATAGAACACTACTAAAAGAGGGTTATCCTGATCGTCAATCTCTTCACCGTGTTCAGGATTCTAAGCTAATTGAAGGGATAGGTCTTGTCCCTTGATCATTTTGTAAGTCATGATCGTTAACTCATGCTCTTGAATATTAGCAAGACAATGTGGAAGTTTTCTTGAAAGATATGTTTGTGAAAGCAGAAACTTAACAATAGGAAAAGGGACTTTTACCTACGTATGTTTGCCTAGAATAAAGTGGAAATTTTTTTCTATAGCCTTAACAAGAGAAAAAACATGTTTCTCTATATAGGAATACTTGAATTTGTCGTCTGACAAACTTTGGATCATGTAAGCTACAAGTTTTTCGATATCCTGGTCATCACCTTGTATGAGAATAGTAGAAACTGCCTCCTCTGTGGCATTAGTGTAAATGATAAATTCTTTCTCAAAATCTGGTTTCGCCAGAACCAGTGTAGAACTGATTGCTTTCCTAATCCTAATGAAATAATTTTCGACGTCATCTATCCAAGAAAAAGAGCGATCCTATTTTAGAAGATTATGTATTGGTTTGACCATTAAAGAAAAATCTGGGACAAATCTACGGACAAAGTTGATAATGCCCATAAAGGCTTGAACCTCCTTCTTGGAAGTAGGGGCAGGAAGGTTCATAATAGCAGTGATCCTCTTGGGATCTATGCTTATTCCTAAATTAGGGAATATATTTCCAAGGATCTTCCCTCGGTGACACCAAAAATGGATTTGGAAGGATTTAAATAAATGTCGAATTTCCTGCATCACATAAGAATTTTTCGAAGATGGCCAAAATGATCTAATCAGTTCTTCGAGTAAACAATTAAATCATCTAGGATTACTTGGATAATATTACCAATCATGTCATCAAAATCTATCTGCATAGCTCTTTGGAAGGTGGAACCTGCATTATATAATCCAAAAGGCATGTGTTCATAAGAAAATGTGCCCCAACATGTAGTGAAAGTGGTTTTGTATCTATCAATCCTTTTTACCTTGATCTGATTATAACCAGAGAAACCATCAAGTAAGGACATCATTTGTGACCCTGCAACTTGCTGCAAAATCATTTCCATGTTAGGGAGATAAACATGGTATTTTACGCTTTCTCTATTCAATGTGCAAAAATCAATGCACAATCGGATCTGGTCAGTTTTCTTCCGAGCATGGACCAAATTGGAAACCCACTTAGAATACTTAACCAAGAAAATTATACCAACCTTCAAAATTTTTCCCAACTCCTTCCTAATAGTAGCTTCAAGTGCGAGGTTAATGGGTCTTTGTTTTTGACTAACTGGTTTTATGCCTTCCTTGATAGGAATGGTATGCCATATTAGAGTAGGATCAAAACCACCAAGATCCTCATATGACCAAGAAAAAACATCTTGAAATTCACTAAGTAGTTCAGTGAATTTCATCTTTTCTTCATCAGTACATTGGGAACCTATCTTAACATTCTTGGGGGAATTGGGTGTTCCAATGTTCAAGGAAATGGTATCACCCACTTTCCTTTTTTACTCCTCTTATTTATGCATTTATTTTTTTCCTACATCACTCGACGAAAATTAACTTTTGAGAGGAGTCAATCCTTTCATAATTTTGTCGGTTTCCATGTATATAATCTCCTTGGGATTAAATGGTTTATTTTGTATGAAAGAACAGATGTCTTCATCAGTAGGGAAGACCTACCATGAATCTACATTATCAGGAATGTGAGGACGATATAAAGATTGAAAAGTACAATTAGGTCTTTGAGGAAAAAGTTGCAGAGTGGGATACCCTGCAAATAAAACTAACCTGTCAGCCATTGAATTAAGTTCCCTTTTAACATGAGTGATGTTAAATGATAATAAGTTTGAGATAAGTGTCCAAAAATCTTGGGTGTAGCGTTTCATCAACTTATTTCAAGGAGGGTATATGTTACGTACAAGGTTAACAACAAGTTCAAAGTCCCCAAAAACTGTAAGGTGTCAACAACCTAAGTTATAAGCATTTTCAATGCCTAGCAATAATGCTTCAAACTCGACGACGTTGTTCGTGCAAGAAAATTCTAACCTATAAGAAAAGTTGTGAATTTTACCTACAGGTGAGTGTAAGATAATACCAGCTCCATTACCTTCATTGGAGCATGATCCATTGAAGTGCATGTGCCACATAACATCTTCCAGATAAATTTGTTCTAGGGTAGTGTCACCCTCATCCGCAAATATGGAGTACACTCCTAAGTCTTCCTCGACATAGTTTACGTTAGGATGTGGAATGCTCTCTATGTATGGTGAGATTCTTCCTTCCCTTAGGACTATAATATTATTTTCATTCTGAGCAACAGATAAGTGTGTCCCTTCAAGTGAAAGATATCCACCTATCAAGGCTTGCCAGTATCTTCCTAAGATAATAGAATAGTTACTTACTAGCATGTCAATTACCTGGATGTTGAGGGTTGTCCTTATTTTAGGATGTGTGCGTAGACTGTTATAGGAGAGAATGTTGTAGACTGTTATAGGAGAGAATGTTGTAGACTCTTATAGGAGAGAATGCTTCTATAATTTTCATTAGTACATGATAATACTAACTCTTCCATGATGATTTTCGACATTACACTTGGACCCGAACTGCTGTCAATTAGGCAACAATGGGCTATTTTATCCATAGTTTTTACAGAAATAAAAATTTGAGGGTTTTTTATAGGATGTCTAAAATTATTTACACCTATTTTATTTACAGTCGAATCCTCTTCTTTTGTCTCTTCAAAAATATTGTCTATAGTGGAAGCTTTACCTTCCATAAAGTTCTTGAGATTATCTTGTTGTTCAGCAAAGGAAACCATGTCCAAAAGAGTGGCATTGGCTTTTATATTACCCAATTGGTTGAGTATTTTGTATTTGGAAGAGGAAAGAGGGGAAGAAAATCCTTGAATGTCGGGAGTTTTGGTAGCTTGAAAAATAACAACTTGCGAAGATGAGTTAGGACTAGAAGAAGTATGAGGGGGATCATATTTTCCTTTAGAAGCATAAGATTTGTTCCTAGTTTTTATGATCATAACATCTTCTGTTTCTTCCCAACATAGAATGATGATAGTGGCTTCAGTATTTTTACCAAAGATTTTATCTCTGACACTCTTTTTAACTTCACAAGTATTTTCCTCATGGTTTTCTTCGCATAAGTTACACCAACTGCAAGACATAATGGCCTTTGGATAAAACATATTCTCATTTTTATTAATAAAATGCACTGAGGAGGAAGAAGATGCCCCAGGGGTGAGCGAAGGGACATTTCCCTTTCGTTCATAAGCTATCATCCAATTTTTTATATCTTGCACAAGTTGTAGGAGGGAAGACATATCCATTTGTTTAATCAAGTCCCCTTTGGGGAGACCTATTCTTTATAGTTGTTCTTCATATTCTATACAAGTATGAAGAGAAGAACCAATATTGTCAATATCTTTTTCTTCAAGCCTATGTTGATAAGGGGAAGGTAGAGCAATATATTAATGCATGAAAGCATCTTGGTCTTGGGGGTGAATAAATTCGGGGATTTGATTATACAACTTGGTGAGGAGAAGGTTAAAAGACTTAATAGTCTCTTCATCCTTATACACAATGTTATTATATTCCAGTAATTGTTCGGTTGGGCTCTTAGACTGCCCAAAAGTGGACTTGAACCAATAAACTAACTCTTCCCAAGTGGAAAGAATCTTGGGAGGGAGATCAAAAAAGTCTGTCGCTGCTTTCCCTTCAAGAGAGTTGAAAAATAAGTGCATTCAAGTATCATTATAATTAGCTCCGATATTGTGACATGAATTAGAGAATGCTTCCAAGTGTTCATTTGTAGTGATTGTATTATTTCCTGAAAACCTAGGTAGATGTTCTTTAAATTTTGGTAACGGACGAGTAGCAGGTGCTAGGTTCAAGGGAGAGGATATGTGCCATGGGGTGGTAGTAGCATCTTCCTCGAATTGAAAAAGCCTGTAGTTCTTTATGATATTAACAGGGTTGGTAGTAGATTGGAAAATAACTTGGTGACTGTATATACTACCAATTACTGACGAGGCCGAAGGTTGAGATGATGAGGCACCTCAAGTACCACCAGAGCCACCCGCCGATGCCATTTTGAAAATTATGGGTGAGGGTGAGAAGGGTGAACTAGCCAATTCAGACAAAGTTCTCCTTAGAGTACTTTTTTGGGTTGAAAAAATGGCTTTCCTCCTTCCTATTTCAATGATAGGAGTGGATTCAGGGGACAATCCTCTTCTTCTTCTAGAGATGCGAGGATTTGAGGACATGAAAAAGAAGAACAAGGATTTAGGAAAGGGGAGGTTATTGCTGATTTCTAGGTTTCCTTTGCCTCACTTCCCAAAATTCATGAATACTTATGTCTTGTTCAACCACTTCCCAAGAGTGCTCAAGCTCATCCCGGGTGCTAGCGATTTCTAGAATAGTATTGAATAAAGTTAAGGAAATGTTAGGTTGATCTTTTAGGCTGTGTTCGATATTAGGATGCCTTGTAGAAGGTACTGTCATGAGAAAAATCAATCAAAGAGTACTTGTATAAAAAAAAAATATTCAAATATAACTGTGAATACAATCAACCAGAGAGATATGGAAGATCTCTCCATTATGGTCGCCAAATAAATGTTGAGGAAAATGTATGAGAGACCTTACTCAATTATTTTCGAATATTATCTGGCTAGGCAAAGATAGTTGGGAATGTTACCCTGGGTTTATAACCTCAAAAAAGTCACCCAATCCATGTTAGAATATAATGGATGTGCTCATTTTACCATAGACAATATCACTATTGTCACCCAACCATAGGCCGAAGCCACCCTCCGAGCACCTTAACCTTGATAGAGAATCATTCCGGAAGAAAACCGTAGGCTAGATAGCCAAACAAAGGGTAGCGCACCTTTCCCCAAGGACAGTGCATCAAGCAAGAGATGATCAGATAGTCCAAACTGTTGGGTTACGAAAAAGGTATAAATATCTTCCTTTTTCCCACAGTTTATGATATGATTTTGATTGATTCTTTCGATAGTTAAGGATAGATAGGGAAGAATATGATTAATATGTCTCTTATAGTTGTTATTAAAGTGTTATTAAATAGATTCTAATTGATGAATGGAATGGTTTGATTTTGTTACAGAATTGGGTAAATAACTGCCGAAGATAACCAAAGAGATTTTGGCTATGCACAAGCTATTGAAGGTTGAAGACTTTTTAGGCACAAAGCAATTTGAAGATAATACATTTGCTATATTGTAATTTTATAATAGTAAAGAAATCCTGAGGATCTTTCGATCCTCAGGATAGCTTGATTTACCCAAATATTGTAATATATAAGAGGATAATAGATCCAAAAAAAAAGAGAAAAAAACGCATTCAAGTAATTAGACTCGGAACTGTTCTGCACAACAGTTTTTGTAAATGTTTTACCAACCATGGAATCAATGAAAGTTTTGAGTGTTTTTATCGTTTCTATGCTCTGATTTTCTCGTAGCAATACTTATGAAGACAAAGGGCCCAGTCTGAAGGAGCTATTGTCTCATTTTGTAACTGTATCAGTTCGAAGCTTGATTTCCATTTTGTGATTCAAATCTCTTTTACAAATAGCCAGTGATAAATACATAAGTGTGCTAATGATTTTATGATTGTTTGCATATAGAAGACAAACATATCGATTAGTTATTAATGAGTGCTATTATGATTTCCATTTCTGAAGTTATTTTCTTGACAGTTCCTCACATTTTCATCTGCGTTGTTCCTTTTCCTTAGATTTACGATTGTTGTTCCTTTCAAGTTACAATAGTCATTCCTTTCGGTTAAAGTTACAATAGTTGTTCCTTTCGGAAAAGTTACATTAGCTGTCCCTTTCAATTAGATTATAATTGTTGTTTCTTTCCACAGATAGAGTAATTTGTCATTTCCTTTCCAGTAATCAGAATTCATAATTGATAGTTAATTTTGCAAGTCCTTAGTTAGATTCAATTACTGCTTTCTAGTTAAGTGAATTCAAAAGATTAATTAGTTCCTTTCCAATTCACAACATCTTAGTAATCAGATTTCAATTCCAGTTAGTTCTTAGAATCTTGGGTGAATGTTTGAGGAACTCGATTGTTGATAAACTCAGATTTGGTTTAGCTACATGATTTTAGGCTAGCTGCATAGACTTTGTTGATATTCTTGAGATAAAAGATGAATCTCCAGGTTGATAAATTAATGTTAAACTAAGGTTTTTTTAAGACATCTTTAGACACCAACATTTTGGCGCCATTTCCGGGGAGAATGTCAAAGGTAGCATAGGTTGTGTCTCTGGAGGACCCGGTGTTGAATACGGAAGGTAAGAACTTATGTAGGCAATAAGTAAAATGCTTATGCCAACTCTTACCTCCAATTGACACTTAAAAGGTTTCATAGGTGTTTCTTTTGTTAAAATTTATTTTTTTGTTGTGTGAAGTGTGTATGACTAGAAATAAGAATATTGAAAAACCAAAACCCCCACCAAAAACTACCAAAACCTAGGGTTTGGTGATCCTTGGAAGAATCACTTTCATAGACGAAATCATCAAAAAGGGTGAATCTCAAGCTTTGGTTGGACCTAGGAAAGGACCCACCTGAATCCCTTAGGCAGTAGTTTCACCAACTACGGCCCATGTTGAGATTAATAGAAAATCTGAAGGGATCGAGCAGAGTTTTTAGAATACATATCTCCCACCACTCAACCCCTTAGAAGAGGGAAGCTCTAATAATCTAGAGGAGGGAATAGGGGAAACTAGTAGGGTTGCCAAGGCATAACCACCACCACCACCACCTAATCCTGAGTCTCCTGTGAAAGAAGAAGGAATACCTAAAATCCCAGATAAAGGGAGTGCAGTCAAATTTCTTGGAATACCAAATAATCTACAATTTCAAATAGAATACCCGAATCAAGAACCTCCTGAAAATTTTTGGCACATTTTCAAACAAATGGCACAAGCAAATCAACAACAACCCCAGACCTCCATGCTGGAGTATCCAATAGTTGATCCAATTTCCAATGCCCCCATGGAAGAAATCTCCTTACAAAACCTGCCAACCTTCCATGGATTGATCTCAGAAGACCCAGATGCATTCCTATTTGAATTTGATGTCCTATGTAGAGGGTATGACTACACCTCTGAACCCCAAAAATTAAAACTATTCCCCTCTACCTTGAAGGGAGAAGCCCTATGCTGGTTCATGGGATTGGGAGGTGGAACCATCAATTCATGGGACCAGATGAAGAAAACCTTCTTGTTAAAATATCAGGATTATTGCAGAACCAAAGACCTAAAAGATGAAATCTTTCAAATGACTGCGAAAGAAAATGAATCATTAGAAGAATATGTTGAAAGATTTCAGTATAATTTGAAAAGATCACCCTATGGTACATTACCAGGTCCAGTACTCAAATCAACTTTGATCAAGGGTATGAAAGATGAATGGGTAGAAACATTGAATTTAATGGGGAAAGATGACATTTATCAGGAAACTTATGAAGATATTGTTTTATTGTGTATCAGGTGCTCACGAGGAAGTACACAGACCAGGTCAGGAATGTGAACGTCCCTCACAAGAAACAACAATATCTCCAACAGGGGTGTCACGCGAGGTGAAGTCGGTAATCTCCTAGAAAACTTTAAAACAAATATTTTGAGCACTTTGACTACACAATTGGATGTATTGCAGACCAAACAGAAAAAGGTAGAGGCAGAACAAACCTTGGCTATATTTTTCCATAGGTGCAGAAAGAAACACAGTCCAAGAGAATTCCCCTTGGATATAGTTTGGGTCTGTGCTATTGTGCCAAGGATCACGACACAAAAGACTGCCCATCACTCCCCGAATTGAAAGATGTATTCAAAGAGGCAGAAGAGGAAACAAAACCATTATATCTGATGGCTCAACACCATCAGTGGCAGTCCCGGCCTCAAAATAAATTTCAGGACCCTTCCTCTTTCTTTCCTGGACAGTACAATCAACAACAAAATCCTAGATAGTATAATCAACAACAGAATGTTGGCAACATATGGCAGAGCCAACCATTTACTAATCAGAACTGGAAGCCCCAACAATACCCACTTGCAATCCCCACTTGGAAACATCTGCCTGCCACAAACCCCAACTGGAAAAATCAACCAACTACAAGTTCCAATTGGCTAAATTCACAATACACCACCCCATCCTGGAAAAAATAGAATAATACCTACCCTCCACAATGGCCTAACTCGACTGCCCAAAACCCAAATTGGAACTAGAATTGGCAGCGCCCCATGGGGATGAATAACCAACCTATGGGGATGGCCTCTCAAACCCAACCTCCATTACAGACTCCACTCCCATTGCCCCAATCATAATTGTGCCATCAATTACCTGCCTAACCCCACCTGAATCCCAATAACAGGCCAGTTCATCTCGTCCAGATAATGGAAAGTGGAGAAGGGGAAATCAATTCAGTAGGGTGAATGAACTTCAGTTAAGATCCAAGCGCATCATCTCCTCCGAACAAAATGGCATTCCCCAAGAATAAGGGAATGAAAAACAACCAATAGTAACACCCTCAACTGTGGTAATAACAAAAGAAATTAGGCAAGGGGGGAACATAGTCGAATCACAAGACTCTGATAAGGATGCAATTCCCTCCCCTCCGTTCCCCGAAATACTGATGATAGTGAAACCCACCATATATCCTGACTTCGAGATTGTAGGGGAAATCAGGAATTTATACATCAAAATTCCACTCCTACAAGCCCTACAAGACATACCGATCTACGCAAAGACAATCAAGGAGCTATGTGGGAGGAAGCCCGTCAGAAAAATAAAAAATTCATCATCAACAGTGCATGTAGTGGGAGCCTTATCTGATCTAATTTTGGGTAGAGAAACACCAGTAAAATATGCAGACCCGGGGAACACCATAGTAACAGTGCAGATTCAGGGCTGTTCCTTTCCAAATACCCTAGTTGATTTGGGGGCGGCCATCAATATTCTAACTATGGAAATCTGCAATTCCCTGGGTCTTCACTCTTTCGACCCAACCCCGATTATGTTGCAATTGGTTGATCGATCAGTGGTCAAACCACTCGGCAAACTACATGATATAGCCATTTCAGTTGATTCTTGGGAATATCCCACGGATTTTCTCATCATCAACCCAAAAAGTGGACTTGAAGGGCATCCATTGATATTGGCTAGACCATGGATCGTGACAGCTAATGCATACATAGGTTGTCGATCAGGTACAATGACAATTTCTAGAGGATGGGTTACAGGGAATCTCATCTTATGTCCTCCGGCCAAACCTAGCCGAATAATTGTACACCCACAATTTCCACCACCACGATATCCTGAGAAGGATCTGTGTGCCTCACTAATGATGGAATAAGCCCTCAAGCACAAAAATAATCTAGAATAGGATGTAATCAGCGGGTTCATTAAAAATCCAACCATCATAAGTAACCCAACATGCCAGATGCTCCAAGCTGTTCTAGACTGTGAAGCACAGGGAGACTCGCTGGAAGACTTAATGGAACAATAGATTTCTACTACTACTGTTCACAACAACAAATATGTTGATATTGCACCAGGTAAGTCTCTGAACATTAATGCCAACCTAGAAGAGAAACAACAACAAAAGCTAATCCAAACTCTCTCTAAATACCAACAAGCTTTTGCCTGGGAGTACTCTGATATGAAAGGTATTGATCCACAACTCTGCACACACCACATTTATATTGAGAAAGACTCCCGACCTATCCGAAAACCACAAAGAAGACTGAACCCCCACCTCAGAGATATTGTTAAAGAAGAACTACAAAAGCTGTTAGATGCAGATTTTATATACCCTATCTCAGAGAGTCGATGGATTTCCCCATTAGTCATCGTTCCAAAGAAAAATGGGAAGTGGCAAATCTGCGTTGATTACAGGGAACTAAACAAATCTTCTCAAAAAGATCATTTTCCATTACCTTTCATCGATCAAGTCCTGGATACCTTGGCAGGGAAGAAATTTTTCTCTTTCCTAGACGGTTTCAACGGCTACAATCAGATCCAGACTACCCCAAAATATCAGGATAAAATGACATTCACATGTCCCTGGGGTACCTTTGCCTACAAAGTATTTCCCTTCGGACTCTGTAATGCTCCAACTACATTCCAAAGGGCCATTCTGAGCATATTCAGTGATCTGATTAGTGAAGGGCTCGAATTCTACATGGATGATTTTACTCCATATGGCGACGACTTCGATCGAGCCTTGACTAATCTGAAGAAGGTATTAGAATGGTGCATCGCTACCAGGTTATGCTTAAGCCACAAAAAATGTCACATGATGATGACAGAAGGTGTGGTATTAGGGAATTACATTTCTGCAAATGTAATTAGAGTAGATCCAAAGAAAATTGAGGTAATTCTTAATCTACCTACTCCACACACACAAACTGAGGTACGTAGTTTTCTTGGTGCTTCAGGATACTATCACAGATTTATGCCAAATTTTTCAAAAACCGCTGCACCTTTACATGCTTTGATAGGAAATGTAGAATTCCAATGGTCTAATAAATGTGATGTGGCTTTTGCAGGACTCAAGAAATTGATCTCAACAGTGCCAGTATTGAGAGGACCTAATTGGAAAATACCATTTCAAATTTCCACTGATGCCTCAGACATTGCCATAGGCGCTGTTATGGGAAATGAAGAAGAAAAGAAACCCTACGCCATTTATTTTATTAGTAAGAATCTAACTCCAACCGAACTTAATTATATAGTAACAAAGAAAGAGTTCTTAGCTGTTATACATGCCATCAATAAATTTCGTCCTTATATAACAAGCTATCCAGTTATCTTGTATACTGATCATTCTGCCATTAGATCTCTAGCCAATAAACCAATTACTAATGGACGGGTCACTTGATGGTTGTTATTATTGCAGGAATTTGATATTACCATCAAAGATCGACCTAGGATATAAAATCTTCTCGCAGACTTCCTGTCCCAATTCCCAAAAACAGATGATTCATTAACAACTGAGGATCAATTCCTAGATGAGCATCTATTTGCTGTCGACAAAAAAACACCTTGGTACACTGATGTATCAAACTATCTAGTAGCAAGAAGATTACCTACACACTTATCATCTAGGGAAAGATGACTGATTGTCGAGCGTAGTGCACGATTCACTTGGATCAGTGGATATATTTTCCACACAGGAGCTGATCTCCAGATCTGGCGATGCGTACGAGAGGACGAAATCTATGACATACTGAAAGCAGTACATGACGAGCCCTGTGGGAGGCATTTTGCAGACTGCAGGACTAGACACAAAATCTTACAGATGGGCTATTACTAGCCCTCAATATTCATATATGCCAAGAAATACGTCCAGACATGCGACAGCTGTCAGCAGATGGGGAAACCAGGTCAGGCTGATGAAATGCCCTTGAAAACATAACTAGTTGTAGAACCATTTGAAAGATGGGCACTGCACTTCGTCGGCCCCTTTAATCCAAAGTCAAATCAAAATGCCTATATTCTCGTTGCAATGGATTACATGACCAAATGGGTAGAGGTAGAAGCTTTACCAAATGCAACAAAAGAAGTAGTCATCAAATTCATTTTCAAATTGTTTGTACGGTATGGACTACCTAGAGAAATAATTACTGATGGAGGGTCACAATTTACAGGCCATAGAATCATAGCCACCCTGGACAGTTATCACATCAAGCACATAGTTACTTCTCCATACCACCCACAAGAAAACATGCAGATAGAAAGCACCAATAAGGTCCTAGAGGCAATTCTGACGAAGACTGTCTCAACAAACCGACAAAATTGGAAATGACTTATGGGATTATCGTACAACTTGGCATAACACCACTGGCTACTCTCCTTACCATCTAGTCTATGGTAAATAACCCATATTCCTAATAGATTTCGAGATCAATACCCTAAGAATGGCCCCGAAAATTGGACTAAATCTTACAGAAGCATATAAATGATGCCTTTAGCAACTCAACGAATTGGATGAAGCATGCTTGTCTACTATGGAGCGCACAGATGTTATCCAGTGACAGAGAGAAACCTAGCACAACAAGCATATCAAGAAGAAATCATTCAAGAAAGGCGACTGGGTGCTCCTCTATGATTCCAGATTTTAGGACTTTCCTGGGAAATTACAGACACGATGGCCAGGGCTGTATGAAATTAATGAAGTCCATGATAATGGCACGATTACTTTGAGCACCATCGATGGGTTTGGATCACCCTTTCTGGTCAATGGACACAGACTGCGACTTTACCACCAACCACCTTCAAAGGATTATTTCTATCAAGAAGTAAGTAAAGACCCTACAGTGTAGACTTTGGTTGGTTGGGAAGGTAACCCAGCCACCCCAACTCCATAATTGATGCATTCTGTTTATATTGTACATACTGTACATAGTTTTCCAACTGAGTGCTTAGTTTTTTTTCGTTTGTTTTATAAAAAGTCATCTAGGAAACAAGAATCAAGACAGATAATTACAATTAGCACCTTTTTTTGTTCCATACTTTCGTTTTGTTTCATCATACAGACTCTGTTTGTTACATGTTCATGACGATGTTGTTCCTTTCTTGCGTGCCTATTGTTTCTTTTTAAACAGAACAACTTTTGTTCCTTTCTCGCATGCTTGCTGTCCTTTTTTTGAATGGAACAACTGTTGTTCCCTTTTTCGCGTTCCTGTTGTTTCCTTTTTGAATGGAACAACTGTTGTTCCTTTCTCGCACGCTTGCTGTTCCTTTTTGAATGGAACAACTGTTGTTCCTTTCGCGTGTGCCTACTGCCATTTTTTTGAATGGAACACATTTTGTTCCTCTCTCACGCACCTGCTGTTCCTTTCTGAATGGAACAAATGATGTTCCCTTTTTCGCACGCCTGTTGTTTCCTTTTTGAATGGAACATTTGTTGTTCCTTTCTCGCACACCTGTTGTTCCTTTTTGAATGGAACAATTGTTGTTCCTTTCTCGTGTGCCTGATGTTCCTTTATGAATGGAACAACTGTTGTTCCCTTTTTCGTGTGCCTGTTGTTTCCTTTTTTAATGGAACAACTGATGTTCCTTTCTCGCGTTCCTGCTGTTCCTTTTTGAATGGAACAACTATTGTTCACTTTTTTCATGTGCCCGTTGTTTCCTTTTTGAATGGAACAACTGTTGTTCCCTTTTTCACGCACCCTTTGTTTCCTTTTTGAATGGAACAATTGTTGTTCCCTTTTTCGCGCACCCGTTGTTTCCTTTTTTTGAACGGAACAACTGTTGTTCCTTTTTCGCGTGCCCGTTGTTTCCTTTTTGAATGGAACAACTCCTGTTCTTTTTTTCGCTTGATTGCGGTTCCCTTCTTTATCATTCAAATGCTATCCATTCCTTCGGAAGTGCGGCTTTCATCAATTAATTTTCACCGGCACTCTTTCTAATCATCATCACTGCGATCCGTCATTATTTTGTGGATGTTCCCTCACACCTTAACAATTTTTTTTTTTCGTGGAATAATCTCTCCGACATATCTTAAACCTTGTTCATAATCAATCAACACCATAATTTGTTTCTTTCCCTTATATATACAAATATACTTGAATGATATTCTGCCTTTATATTATAAGGAATATTCAACACACTTTTTCTTGGCATCTTTACACTTCCTTATACCATCCCTTACTCTTAAGGAGTAGAT
>JZKD02S1672694.1:1524135-1545033 GCA_000966675.3 Picea glauca
ATAGATAGATATAGATATATACACAATAAAATTTCCCCATAAAGAACAGGGGGTCTCATCACGAGCCAACCTACCATGATCATAGGATACTAACCTAAGTGACGCTCCCATTATGGCTACCACACCAGGGTAATGGCCTTTGACATTTTCTTTTTCCAAAGGACAAGAGGTCTCATCACGAGCTGGCATGTTCACTTAAGTTATAATCTAGTGAGTGGCATTATCATCATCTGGCCACCAAACCAGGATAATGGTATTTTTGGGAAAAGACAATTCAAATATTAAGAGAAAATACAAATAAATAAAAATACACAACAAAAACCTTTTTCATAAAGAACGGGGGGTCTCATCATGAGCCAACCTACCACGATCATAGGATACTAACCTAAGTGACATTCACACTATGGCTACCACACTAGGGAAATTGACTTTGACATATTCTTTTGTCAAAGGACAAGAGGTCTCATCATGAGTTGGCTTGTTCACTTAAGTTATAATCTAGTGAGTGGCACTATCATCATCTGGATACCAAACTAGGATAATGGTCTTTTTGAAAAAGATGATTCGCATGTGTATTAAGGATACAGGCTCATCTAAGGGTTAAAAATAAACCCCGCCGGCAGCAGTGGCTTTGCCTATGGTATGGACGATTATCTCAAAATACCAAGTTTTTGTGTGTCTCTAGATCTCCTTTACTCAAAAAAAGAAAATGAGGCTATCATATCAGTTATACTCAATCACTAGGAAAAGTAACAATATTATGTTATGTGGATTATTAAAAAAAGTGAACAGATTTAGCTTATTTTTTACTGATTTCCCCATAAATTATTTTTTTGCACATAGGTGTAATAACTTTATAATTTTTTTTTTCACATTTGATTAGCTTTATTGACGACGACAATGCAATCATTACCTCTCACCCGAAATAACAACACTCATTGCTTCCGCCTACACTGATGGTCGAGGACGACCTCTACATTAATGAGGGGGATGCTCGACACACTTCCTGACTAGCTGTAATGATTGCAATAAATACAAAACCCACGTCTTTATACATTTGTCGTCGCTGATATTTTCCATTTCTAGTATCTACTTCTCAAAAGCTGGTCTAACCAAATTCGTAAATAGGAACGATAGTCGTTCTTTCGTTCTCACAGAAATATGGGTGGCAAAAGTGTGCGTAGAGAACCGACATTACTTCGGGTTACAGAACAGGCAAGATAAATCCTACATCGCCTAGGGTGGATCGAATACTTCAACCGCTTGCAAGGAGATGACACAAATGTCACATTGGAATTCTTTCAAAACCTGCAAGGAGAAATCTCTACGATGCAGGGTATACAAATACTAGTTACCTCGGAAATCATAGCAGAGGTCACATGCCTCTCTAATATAGACAGTCAATGGACAGGGAAATACATGAAGCTGAGGGAAGTCGTGGAATCTTTCACAGAACTGGGGGAAGAACTGGACAAAAAAGGCAAGGTACTTAATCCCAGTACCCTCAGTGAACCATGGAAGGAATTGGCGGGGATAGTTCAATGCTACATCACCTGCGATGGACGATATGATGTAATTCAGCCACGCCATCTTAAATCGTTGGAAGCCTTGAAGCAACAATTAGTACTTAACCTCCCTTTCTTCCTAGATATTGTATTACATGAAGTCACTTTAAGGACACAAAAGTCCAAAGATCCTGTTCCTATTATTAGCCACCACAAACTAGTTAAATTGATAGTGGATAAAGCACTGATTTAAACTCAGTTGACTTGGGAAACTTTGATTGAGGGCAATAGACCTCCACAATTAGAGCAGGTGACCACCACCCAAAGGGAAATTTCACCACCTTAGACTGAAGTTGAACCAAAACCTGCCCAAACCATTGAGGGCAATATTTCACCACCTCAGATTGAAGTTGAACCAGAACCTACCCAAACCATTGAGGGAAATATTTCACCACCTCAGATTGAAGTTGAACCAGAACCTGCCCAAACCATTGAGGGAAATATTTCACCACGTCATATTGAAATTGAAGCAGAACCTGCTCAAATCATTGAGGCCGGTAGACCTCCACAATTGGAGCAGGCGACTACCACCCAAAGAGAAACTCCATTGGCCCAAACTGAAGTTGAAGCAGACCCTACTCAAATTACTGAGGCCTATATCTCACAGACATAGGCAGTAACAAAAAGAAATAAGAGGACAATGGTTGCTCTTAGATTTACCCCTAGGACAAGGAAGAGAAGAAAACAAATCCAGGAAACCACTAAAGTAGTTCAGGATAAAACAAAGCACCCTAAAGAACTTCAGAATGTCATGGAACAACCTTCACAGGAAAATGTTCAAGATATTGACCAAGCAGGGAAGACAACATAAAAGGATGATCAAGGAGACACCCAACTTGTATCAAAGCACCTGAAAAAACACTTTTTTAAGAGTTACGAGATAGAAATGGATCAGGTTTTGGGGAACTTAGGAACCTCAACTGATAGAGATGAACATAATCTAGAAAAAGAACCAAAATGAGACTCCTCTTCAAAACTTGTTGAATACTTTCCTGACACTGAAATGTCCTTTTGCAAATGACACAGCACAGGAGGAATTTATTTTTGAAGAATGAAACCCCCTTGAACAAACATAGCACTTGGAAGAAACAGAGGGACAACCCTCTGCTGGCCGAAATGAAGAAGACCTCGAGATTCCCCATAGACAGAAATCAACCAAAAGTCAGAAACAAATTAGCAAATTAAATAAAGAAAACAAATTGTTGAAGAAGAAGGCTAAGAGGGTTGTGAGATTAAAGCAGAAAGTGGGAAAGCTCAAGGAGATTATCAAGGAATTGAGGAAACAATTGGAACCAGCAGACAAGATGCACAGGAGAAAGAAAAACAAAAAGGGCAGAATGCAATCAAGAACACCTCTTCCTAAGAAAGCATCTAGTACAACTCCTATAGGAGTACAGACTGACCCCAAGGAATTAATAGTAGAGGAAGCAACAACTTAGGATGAAGATGTAATTCTTGTAGAAACAAAAGAGATGGCTGATACTGAGATACAGACAGATACTCTAGTTTTAGAGGAAACAACTCAAATTTTTGAGCAAAAAGCTACTATTAGGAGACTAGATGAAGAACTACTGCAGTCACAGCAAACCCTGACTCAAAACAGAGGTGAATTACTGACGATAACAAGGCAATTTCAGGAACATAGTACTATCATGAATAGACTGGAGACAGAGCTTGCACAGACTTAGCAATCATTAATTCACTCCAGAGAAGAAATGAATGAATATCAAACATCCCAGTCTCGGGCACAGGGTGCCATCATTCATGAGCTGAAAGAAGAATTGGGACAATCCCAACAAGCACCGATTCAATCCGGGGAGGAGATGAGTGTTATGGAAGAACACCAAACATCTCAATCTCAGGCACAAAGTGTCATCATCGATATACTAAAAGAAGAACTTACACAAGCGCAACAAGAATTGGTCCAACACCAACATGAAATGGTAATGAGGATTGAATATCAAAGGGTTTTTAAAGAATTGAAAGATATGACAACAACAGAGGGTGAAACTTATGTTGCGCTTACCAGAGCCCAAGAGAAGACCAAAAAGGTTCAAATCCAATTGGAAGAAGATTTGGAGCAAATCAAACACATCTGTGATGCCTATTCTGATGCCATCAATTGCAGAGCCCCTGCCACTAATTATGTTTTATTCTTGGTGGAATGGTATCTATTGTTGACAGTGAAGGCCATCAGAGCAGGTAAACCCATTTTATTTTCCATTGTTCCAGAATTTATTTCATGTTTTAGAGATCAGGAAGAGAAGGTACAATACCTTCTGTGTGAATTATATTTCCATAATCTCATTTTGGAGGAAGTTAGAGGAGACAACCTTGGCCTCTTCATAGGGGACATACAATTCCAGGCATTTCTGTCCTTTACTAGGAACCAGTTCAGATGGGGTAAGGCTCACAAAATGTTCATAAACAGAGAAAATGGTTTACATATTTAGATTAGAGGAGAGCCTCCAAAATCCTTCTCAGACATCATGCGACACCAGACCTTCATGAAAAGGCTAGGAGTTGTGGACTCATTGGCTCCTATCCATTTACATGTCATCCATTCAGGTATTACATATTTTAAAGAATTCAAGGAAGAATCCCTTGTTGCTTCCAAGCTAAGATGGGATGCATCCACCAACAAAGTTAAAAGTAGAGAGCCCTTTGGATATAGAAATTTCTTTGCAGAAACCTTCAGAGTAGAAAGATATGCTAGACTACTCTAGGAGGAAGGACCTACTTTGATGGGATGCAGGTATAATCCCCCTCTCCTCTAGTTTCCTCTAGAAGTTTACCAGAAGGATTTTCAAATTAATGAAAAGAGACAGGAAGCTGCTTTTGACAAAATCAAAAGAAGCCATGGTTTCAGGAGACCTGGTGAACCAACTTTTCCTCCCTACAGTATAATTGGTTTACATGAAAGACTCTAGCTTGCATGAGGACTTGCAGGAAGGTAAGCTGGGGGGTATGTTGGGTTACGAAAAAGGTATAAATATCTTCCTTTTTCCCACAGTTTATGATATGGTTTTGTTTGATTCTTTAGATAGTTAGGGATATATAGGAAAGAATATGATTAATATGTCTCTTAGGGTTGTTATTAAACTGTTATTAATTAGATTCTAATTTATGAATGGAATGGTTTGATTTTGTTACAGAATTGGGTAAATAACTGCTGAAGATAACCAAAGAGATTTTGGCTATGCACAAGCTATTGAAGGTTGAAGACTTTTTAGGTGCAAAGTAGTTTGAAGATAATACATTTGATATATTGTAATTTTATAATAGTAAAGTAATCCTGAGGATCTTTCGATCCTCAGGATAGCTTGATTTACCCAACTATTGTAATATATAAGAGGATAATAGATCCATAAAAAAAGAGAAAAAAAATGCATTCAAGTAATTAGACTCAGAACTGTTCTGCACAGCAGTTTTTGTAAATGTTTTACCAGCCATTGAATCAATGAAAGTTTTGAGTGTTTTTATCATTTGTGTTCTCTGAGTTTCTCATAGTAGTACTTTTGAAGATCGAGGGCCCGGTCTGAAGGAGCTACTGTCTCGTTCTATAACTGTATCAGTTCGAAGCTTGATTTCCATTTTGTGATTCAAATATCTTTTACAAACAACCAATGATAAATAAATAAGTGTGTTAATGATTTTATGATTGTTTGCATATAGAAGACATACATTTCGATTAGTTATTAATGAGTGCTATTATGATTTCCATTTTTGAAGTTATTTGCTTGATAGTTCCTCACATTTTCATCCGCGTTGTTCCTTTTCCTTAGATTTACGATTGTTGTTCCTTTCAAGTTACAATAGTCGTTCCTTTCGGTTAAAGTTACAATAGTTGTTCCTTTCGAAAAAGTTACATTAGTTGTCCCTTTCAATTAGATTATAATTTTTGTTTCTTTCCACAGATAGAGTAATTTGTCATTTCCTTTCCAGTAATCAGAATTCATCATTGATAGTTAATTTTGCAAATCCTTAGTTAGATTCAATTACTACTTTCTAGTTAAGTGAATTCAATAGATTAATTAGTTCCTTTCCAATTCACAATATCTTAGTAATCAGATTTCAATTCCAGTTAGTTCTTAGAATATTGGGTGAACATTTGAGGAACTCGATTGTTGATAAACTCATATTTGGTTTAGCTACATGATTTTAGGCTATCTGCATAGACTTTGTTGATATTCTTGAGATAAAAGACGAATCTCTGGGTTGATAAATTAATGTTAAACTAAGGTTGTTTTTAAGACATCTTTAGACACCAACATTTTGGTGCCGTTTTTGGGGAGAATGTCAAAGGTAGCATAGGTTGTGTCTCTGGAGGACAAGGTATTGAATACGGAAGGTAAGAACCTACGCAGGCAATCAATAAAATGGTTATGCCAATGCTTACCTCCAATTGACACTTAAAAGGTTTCATAGGTGTTTCTTTTGCCAAAATTTATTTTTTTGTTGTGTGAAGTGTGTATGACTAGATAAAAGGATCTTGAAAAACAAAAACCCCCACCAAAAACTACCAAAACCCAGGGTTCGGTGATCCCTGGAAGAAGCACTTTCATAGACGAAATCATAAAAAAGGGTGAATCTCAAGCTTCGGTTGGACCTAGGAAAGGACCCACCCAAATCCCTTAGGCAGTAGTTTCACCAGTTAGTGGGAGCCTTATCTTATCTAATTTTGGGTAGAGAAACACCAGTTAAATATGCAGATCCGGGGAACCCCATAGTAACAGTGCAGATTCAGGGTTGTTCCTTTCCATATACCCTAGTTGATTTTGGGGCGGGCATCAATATTCTCACTATGGAAACCTGCAATGCCCTTGGTCTTCACTCTTTCTACCCAACCCTGATTATGTTGCACGTGGCCGATCGATCAGTGGTCAAACCACTCAGCACACTACATGATATAGCCACTTCAGTTTATTCTTGGGAATATCCCATAGATTTTCTCATCATCAACCCAAAAAGTGGACTTGAAGGGCGTCCATTGATATCGGGTAGACCATGGCTCATGACAGTTGATGCATACATAGGCTGTCGATCGGGTACAATGACAATTTCTAGAGGAGGGGTTACAAGGAATCTCATCTTATGTCCTCCGGGCAAACCTAGCCCAACGATTGTACACCCGCAATTGCCACCACCACGATATCCTGAGAAGGATCTGCATGCCCCACTAATGATGGAATAAGCCCTCAAGCACAAAAATCAGCTAGAATATGATGTAATCGATAGGTTTATTAAAAATCCAACCTCCATAAGTAACCCAATGCTCCAAGTTGTTCTAGACTGTGAAGCACAGGAAGACCCGCTGGAAGACTTAATGGAACAACAAATTCTAACTACTCCTGTTCACAACAGAAAATCTGTTGAGATCGCACCAGGGAAGTCACTGAACATTAATGCCAACCTAGAAGAGCAACAACAACAAAAGCTAATCCAAACTCTCTCTAAATACTAGAAAGCTTTTGCCTGGGAGTACTTTGATATGAAAGGTATTGATCCACAACTTTGCACACACCCCATTTATATTGAGAAAGACTGTTGACCTATCCGACAACCACAAAGAAGATTGAACCCCCACCTCAGAGATATTTTTAAAGAAGAACTACAAAAGCTGTTGGACGCAGATTTTATATACCCTATCTCAGACAGTCGATGGGTTTCCCCATTAGTCATCGTTCCAAAGAAAAATGGGAAGTGGCGAATCTACGTTGATTACAGGGAACTAAACAAAGCTACTCAAAAAGATCATTTTACATTACCTTTCATCGATCAAGTCCTGGATACCTTGGCAGGAAAGAAATTCTTCTGTTTCCTAGACAGTTTCAGCGGCTACAATCAGATCCAGATTACCCCAGAAGATCAGGATAAAACGACATTCACATGTCCCTAGGGTACCTTTGCCTACAAAGTATTGCCCTTCGGACTCTGTAACGCTCCAGCTACATTCCAAAGGTCCATTCTGAGCATATTCAGTGATCTGATTAGCGAAGGGCTCGAAGTCTACATGGATGATTTTACTCTGTATGGCGATGACTTCGATCAAGCCTTGACTAATCTAGAGAAGGTATTAGAACGGTGCATCGCTACCAGGTTATGCTTAAGCCACAAAAAATGTCACATGATGATGAAAGAAGGTGTGGTATTTGGGCATTACATTTCTACAGATGGAATTAGAGTAGATTCAATAAAAATTGAGGTAATTCTTAATCTACCTACTCCACACACACAAACTAAGGTATGTAGTTTTCTTGGTTCTTCAGGATACTATCGTAGATTTATGCCAAATTTTTCAAAAACCGTTGTGCCTTTACATGATTTGACAGGAAATGTAGAATTCCAATGGTCTGATAAATGCGATGTGGCTTTTGCAGAACTCAAGAAATTGATCTCAACAACGCCAGTATTGAGATGACCTAATTGGAAAATACCATTTCAAATTTCCACTGATGCCTCAGACATTTCCATAGGCACTGTTCTGGGACAGGAAGAAGAAAAGAAACCCTACACCATTTATTTTGTTAGCAAGAATCTAACTCCAGTTGAACTTAATTATACAGTAACAGAGAAAGAGTTCTTAGTTGTTATACATGCCATCAATAAATTTCATTGTTATATAATAGGCTATCTAGTTATCTTGTATACTGATCATTATGCCATTAGATATCTAGATAATAAACCAATTACTAATGGACGGGTCACTCGATGGTTGTTATTATTGCAGGAATTTGATATTACCATCAAAGATCGACCTGGGAGAGAAAATATTGTTGTAGACTTCCTGTGCCAATTTTAAAAAACAGACAATTCATTAACAACTGAGGATTGATTCTCGGATGAGAATCTGATTGTTGTCGACACAAAACCACCTTGGTACGCTAATGTATCAAACTATCTAGCAACGGGAATATTACCGACACACTTATCATCCAGGGAAAGACGATTAATCATCGAGCGTAGCGAATGATTCACTTGGATTAGTGGATATTTTTTCCACACAGGAGATGATCTCCAGATCTGACGATGTGTACGAGAGGATGAAATCTATGACATACTGAAAGCAGTACATGATGAGCCCTGCGGGGGGCATTTTGTAGACCGCAGGACTGGACACAAAATCTTATAGATGGGCTATTACTCACCCTCAATATTCAGATATGCCAAGAAATACGTCCAGACATGCGACAACTATCAGCGGATGGGGAAACCAGGTCAGGCTGATGAAATGCCCTTGAAAACACAACTAGTTGTAGAACCATTTGAAATATGGGTCCTAGACTTCGTCGGCCCCTTTAATCCAAAGTCAAATCAAAAGGCCTATATTCTCGTTGCAATGGATTACATGACCAAATGGGTAGAGGCAGAAGCTTTACCAAATGCAATAGAAGAAGTAGTCATCAAATTCATTTTCAAATTGTTTGTACGGTATGGAATACCCAGAGAAATAATTACTGATGGAGGGTCACAATTTACAGGCCATAGAATCACAACCACCCTGGCTAGCTATCACATCAATCACATAGTTACTTCTCCATACCACCCACAAGCAAACAGGGAGGTAGAAAGCACCAATAAGGTCCTAGAGGCAATTCTGACGAAGACTATCTCAACAAACCAACATAATTGCGCTATCGAGCTCCCAAATTCCTTATGGTATTATCGTACAACCTGGCGTAACACCACTGGCTACTCTCCCTACCATCTAGTCTATGGTAAAGAACCCATTTTCCCAATAGAATTCAAGATCAAGACCATAAGAATGGCCCAGGAAATTGGACTAAATATTACAAAAGAATATAAACGATGCCTTCAAAAACTCAATGAATTGGATGAATCACACTTATCTACTGTGGAGCACACAGCTGTTATCCAGCAACAAAGAGCAACCTGGCACAACAAGCATATCAAGAAGAAATCATTCAAGAAAGGCGACTGGGCACTCCTCTATGATTTCAGATTTTAGGACTTTCCTAGGAAATTACAGACATGATGGCTAGGGCCGTATGAAATTAATGAAGTCCATGATAATTGCATGATTACTTTGAGCACCATCAATGGGTCTATATCACCCTTTCTGGTCAATGGACACCGACTGCAACTTTACCACCAACCACCTTCAAAAGATTCTTTCTATGAAGAAGTAAGTAAAGACCCTATGGTGCAGATTTTGGCTAGCTGGGAAGGTAACCCAACCACCCCAACTCCATAAATGATGCATTCTATTTATATTGTACATACTATACATATTTTTCCAACTGAGTGCTTAGTTTTTTTTCGTTTGTTTTATAAAAAGTCATCTAAGAAACAAGAATCAGGATAGATAATTACAATTAACACCTTTTTCTGTTCCATACTTCCATTTTGTTTCATCATACGGAATATGTCTGTTACATGTTCATGAAGATGTTGTTCCTTTCTCACACGCCTGCTATTCCTTTTTGAACGGAACAACTATTGTTCCTTTCTCGTGCGCTTGTTGTCCTTTTTTTGAATGGAACAACTGTTGTTCCCTTTTCCGCGTGCCCATTGTTTCCTTTTTGAATGGAACAACTGTTGTTCCTTTCTTGCACACCTGTTGTTCCTTTTTGAATGGAACAACTGTTGTTCCTTTCTCGTGTGCCTGCTGTCCTTTTTTTGAATGGAACAACTGTTGTTCCTCTCTCATGCGCCTGCTGTTCCTTTTTGAATGGAACAATTGTTGTTCCCTTTTTCGCGTGCCCGTTGTTTCCTTTTTGAATGGAACAACTGTTGTTCCTTTCTCACGCGCCTCCTGTTCCTTTTTGAATGGAACAACTGTTGCTCCTTTCTCGCACGCCTGTTGTTCCTTTTTGAATGGAACAACTGTTGTTCCCTTTTTCGCGCGCTTGTTGTTTCCTTTTTTAATGGAACAACTATTGTTCCTTTCTCACGTGCTTGTTGTTCCTTTTTGAATGGAACAACTGATGTTCCCTTTTTTCACGCGCCCGTTGTTTCCTTTTTGAATGGAACAACTGTTGTTCCCTTTTTCGCGCACCTGTTGTTTCCTTTTTGAATGGAACAACTGTTGTTCCCTTTTTTGCGCGCCCATTGTTTCCTTTTTTTGAACGGAACAACTGTTGTTCCTTTTTCGCGTGCCCGTTGTTTCCTTTTTGAATGGAACAACTGTTGTTCTCTTTTTCGCACGATTGAAGTTCCCTTCTTTATCATTCAAATGCTAGCCATTCCTCCGGAAGTGCGGCTTTCATCAATTAATTTTCACCAGCACTATTTGTAATCGTCATCATAAAAATCCGTCATTATTTTGTGGATGGTCCCTCACACCTTAACAATTTTTTTTTTTTTGTGGAATAATCTCTCCGACATATCTTAAACCTTGTTCATAATCAATCGCCACCATAAGTTGTTTATTTCCCTTATATATACAAATATACCTGAATGATATTCTGCCTCTATATTATAAGGAATCTTCATCACACTTTTTCTTGGCATCTTTACACTTCCTTATACCATCCCTTACTCTTAAGGAGTATATGAGCCTCCCTTATAAATATATATATACACACAATAAAATTTCACTATAAATAACAGGGGGTCTCATCACGAGCCAACCTACCACGATCATAGGATACTAACCTAAGTGACATTCCCATTATGGCTACCACACCAGGGTAATGGCCTTTGACATTTTGTTTTGCCAAAGGACAAGAGGTCTCATCACGAGTTGGCTTGTTCACTTAAGTTATAATCTAGTGAATGGAATTATCATCATATGGCCACCAAACTAGGATAATGGTCGTTTTGGGAAAAGGAAATTCAAATATTAAGAGAAAATACAAATAAATAAAAATACACAACAAAAACCTTTTTCATAAAGAATGGAAGGTCTCATCACAATCCAACCTACCACAATCATAGGATACTAACATAAGTGACATTCCCACTATGGCTACCACACCAGGGCAATGGCATTTGACATATTCTTTTGTCAAAGGACAAGAGGTCTCATCACGAGCTGGCTTGTTCACTTAAGTTATAATCTAGTGAGTGGCATTATCATCATCTGGCTACCAAACCAGGATAATGATCATTTTGAAAAAGATGATTCACATGTGTATTAAGGATACAGGCTCATCTAAGGGTTAAAAGGCAAACCTGCCGGCAACAGTGGATTTGACTATGGTATGGATGATTATCTCAAAATACCAAGTTTCTGTGTGTCTCTAGATCTCCTTTACTCAAAAAAAAAAAATGAGGCTATCATGTCAGTTATACTCAATCACCGGGAAAAGTAACAATATTATGTTATGTGGATTATTAAAACAAATGAACAGATTTAACTTATTTTTGATTGATTTCCCCATAAATTATTTTTTTGCACATAGGTGTAATAACTTTATAAATTCCACACATCAAATGACTATCGTTTAAATGATTTTTGGTGGCATGTTTCTTTTTGAAAATTATATTTGATTAGCCCTATTGAAGGCGGAAATTCAATCATTACATCTCACCCGAAATAACCACACTTATTGCTTCCACCTACACTGAAGATCGAGGACAACCTCTACACTAATGAGGGGGATGCTCGACACACTTCTCAACCAGCTGTAATGATTTCAATAAATACAAAACCCACGTCTTTATACATTTTCCATCGCTGATATTTTCCATTTCTAGTATCTACTTCTCCAAAGATGGTCTAACCAAATTCGTAAATAGGAAGGATAGACGTTCTTTCTTTCTCACAGAAGTATGGGTGGAAGAAGTGTGCGCAGAGAGCTGACATTACTCTGGGTTATAGAATAGGAAAGAGAAATACTACATCACCTAGGGTGGACCGAATACTTCAACCACTTGCAAGGAGATGACACAAATGTCACACTGGAATTATTTCAAAACCTGCAAGGAGAAATCTCTATGGTGCAGGGTATACGAATACGAGTTACCTCGGAAATCATAGCAGAGGTCATAGGCCTCTCTAACACAGGCAATCAATGGACAGGGAAATACACTAAGTTGAGGGAAGCCGTGGGATCTTTCACAAAACCAGGGGAAGAACTAGACAAAAAAGGCAAGGGACTTAATCCCAGTACCCTCAGTGAACCGTGGAAAGAATTGGCGGGGATAGTTCAGTGCTACATCACCTGCGATGGATGGTACGACATAATTCGGCCACGCCATCTTAAATTGCTGGAAGCCTTGAAGAAACGGTTAGTACTTAACCTTCCTTTCTTCCTAGATACTGTATTACATGAAGTCGCTTTAAGGACACAAAAGTCCAAAGATCCTGTTGTTGTTATTAGCCACCAAAAACTAGTTAAATTGATAGTGGATAAAGCACTGAGCCAAAATCAGTTGACTTGGGAAACTTTGATTGAGGGCAATAGACCTCCACAATTAGAGAAGGCGACCACCACCCAAAGGTAAATTTCACCACTTCAGACTAAAGTTGAACCAGAACCTACCCAAACCATTGAGGGAAATATTTCACCACCTTAGATTGAAGTTGAACTAGAACCTGCCCAAACCATTGAGGGAAATATTTGACCACCTTAGATTGAATTTGAACTAGAACCTACCCAAACCATTGAGGGAAATATTACACCACCTCAGATTTAAATTGAAGCAAAACCTGCTCAAATCATTGAGGCCAGTAGACCTCCACAATTGGAGCAGGCGACTACCACCCAAATAGAAACTCCAATGCCCCAATCTGAAGTTGAAGCAGACCCTACTCAAATTACTGAGGCCCAGACCTCACAGACACATGCAGTAACAAAAAGAAAGAAGAGAACAATGGTTTCTCTTAGATCACCCCTAGGACAAGTAAGAGAGGCAAACAAATCCAGGAAACCACTAAAGCAGTTCAGGATGCAACAGAGCACCCTGAAGAACTTCAGAATGTCATGGAACATCCTTCACAGGAATACGTTCAAGATATTGACCAAGAAGGGCAGACAACACAAAAGGATAATTAGGGAGACACCCAACTTGCACCAAAGCACCTGACAAAACACTTTTTTAAGAGTTACGAGATAGAAATGGCTCAGGTTTTGGGGAACTTAGGAACCTCAACTGACAGAGATGAACATAATCTAGAAAAAGAACCAGAACCAGGCTCCTCTTCAAAACTTGCTGAAGACTTTCCTGACACTGAAATGTCCTTTCCAGATGACACGACATAGGAGTAATTTATTTTTGAAGAATGAAACCCCCTTGAACAAACAGAGCACTTGGAAGAAATAGAGGGACAACCCTTTGCTGGCCAAAATGAAGAAGACCTTGAGATTCCCCATAGACAGAAATCAGCCAAAAGTCAGAAACAAATTAGGAAATTAAAGAAAGAAAACAAATTGTTGAAGAAGAAGGCTAAGAGGGCCGTGAGATTAAAGCAAAAAGTGGGGAATCTCAAGGAGATTATCAAAGAATTGAGGAAACAGTTGGAACTAGCAGACAAGACCCATATGAGAAAGAAAAACAAAAAGGGCAGAATGCAAGGAAGAAATCATCTTCCTAAGAAAGCAACTAGTACAACTTCTATAGGAATACAGACTGACCCTGAGGAATTAATAGTAGAGGAAGAAGTAGCCCAGGATGAAGATGTAATTCCTGTAGAAACACAAGATATGGCTGATACTGAGATACAGACAGATACTCTGGTTTTAGAGGAAACAACTCAAATTTTTGAGAAAAAAACTATTATTAGGAGACTGGAGGAAGAACTACTGCAGTCACAACAAACCCTAACTCAAAACAAAGGCGAATTACTGACGATAACAGGGAAATTTCAGGAACATAGTACTATCATGAATAGACTAGAGGTAGAGCTTGCATAGACTCAACAAACATTAATTCACTCCAGAGAAGAAATGAATGAATATCAAACATCCCAGTCTCGGGCACAGGGTGCCATCATTCATGAGCTGAAAGAAGAATTGGGACAAGCCCATCAAGCATTGATTCAATCCAGGGAGGAGATGAGTATTATGGAAGAACACCAAACATCTCAAACTCAGGCACAAAGTGTCATCATCGATAGACTAAAATCAGAACTTACACAAGCGCAACAAGCATTGGTCCAACACCAACATGAAATGGTAACGAGGACTGAATATCAAAGGGTTGTTAAAGAATTGAAATATATGACAACAATAGAGGGTGAAACTTATGCTGCACTTATCAGAGCCCAAGAGAAGACAAAAAAGGTGCAAACCCAATTGGAAGAAGCTTTGGAGCAAATCAAACACATCTGTGATGTCTATTATGATGCCATCAATTGCAGAGCCCGTGCCACTAATTATGTTTTATTCTTGCTGGAATGGTATCTATTGTTGACAGTGAAGGCCATCAGAGCAAGTAAACCCATTTTATTTTCCACTGTTCCAGAATTTATTTCATATTTTAGAGATCAGGAAGAGAAGGTACAATACCTTCTATGTGAATTATATTTCCATAATCTCATTTTGGATGAAGTTAGAGGAGACAAACCTGGCCTCTTCATATGGGACATACAATTCCAGACATTTCTGTCCTTTACTAGGAACCAGGTCAGATGGGGTAAGGCTCACAAAATGTTCATAAACAAAGAAAATGGTTTAGATCTTTGGATTAGAGGAGATCCTCCAAAATCCTTCCCAGCCATCATGCGACACCAGACCTTCATGAAAAGGCCAGGAGTTGTGGACTCATTGGCTCCTATCCATTTACATGTCATCCATTCAGGTATTACATATTTTAAAGAATTCAAGGAAGAAGCCCTTGCTGCTTCCAAGCTAAGATGGGATGCATCCACCGACGAAGTTAAAAGTAGAGAGCCCTTTGGATATAGAAATTTCTTTGCAACAAACTTTAGAGTAGAAATATATGCTAGAATACTCCGGCAGGAAGGACCTTCTTGGATGGGATGTAGGTATAACCCCCCTCTCCTTGGTTTCCTTGAGAAGTTTACCAAAAGGATTTTCAAATTAATAAAAAGAGACAGGAAGTTGCTTTTGACGAAATCAAAAGAAGCCATGGTTTTAGGAGACCTGGTGAACCAACTTTTCCTCCCTACAGTATAATTGGTTTACATGAAAGACTCTAGCTTGCATGAGGACATGCAAGAAGCTAAGCTGGGGGGTATGTTGGGTTACGAAAAAGGTATAAATATCTTCCTTTTCCCCACAGTTTATGATATGATTTTGATTGATTCTTTATATAGTTAGGGATAGATAGGAAAAAATATGATTAATATGTCTCTTAGGGTTGTTATTAAAGTGTTATTAAATAGATTCTAATTTACGAATGGAATGGTTTGATTTTTTTACAGAATTGTGTAAATAACTGTCGAAGATAACCAAAGAGATTTTGGCTATGCGCAAGCTATTGAAGGTTGAAGACTTTTTAGGCGCAAAGCACTTTGAAGATAATACATTTTCTATATTGTAATTTTATAATAGTAAAGAAATCTTGAGGATCTTCCAATCCTCAGGATAGCTTGATTTACCCAACTATTGTAATATATAAGAGGATAATAGATCCAGAAAAAAAGAGAAAAAAATGCATTCAAGTAATTAGACTCAGAACTGTTCTGCACAACAGTTTTTGTAAATGTTTTACCAACCATGGAATCAATGAAAGTTTTGAGTGTTTTTATCGTTTATGTGCTCTGAGTTTCTTGTAGAAGTACTTCTGAAGACCGAGGGCCCAGTCTGAAGGAGCTACTGTCTCGTTCTTTAACTGTATCAGTTTAAAGCTTGATTTCCATTTTGTGATTCAAATCTCTTTTACAAACAACCAGTGATAAATGCATAAGTGTGTTAATGATTTTATGATTGTTTGCATATAGAAGATAGAAATTTCGATTAGTTATTAATGAGTGCTGTTATGATTTCCATTTCTGAAGTTATTTTCTTAACAGTTCCTCACATTTTCATCTGCGCTGTTCCTTTTCCTTAGATTTATGATTGTTGTTCCTTTCAAGTTACAATAGTCGTTCCTTTCGGTTAAAGTTACAATAGTTGTTCCTTTCGGAAAAGTTATATTAGTTGTCCCTTTCAATTAGATTATAATTGTTGTTTCTTTCCACAGATAGAGTAATTTTTCATTTCCTTTCCAGTAATCAGAATTCATAATTGATATTTAATTTTGCAAGTCCTTAGTTAGATTCAATTACTTCTTTCTAGTTAAGTGAATTCAATAGATTAATTAGTTCCTTTCCAATTTACAACATCTTAGTAATCAAATTTCAATTCTAGTTAGTTCTTAGAATCTTAGGTGAACGTTTGAGGAACTCGATTGTTGATAAACTCAGATTTGGTTTAGCTACATGATTTTAGGCTACCTACATAGACTTTGCTGATTTTCTTGAGATAAAAGATGAATCTTCGGGTTGATAAATTAATGTTAAACTAAGGTTGTTTTTAAGACATATTTAGACATCAACACAAACCCTAACCAAGAGATAGTCCCAGCCAAAACCGAAATCTGTTATCTGGAGCAGCTGTAATGACAACTCTCCTGCAAACCTGTGCAGAAACTGGGCAACTGCAGTGTGCACAAGTGTTGCTCTACAATTCTGAGAATGCCCTGCTAGAATGAAGACTGGCCTCCTGTATTTATAGTAATTATGGCTAACTTCCTGGGCAGAATTCTCATTCTAGGTATCTGTCTGTTCAGTATATATTATTTCTTATGTCCGACTTCTTCTCTTGTAGGCTTATAACCTAATATCAATTTGTTGGCATGTTTAACAGGTAGAGTATTCTTGACATTGATGGCAAGATCAAAGTATGCATTGATGGAAAATTAGGGACAAAGTAAGCTCAGGAGGAGTTAGCGCAGAGTCGAATGCAGTGCGAAGGTGTGCTTGTTCATTTGATGGCAGACAAGCAGGCAAGGAAGACTAGCAGTGCAACGATGATCAAATGGCAAGATCAAAGTGTTGGTCAAACTCCATTTCGGAGTTTCGACTACTGGGATTTCGGATATCGGGAGTTGAAGATGTCAAGAACTCCCACTATAGGAGTCCTGAAGTCGCGAAATGTGAAATTGAAATATAACCTGAACCGTTGGATCATGGACAAATCTGGACCGTCGATCCAAGAAGAAGACGTGGCGAAAGATCATGCTTTCGCTGACTGAAAAGTCAAAGGAATGAAATGCTCCAACCTTTCAACTCGTGAAGTGCCGAAATTCAAAATCTCGAAAACCCAAAAAAGGCACATCACTCGGAGAGTTGGATACCGATATTTTGGTTACTGGGAGATGGAGATGTCAGAGACTCTCATCAACAGGAGTGTCGAAATCGCAAAATGCGAAATGGTGAAATGATCTGAGCAGTTGGTTCGAGGAGATCATGGACCGTTGATCCGAATCCATTTCAAAGTATTCGATACCGATATTTCGGATATCAGGAGATGAAAATGACAAAGAATATCATCATAAAGAGTCCCGAAGTCGCGAAATGATAAAAGAATCCACATGGGAGTTTTGGATACCGGGAGGTTGAGAGGTCAAGAATCAGGACACTGCATCACAGGAGTCCTAAAATCACGAAAGCCAAAGTCGTGAAATACGATTCGCCAAAATTAGAAACGCTGGAGTACCAGACCGTTGATCCAACTCCATTTCAGAGTTTTGGATACTGGAACTTCGAGGTGTCAAGAACACTTCACCACAGGAACACCGAAGTGCCAAAATGTGAAATCGCGAAAAGTACTTTATGGATAAGCGATTGGTCTTGGCCATGGTTATATTGAGGAAGGAGCTAGTCCATGCTAAACCCCATTTCGGGGATCGGGAGTTGGAGGAGTCAAGGGACTGACTGGAAAATCCCCGAAATGCAAAATAGCGAAATGCAGTTTCGAACTAACCGATGGTCACCATTTGTGGTCACATCGATGGAATATGGGGGAAGGAGCTAGTGCAGACAAGCTCCTTTTTGGAGTTTCGGGGATATCAACTGGGAGTGTCAAGACACTTGGTCACACAAATGATGAATTGTCGAATGCTGAAATGCCAAAATGATGAAATGTCTATGTAGCTGGTGGTCATCGCCGATAGTCATGGAAGAGGAAGGAGATAGCATAGCTGGGCTTTATTTCAAGGTTCACATTATAACTGCAAGAAAACTACTGATTATTTCTTCCAAAGGTGTGGAAAATACTCTTGTGTAACTTCCAGAGGAGTGGAAGAGTCTAAGGGAACCTTCCAGTGGAATGAGGATTGGCCATAGAGGTGATTGACAGCTGGAAGAGCGTTTGAAGCCTATAACTCCAACAAAGAGGTTAATCTCGACTATGCTAAAGAAGACAACGAGTCTCATCTGCTAGAGAGGCCAAGGAATCTCAGCATAACACCCAGTGATGTTGGACGCGTGGGTTTAACAGCTAGAGAAGATGAAGAGTTGTCATGATGAACAGGTAGAGCACACGACATGCAGAGGATGCAGAACCATGAGACACAGAGAATGCACAAGATGCATAATGAGTATAAGAATATGAAACAAATAAGAGATTGGTGTTGTTTCTGTTGAGAGTGATGCATGTGCAAAGAATAAGGTGGAGTGCAATAGTTGGGAGGCACAGAAGACAAATGGTGCATTGAAGAGGAATGGTGCATAGAGTACAAAATTTAGAAGAACAAAAAGTGCAAGGGATGCGTGTAGGAAGACTGTGAGGCAGACAGAGCAGTGAAAATCTTGCATAACAATGATGAGACTGGTAAGTTGTTGTTGAACACTATATCACTGTAATAAGTCTCAGTAATTGATATTAATAAATCAGGGTGGTAGGGAGGTGTTAGGGAGGACCGGTGTCCTTAGAGGTTCAAGTGGGTGCTTGAACACAGGGAGTTGTAGCTTCCTTCTAGTTGGTGCTAGAGAAACCAGGGAGTTGGCGCTTCCTTCTAGTTGGTGCTAGAGAAACTAGGGAGTTGGTGCTTCCTTCTAGTGGGTGTTAGAGAAAACAGAGAGTTGGTGCTCTCAGCAAGTTACAGCTTGAAAAAACAGAGGTTGTAGCCTCACAATGAGTTGGTGCTCATAAGTATGATAATGTAAAGAATGTAATTAATATCTATCATATAAAGAAGAAGAGGTTTTTACCCTTTATGGGTTTCCTTGGGAAATATTTGTCTCTATGTATCTCATATATGTGACTAATGTTGAATGTGCCATTTCTTATTTCTCTGCATTATTGTGATCATCATTGAGTGCCTTGTAAAGAATTTAAAAGAAGAATAATTGTTTAAGCATGGTAACAACTGATTCACCCCCCCCCCTCCCTCTCAGTTTTCCAACACAATTATCCTCTTGAGCCAACTTGTCTTATAGGGTTATTATCCAACTCATTAGGGTTTCCTCTTGCTTCCCGAAATATTCTATTCTTTCCAGGTTTACACGTGGAGTTAAATACCTCCTGCAGTTATCATAATATCAACACTCCCTCCTAGATAGGGAGGTATTACAGGTAATGGTCTTGAGCACAAACATACCATTCACCTAGTAGCATCAACATAGTTGTATAGACTATCTCATGACTAGATCATGAGTACCATCATCACCATGAGTGTCATCAACTGCATCATCTCTCGAAACCATACTCCATCTGAGTAATTAGACATGATCCTGGATAAGTCACTCACACCACATAGTGACACAAAATCCATTCTTCTAATATGGACATATATCCTAGAAGAATAAATGTCCTAAACCATTTTCCACTTGGAAAATCTTTGTCCACTGATCATTCATCTAGATGATAATCATTTTCAACACTTGTGATAGTCTTCAAGGAAATCGGAACAATATCATTCAATAGAACAAAACTTTGTCTATCCATAGTAATACACAACTACAATCCAGTGGTACACTACCACATCAAGTAGAACACAAGTACTTGATCAGTAACATATAGTCACAAATAGTGAAACACATCTACCACAGTAGTATACATCTATTGTCTGGAGACATACAATCTTCATAACAATCATCTGATATCAACCTGCACAGAAACAATGTTATCATATAAACTGAATCATCTGGGCCATTCTTCCACTCACATCTATGAGATCTTGGAAGAGCATCTGCCCTCAAAAAGGTAAGACATCAATGATGATCTTTCTGGACTATTCTTCTTAAGAAAGGAAGAATAAATATCATGATTTCTGAGCCTGGACCATTCCCCACCCTGGGCCATTCCTCCAACACTAAACAAAGTGTAACCTAAAGATAATGAGTCTGCCCTAAGGAATGTCTTGAAGAAATTAAACACAATAAATTAGAGACAAGAACAACAACATGGCAGAAAAGGCATAATAGCCAACACATACTTATTCACTCCAATGTTACATATTTATAGTACAATGGGTG